>CM033037.1:332500-412500 GCA_019207045.1 Branchiostoma floridae x Branchiostoma belcheri | reverse complement strand
ACACAACAATAAACATCTGTAAACACAACAATAAACACCTGTAAACACAACAATAAACATCTGTAAACACAACAATAAACACCTGTAAACACAACAATAAATACCTGTAAACACAACAATAAATACCTGTAAACACAACAATAAACATCTGTAAACACAACAATAAACACCTGTAAACACAACAATAAATACCTGTAAACACAACAATAAATACCTGTAAACACAATAAATACCTGTAAACACAACAATAAACACCTGTAAACACAACAATGAACACCTGTAAACACAACAAACAACACCTGTAAACACAATAAACACCTGTAAACACAATAATAAACACCTGTAAACACAACAATAACCTGTAGACACAATAAAAACCTGAAAACACAACAATAAACACCTGTAAACACAACAAACAACACCTGTAAACACAATAAACATCTGTAAACACAACAATAAACCCCTGTAAACACAACAATAATTACCTGTAAACACAACAATAAACACCTGTAAACACAACAATAAACACCTGTAAACACAACAATAAACACCTGTAAACACAACAATAAACACCTGTAAACACAACAATAAACACCTGTAAACACAACAATAAACACCTGTAAACACAACAATAAACACCTGTAAACACAACAATAAACACCTAGAAACACAATTAACACCTGTAAACACAACAATATACACCTGTAAACACAACAATAAACACCTGTTAACACAATAACCACCTGTAAACACAATAAACACCTGTAAACACAACAATATACACCTGTAAACACAACAGCAATAAACACCTGTAAACACAACAATAAATAGCTTTAAACACAACAATAAACACCTGTAAACACAATAAGCGCCCGTAAACACAATAAACGCCTGTAAATACAACAATAAACACCTGTAAACACATCAATAAACACCTGTAAACACAACAATAAACACCTGTAAACACAATAAATACCTGTAAACACAACAATAAACACCTGTAAACACAACAATAAACATCTGTAAACACAACAATAAACACCTGTAAACACAACAATAAATACCTGTAAACACAACAATAAATACCTGTAAACACAACAATAAACATCTGTAAACACAACAATAAACACCTGTAAACACAACAATAAATACCTGTAAACACAACAATAAATACCTGTAAACACAATAAATACCTGTAAACACAACAATAAACACCTGTAAACACAACAATGAACACCTGTAAACACAACAAACAACACCTGTAAACACAATAAACACCTGTAAACACAATAATAAACACCTGTAAACACAACAATAACCTGTAGACACAATAAAAACCTGAAAACACAACAATAAACACCTGTAAACACAACAAACAACACCTGTAAACACAATAAACATCTGTAAACACAACAATAAACCCCTGTAAACACAACAATAATTACCTGTAAACACAACAATAAACACCTGTAAACACAACAATAAACACCTGTAAACACAACAATAAACACCTGTAAACACAACAATAAACACCTGTAAACACAACAATAAACACCTGTAAACACAACAATAAACACCTGTAAACACAACAATAAACACCTGTAAACACAACAATAAACACCTAGAAACACAATAAACACCTGTAAACACAACAATATACACCTGTAAACACAACAATAAACACCTGTTAACACAATAACCACCTGTAAACACAATAAACACCTGTAAACACAACAATATACACCTGTAAACACAACAGCAATAAACACCTGTAAACACAACAATAAATAGCTTTAAACACAACAATAAACACCTGTAAACACAATAAGCGCCCGTAAACACAATAAACGCCTGTAAATACAACAATAAACACCTGTAAACACATCAATAAACACCTGTAAACACAACAATAAACACCTGTAAACACAATAAATACCTGTAAACACAACAATAAACACCTGTAAACACAACAATAAACACCTGTAAACACAACAATAAACAAATGTAAACACAACAATAAACACCTGTAAACACAACAATAAACACCTGTAAACACAACAATAACACCTGTAAACACAATAAATACCTGTAAACACAACAATAGACACCTGTAAACACAACAATAAACACCTGTAAACACAACAATAAACACCTGTAAACACAACAATAAACACCTGTAAACACAACAATAAACACCTGTAAACACAACAATAAACAAATGTAAACACAACAATAAACACCTGTAAACACAATAAATACCTGTAAACACAACAATAAACACCTGTAAACACAACAATAAACACCTGTAAACACAACAATAAACACCTGTAAACACAATAATAAACACCTGTAAACACAATAAACACCTGTAAACACAATAAACACCTGTAAACACAATAAACACCTGTAAACACAATGAACACCTGTAAACACAATAAACACCTGTAAACACAATTAACACTTGTAAACACAACAATAAACACATTTAAACACAACAATAAACACCTGTAAACACAACAATAAACACCTGTACACACAACAATAAACACCTGTAAACACAACAATAAACACCTGTAAACACAACAATAAACACCTGTAAACACAACAATAAACACCTGTAAACACAACAGTAAACACCTGTAAACACAATAAACACCTGTAAACACGATAAACACTTGTAAACACAATAATAAACAGCTGTAGACACAATTAACACCTGTAAACACAATAAACACTTGTAAACACAACAATAAACAGCCATAGACACAATAAACACGTGTAAACACAATAAACACCTGTAAATACGATAAACACCTGTAAACACAACAATAAACAGCTGTAGACACAATAAACACCTGTAAACACAATAAGCGCCTGTAAACACAACAATAAACACGTGTAAACACAATAAACACCTGTAAACACAACAGTAAACACCTGTAAACACAACAATAAACACCTTTAAACACAACAATAAACACCTGTAAACACAATAAACACCTGTAAACACAATAAGCACCTGTAAACACAACAAACACCTGTAAACACAACAAACACCTGTAAACACAATAAACACCTGTAAACACAACAATAAACACCTGTAAACACAATAAACACCTGTAAACGCAATGAACACCTGTAAACACAACAATAAACACCTGTAAACACAATAAACACCTGTAAACACGATAAACACTTGTAAACACAACAATAAACAGCTGTAGACACAATAAACACCTGTACACACAACAATAAACACCTGTAAACACAACAATAAACACCTGTAAACACAACAATAAACACCTGTAAACACAGTAAACACCTGTAAACACGATAAACACTTGTAAACACAACAATAAACAGCTGTAGACACAATAAACACCTGTAAACACAATAAACACCTGTAAACACAATAAACACCTGTAAACACAGTAAACACCTGTAAACACGATAAACACCTGTAAACACAACAATAAACACCTGTAAACACAACAATAAACACCTGTAAACACAACAATAAACACCTGTAAACACAATAAGCACCTGTTAACACAATAAGCACCTGTAAACACAACAGCAATAAACAAAAAGGATTGTTTACGAGACGGAAAAATTTGGTGCCTACCCAGACAGCTCTCTAGAATGGCCATCCGCATGGCGCGGGAATTTCCGGGTTTCGTGATGTCGGTCAGGTACGCGAAACAGCCACTGTACAGCGTGGTCGAGCTTCCCAGCATGCCGTATAAAAGGGCACCTGTGGGAGGGGGGCACAGAAGGGTCATGTCAAGGTCATTCCATCTTCACATTCTTAATCTTACACTTGTGGTTATATAGGTCAATTTATCTAATTATTACAAAATAGAGATTCATACATGACTGTGCTGTCTTGATACTAGTAATATTTGTTGTTTTGTATGCAGTAATATAGCTAATAGTTGCTGTCATACATTGTACTTTGTACAAATACCATTGTCGAGCAATAAAGTTTGTTCATTTATTCTTGTGTGACAGCAAGCTAGGGTGTTTGGCCTGAAACCCAGAGGTCCTGGCAAGGGTTTAAATCCTGACATGTCTCCATCTTGTGTTTTTTGGGAAAAGTTCTATACGACTTTCCTCACTCGACTCAGGTGAAAATGAGTAGTACCTAACGTTAGCTTTGGATAGGGCCGTCTCTCAGGTACTATATACTTTATACTTATAACGTTATTCAAATTATATCTATTAGACTACTAACTGTTAGCAATGATATTACAGATAGGGCTGGGTATCGGTACAGCGTACCGGTACAAAACCGGTTTTTCTTATTGGACCGGTCCAGAAAAACCGGACCTGAAAAAATTAGGTGGACCGGATGTTGGACCGATTAGAAAATTAACAGATTATTTTATCAGTTATTCACACGTTTTGGCGCTTGCTGGTGGAAGAAAATAACAAGAGTGAAGAAGAGTAGAGTTTATAGTAATTCCTACCATGTTTTACAGGTGCAGTTAGCGTTGTAGGATTTTAAAACGCCAGTGTGAGTCTAATACTTCACTGAACACATTTCTTTGTAGTGAAATGGACCATTGGTATGAGTCATACTGAATCAGGTCCAGGTTCAGGTCCGGACCTGGACCTGATCCTTTGGACCTGAACCGGACCTGGACCTGAATTTTCTGTACCGGTACCCAGCCCTAATTACAGATAATGTGGTTCCCAATGTAAGATACTGTCATTCTCTGACAGTCATCAATACATTGACTCTGAAAAACATGTGGCTGTGAATAAAGAACTTACTATACAAAATGTAAGTTATTGTAAGTAAGTTATAAAACAAACAAACTTCACCTGGGAGGAAGATCTGCAGCGGAAGATTCAGATACACCACAAGGGCAGCACAAAGCAACCTGCAAAAAAGTGAAAAGTTTAAAATTGCAGTTTGCAAGGATTTGGAGTTCCCAACATTTTGGTGGTAGCGGAAGGTACGCGTACCTTAAGCGTTAAAGTGCAAGTCTTTGTCAGCAAATTTACCGATCGAGACAATGTTATTTGGTGAGAAAGATTAGTGGGAACTGAAATCATGTGCAACTTGCTCGTGGTCAATTGATCAACATTTTCTCTATAGTGGCCACCTGTCTATAGTGGCCATAATTTCTCCAGTCCCTTGAGTGGCCGCTATAGACAGGTTTGACTGTACCTCCATTTTTATGGAGGTAATGAATAAGACAACTGGGGACTCACGATGCCAGAGCGCCGATGACTGGAGTGACGATGGCGACCTTGCGGCCGACCTTGTCAGACATTGGGCCCAAGATGGCGGCGATGAGTAGAGAGGGTAGGGAGGAGCACAGCTGGAGGTATGTCAGCCACTGTGAAGCCTCTGCTTGGGTCTGCTGTCCTCCCTGTGACAGGCAGAAGTCATGGGGTCGTGTGGCATTTAATACTTATTCAGGGCTCGGAATAAACTTTTGCACTCATGCACTGGAAATTGCAAAATTTACTTGCACTTTTCCGAAATTCGTGCTGATTTGCAATTTTCAACATGGCCCAGGGTCTCCACAGCAGGTGGAGCAGCAGCAAAATTACATCCCCTGGCATTGGAGAACCTAGTTGAAAATCAGCACCTCCCCCCCCCTAAAAAAACTAAACCTCCCCCACACTGTACCCACCTATGTGAACCCCCCTCCAGTACCCCCCTGCCCATACCCACCGGATCAGAGCTGTTGTAGTCCCCATACACAGCCCCTGAAGAGTTGTGCACCGTGCCGTTCCCCAGACTGTAGTAGATGTACTGCTGCTGCAGCCCCCCCATACACCCCCCTCCCTGCAAACCCCTCCCCGTACCCCCCCCTGCCAACACCCACCGGATCAGAGCTGTTGTAGTCCCCACAGACAGCCCCTGTAGAGTTGTGCACCGTGCCGTTCCCCAGACTGTAGTAGATGTACTGCTGCTGTAGGGGGTTGACCATGATGATGGCAGTACACTGCACACACAGCACAATTATATATCATTCAAAAATAATTTTATCAGGTTGGTAGAGTATAGGATATAGGAAAATTCTTGTATAAAACCAGCAGGGCTCAAAATACCACCTGCATATGCACGTTAGTTGAAATTATAATTGTTTCCTGAAAGCAGGCAAAAATTAATGAGCGTGCTGATGTCATCCATAAAATTTACTTGCTGTGGCCTTAAGATGTTGCAGAAAATTTTCATCAAAACTAAAAAAAAAATCCTGGCTGTGTCAGACTCACCACAAACAGCAGGATGGGCTCCACCGTCACGGGACAGTACGGTTTGACCTTCACTGGTCCAAGGTCATCCAGGAGCGGGGTGGAGCTGCTGACCTTTCTGGGCGCCATCCTGGGTTCTGTGAAGTACTCTACTTCTAGAGGTCACCTGTAATAGACAAATAAATTTTTAAAATGAATACACACTTTCTCATGTCCTGCTGATTCAAAGTCTAACTCCAATAGATTTTACAGCATCTGTCAAGACTAATATGTTAGACAAGTAAAAAGCATAGTACTAGTAGGCCCAAACTCAACTTTCAAGGCTTAAGTCTGAACAAGTTTGTACTGTGTAATAGTTATTGCCACACACTGTACCATGTACAAAGCCGTGTAATGAAGTTGATCCATTCATTCATTCATCAGTCAGTCATCAAGACTGCAACTTGCAGAAATACACACACTGAAAACTGTACCAGACCTCCACTTTCACATTTAGTTTAGTCTGATGAAAAAGAGCCAGCAATGTGACAACTCAGAAACTAATACAAATTTAATTAACACATCTAACAGCACAAACTAATGAAATCATCCTGCCTGCCACCTTTTCTTTGAATGATTATTCAACCCTTGGAGAAATTTATCACAGGACTGTCAGATGTGGAGATACTTCATGAGTCTTGACAGAGAGGAGCAAGGGGCCTTAATTTCCAAGCAGATCCTACAGTAGCATAAGATATCAAAAGCTGCCAGAGAAATGAAGCCAGCCTAGGAGTATGTATGCAGCAGTAACCAAACAGTCACTGCTAGGCCGGCGTTTGCTTGGACTCGTTGGAGATTACCGGTCGCTGGCCGGTCGCTGGCCACTTTATAGGCAGGCAGGGCAGGTAGGCAAAACAGTCATCCAAAAATCAAATACAGGATATAACTGCTATTGACAAAGCTTGTAAAACATCTAATGACACTTTGTAAAAGATAATTGCTAGATTTAACGTTAAATGGCTAACAGACCTAAAAATACAGCTAAAAACACCCCTCTCTGCACACAATGGAACCGTCCCCCCACACGCTGAGCACTGCATGTGCTGAGTGGTCTGTGGGACCTTTGGAACAGCTGACCTACTTCTGAAGTGATAAGGGTTGGTACGATGACTGTGAGTGTGCTGAGTGTGTGTACAGTAGCACATGCTGGCATATATACAGGACCTGGTCAGCGCGCAGGCGTGCCAGTCATTACAGGCATCGTAAACACATTTTCTCGACTTTAAGTTAAAATTTCTTAATTTCACACAACATGAAATAAAGTACAAGTTCAGGAAGTCAGATGGAATGTGCAGGAGTATAAATAACTATTATGGGGTCTGTATTTCCAACAACACTTTATGCTGAATTTAGAAGAACCAGTAACGTTATATTATCATATCATTATTTGCCATACTACAAATTACGTAAGACAGTTATCCCTACAAATTACGGAAAATCAAAATAGCTCTGCCTCTACTAAAGCAAGGAGGGTCATGCTTTCAATGCTACCAATGCCAGTGATATGGAAAAGACTCTTGCAGAATATTAATATGAGCCACAGCCTGCTTACTGTAAAGGTTTGCTGTTTGACACCAACTTGGGTAATGGGGTCAGGCAGCAATAAAAATCTGTAACAGAGCATTGAAAAAGTTTCCAAACAGGATCAAGCGTCAGTAGTTAATTACAGGGACCGCAAGGACGACTCCAGTGTGGAGATAAACGCAACTCGGTTCATAGCGTGTTGTTCAATCGGGCCTGTAAAAACTGTGTGACTGCCACACACACACAAGCACACACACACACACACACTGTGTCACACACACACACACACAAACACACACAGACCCTTGTGAAAAACCATGAAATGTCCAGGTAAAGTGCAGAAAACGAGTTTTACCTCACAGAGTGCTGCTGCCTCTCAGCTGATCCGCCACTGTTATCTGCAGATGAACTTTGACCCGCTGACCTACTTTTCCGATGGATGACTCCCAGCTGAAAGATGGACGAAACATTCGCTGAACAAACATGAGATAAACAAATTAAATTTACCAAATGTTGCGTCACTGTTGCATATGGTGGGAAGTTTGAATTTCTAAGAAGTTGACAGATATTGTAAGTAAGATCCTTGACCTTCTTAGCGCTAACGTTATATAAACGTCCTTGTCAGGAGCGACCTTCAGCGCGTCACATGTTCTAAAAGGTGAAAAGGTCGCCAGTGTTTGGAAATGATAACCTGGCATCGTTAACGTTGTCTAAACTATCGTTCGCAGGCCTGGAAATACTATGGGGTAATGGCACTCTTTATGAGACAATAGTATTCATGTACAATAGTATAGATGGTAATTAAATCGCCCACACGGTTGCCTAAGTCAAGTCCCTGCAACTAGTGTTGATAAGTGTAGCAGAAGCGCCACCCTGCGAGATTTAGGCGAACTTCCAGCATAAAACTCAAGCCGACGGTACGTCATCGGGCTATACCAAATACCAACACTGAAGTAACGAGGGATAAAATTTCCACAGTTCATCCTCTTCAAAGCAAAGGAAAAATCACATCCAGGAATTAAAGAATGCCAAATGCCTTGTATCAGATAAGGTCAAAAATTAATAACGTCTCACAGTATTTCGAGATATATTTGACAACCTAGACCTGTTGCATTGTTAGACCTACATCGAGGTTTAATATTGGTATCGTCTGAGGGTTCTCATTGGATGTGGCTGTGAAATCTTCCATTCATAAATAGTGGATAGGATACTAGTATACAGTGAATCATGTGTAGCTAATACTTCACACTGAAATGAACTAAATAGCTATTTCTTCGGATATTTCGCTGCTTCAGAATATTGAATAAATCTCTTAAAAGGCAGGTTTAAAGTATAATGTCAAAACGTTTTTACCCACCCAATTTCCCATCATTTTGGTAAGGTCCTCAGTTTCGCGCCATTACCATTGCCGTTTCTGTCAGCCAAACGTTTGCAACTACAAGTTCAACGTAAGTATGAACTGTTATAACAGTACAAATATTCGTAAGGCTATGATCAGAGAGCAATGATCAAGGAACCATAAACTCGCATCTTTAGAACTTATGTGTACGTTTGTTTGTTGTTCAATGGTAGCCATATTACAGGTAACAATACAATATTGCTGTGCCCATTTTGGCAGTACAGAGCGTATGCTACATGGAACAACATTGTACGACGATCACGAGTGTTTGACCAAGTCGGTAAAAGCCTCTCCTGAATTTGACATTAGGCCCTGAGCTCAAAGAGCTTTCTTTGCAGAACGGGTAGGATATGAGGGAGGGGGGCACAGTTTGTTATGTTGGTGTGCTGAAGTCATGTACGGGGAGATGGAACGGTGTTACGAAGCAGCATACATGTGTGATTTTCTATCTTGTCATATTCCTGTTATTTCTTCGTCTCAGTTGTTTATCATGTCATATCAACCAACCGCAGGGTACAATGTCCAAGCAGATGTGATAATTTTGGTCATTCTCTTTGTTTGAAAACGCTACAAAAATACGTTGTATTTAGTACAACTGCAGCACTACAAAAGAATATTGTACTTAACTTGTAAAAAAACTGCGAGGGTGAGACAAATCCTTGCATATGTTTCAGGATATGCTAAGACAGGTGTGAAATAACCCTAACATCTGCTCGGAGATTAACTTCAACAAACAGCCACCCACTTTTTACATTCATGGACACTTACGCACAAATTGTGTGTGTCCAACCCGGGTTAAGACAAGCGCAGCATCACAAGAGAGCATTAGCGAGCCCATCTCATCAGATGTCATAATTAATGAGCGTTCGATCGGCGATGCAAGAAAAACATCCGATCCCCGTGCGCATATAGATCAGGAGATTTAGGTCGGAGTGATTTGGATTCTCCTGGGTACCCTTCATTAGGCGTGTCCATTCTGCGCACGGGACCGGAAATTCAAAACAGCTGATTTCTGATTTAGTATCACTTAGGAGTATCTCATGTTGTTTCATATACTGTAAATGCAGAAATGTTCGCGGTGGATTAATGTTCGCGGTTTTCGCGGTGGCCGCTTCACCGCGAATTTAAAACCACCGCGAACATTTTTCCATAACGGTAAGAGACTACAGTGCATGGTGCTACCACGAAATTAAAACCACCGCGAAAAGTCCATTTTCCCCCTACCGCGAAATTAAATCCCCGCGAACTTAAATGCATTTAAAGTATTATGATTAGGTAGGGTCTCCGCTTAAGAATTTCTTAAAAGTGAGATATTTCGTCTATCACTGTCTCCGAAAAAGAAATCAAGCCCAATAACCCAGAATCTATAGCTAGAGTTAGCTTTTAGAGTTATGTAGACTCTTGTATATTGCTTGCACTGTATGTGCCCTTCCATGTTACCTGCAATTAGCCCACGAGCAAGAATTTGCAATAAACTATTATCATTATTATCATCTACAAAATCGACGTCAAATCGTAGTAGTTAAGATTTGAAATTAGCGTTTAAATCAGAATCGTCATATGTTGTATTGTTTTTCATTCGCTGTTTTTGTCCTGTTTAGCTTTTAGCTTTCGGACAGGAATTTGTAAAAATGGGGGGTCCGTGTTCGAAGAGGTGCCTCAAGCTCCTTATTATAAAAGAACTGGTAGAATTTTACTGTAAACATATACTTTGCTGCAGAAACAGCAAGAAAACTTGCTGACATATGTGTCACTAGGTACTACAATGTTAATAACAGCAACAGGTTCACAGTTTATGTAAGTTATACTCGAACCACTGCTCACGGGTAAGACTGCCATGAATTCAGAGTACCTTGGTGGGAAAGTAAAGAGCGCGCACAGCACGGGGTCGGAGATGAAGCAGTCATAAACAAATAGTTTACTAAGGATAGATCGTACATATTCACGACAGCAGTATCTCCATATGTGATATGTTAGTTGTCTTTAACGTTTACTTTTACCGATGATACCTATGATAGATGACTTCTGTATGTGTATCTAGATAACTAGTAGGCACGCAGCGCGGCAGCAGCTGGTTCTATTTCACTGAACGACTGAAGTGAATATGTATAGTTCCACAGAGAGGACAAATCTTAGTACGAGTAGCTTAATTTCCCTTAAACCCGTGACTGTGAGTCAGGTAGGTTCCGAAAACCTGTTGCTGTATTGTGTATAGTTTCTCTAGGAGAACAAGTACCTGCAGTGACCTGCAGTGGCGTCCTCTCTCCGAAAGGAGGAGGAACGCCCGCCTCACCTTCTTTTATAAGTTAGTTAACAACAAGATTAACATAGACACACAGAACCTACTGACTCCGACCCAAGGGCGAACCCGAGGCAGCCATCAACATAAGTACAAACCAATCTTTGCAAGAACAGACACATACAAGTACTCATATTTTCCTAGAACAATTCCGGAGTGGAATTCCCTGCCTGGTGCGGTAGTAAGTGCTCCCACAGTTGAGAGCTTCCGCGCCAGGCAGGAGGGCTGCCCGCCCTAACCCGGGACCTCAGCTCCCCCCCTACTTTGCCCCTTGCGGGGTTATATGGGGGTAACCCATGATGATGATGATGAAGTAGTACTTGTAGGTTGATCACCGTTATACCTGTGAGTGAAGTACGTTCCCAAACCCTATTATTGACTTGGGGCGGCCCATCACACCTTGCCACATGACGTCAGCTAGATCATTTCTTAAAGTTCCAAGCAGGACTTTCCCGGCGGACTTCGCGCTAAATTAAGTTTCCGTCCGTGTTAATCCCGTCGATAATCCCTGCCGTGCTAATCCCTTGGTAATCCCGGCGATGCCTTCCTGCCTGCCCAGCGGCTGCAGATCTCCTCATCGGGATGCCGGGCGGGCCGGAGGTGTTGGAGTCACGCCTGTTGGCGCGGTAATGGTCCCACCCGGGCCGCGCGCTGATTGGTCCCCTGACACCTCCTCCCTTTCATCCTCCCCCTCCTCATCTCCGCGTGACGTCACGACCTGACCCGACGCCTGCCCGGGCGCGAGGCCGGATTCTTACGTCGGTCTCAAGTCAAGTCAGTGAAGTTTTCTGTGGCCTCGAAAATGGTGGTCCGCTTGCAGAGCACTTGTCACGCATGTAGCATCTGGGCACTTTCCCTCAGCCACCTCTTAATTATATATTTTCATTTTATGCACATTCATTAATTGAGCATTAGAACATGCAAATTACACACACAGAGGTGCCGTACTCAAGCTAAAAGCTTATGTTCACGGTAAATTCACTTTTGCTTACGTACGTCTTCTGCTCAACATGACATAAGACAGATGACAGTTGTATTTAACAAAGGGGACTAAAGCCTAGTCTCCAAGCAGACCCTACGGTGCCTTAGAAATAGTATCAAAGCTGGCAAGGCATCTCCCTTTGGCCGGCTTTGATACTATCTCTAAGGCACCGTTGGGTCTGCTTGGAGACTAACTAAAGCCACCTCTTGGAGCTAAATCGATGGTTGAAATTGACCAATCACTCAAGAATAGAGACAACAGTATACCAAACCACTTAGCCGACATGAGACCGTCCAGTCAGCCCCACAACTAACTCCTCTGATAAACTACAGTATGCACTCCATTTGCGCAGATCTACTGCCACACTGCTGATGTATCGGGATGTGGATATCATCTAGAAACAGCTCCTTTCTGGCAAAGGAGTGTAGCCGGCCCAGGAGTGTGCATTGACTACCGGAGGCCGGCTACACTCCATTGCCAGCTTTGACACTACTTAATGTTACCGTAGGATCTGCTTGAAGATTAATACAGGGGTACCAACACCGGTTTTGAAAATATAGCCCCGCCCTGATGTTGTGGCAAAGGTGGAAGAAAGCAGACGAAAAGAAAAAATCTTATACCAGCCCCATGACCGAAACCTCTGCTTGTAGAATAGTGATTTACCTCCTGTAGCGTGACGTGTATTCCGTGTCGCTTGTTTGTACCCCGCTGATCGGGTCCCTTATTTTCCGCGTCACGCGCACGGCGTAATTCCCGTAATGGCGCCTCAATCCCGCCCAAATCTACCCGCCGAACGGAACGTATCGCCGCCTTAATTGCAGAGTAGTTCCCGGGGAACATGCAATTCTGCCGCCGATCCGTCACGGGGGAGGGGGCGGGCCGAGAACAGCCAGGGATCTGTCACGGGGGAGGGGGCGGGCCGTGAACAGCCAGGGATCTGTCACGGGGGAGGGGGCGGGCCGAGAACAGCCAGGGATCTGTCACGGGGGAGGGGGCGGGCCGAGAACAGCCAGGGATCTGTCACGGGGGAGGGGGCGGGCCGAGAACAGCCAGGGATCTGTCACGGGGGAGGGGGCGGGCCGAGAACAGCCAGGGATCTGTCACGGGGGAGGGGGCGGGCCGTGAACAGCCAGGGATCTGTCACGGGGGAGGGGGTGGGCCGAGAACAGCCGGGGATCTGTCACGGGGGAGGGGGCGGGCCGAGAACAGCCAGGGATCTGTCACGGGGGAGGGGGCGGGCCGAGAACAGCCAGGGATCTGTCACGGGGGAGGGGGCGGGCCGTGAACAGCCAGGGATCTGTCACGGGGGAGGGGGCGGGCCGAGAACAGCCAGGGATCTGTCACGGGGAGGGGGTGGGCCGAGAACAGCCGTTGATCTGTCACGGGGGAGGGGGCGGGCCGGGAACAGCCGGGATCCGCCTGCCGCGCCGCGCTGGGAGATGGCAATCAAACGCACATCGTGATGCTGAAACGCTATTCGTAACGCGTTATAAGACATATAGTCACATAGGTCGTGCGATCGTCGCACGTTCGCTAACTTGTTGGACAAAAATGTACGTCTCCTGCAATGGTCAACTGTCTTGGCACACACAATGCTGTATTAGATCCGTGCCAGTGGTTGGTTCTGTCACGGACTGCATGAAAATCTTACGCCATGGCATCAAAATCGTACGATGGTCTCACGACCTATGTGACCTAAGGCTAATGTGGTATTTCCAAACCAATGCCCTGCCGGGCTGCTTGTGGAAACGAAAGATAGAAATGTGTACTTGAAAATATACACAAATAACGCCCAAGGCTATTTTCTTTACGTCTTGTGTAGTTTGGTGTCTTTTATATCCTACTTTTCGTTCCCGAAAGCTGCTCGGACGGGCCCCGGTTTGGAATATCAATGTGACGTAGGCCTATATTAATGTGACGTAGGCCTATATACAGTATTCAGTATGTAGTGGCACAATGTACCGCGTCGCATTCAATCATTCCTTTCGACAAGTGTGATAGGTGAACAGTAGACCACTGCTTAACACCCTGTTCTACGGACCGCTACCCTTTCCAGTAGCGTGCATTGGTAGCGTGCGTGTCGCGTGAACGTTGGGTAGGCTCTACGTACAACTTGTACGTCAACAATGCACGGGGCTTGATCTTTTTTATATGGCAACGAAAAACTAAACATGGCTTAAAACGACGCTTTAAGGACTGCATCACTTTACCATTAATATTCCTGTCCGGTAAATGTTAACAGCCGCGGCCGGGATTCAAAACCTCGACCCTCAGGTGCAGAATAAGTGTTACTAGCCGATAGCTAACCCTCTCTAATTTGCACAACTAGTAACAGACTAGGACATTAGTAAAACGATGCAACTAACTCAAAGATGTACTCAATACAAGGGAATATATGGAGGTGGTCTCAGTCTTCAATTGGGCGGAAAATAAGATGACTCATGCATGTACATGTATGCATTTAGCTGTGAGAGGTGTTCTGTAAAACCGCATTAGGAGCCTCGTCGTGTGCGCACCACGCCCACGAACCATCGCGAGATAAACCAACACCAGAGATGGCACGTGCTTACGTCATCGCCAGCAGAGGTGGTCCATCTTCGGGATTTGTTTCAGTTCAGCCGCGCTCAGCTAGCAGCCGATCTGTGACTGTCCACATGCAGTCGCGATATGTCTGCTCGCTCGTACTGTGCAGGGAGTCTCTACCAAACTGACTACGCTGGCTGTTATAGGGAGAATGCTTTCCCATCATTTTTTATTTTTATTTATTTATCTTCAGACAGGTGGCCCCTTCAGCTTATTAGAAGCTGGTTTCCAAGGGGGCCCACTTACATGAATAACAGAGCAATACGTGTAACAATCATGGGAGTTTGGCATGGGGGCAGAGGAGTTTGCCGACTGAAGGGAGACAAATATTAACCTTAGCGTAGACTGACTTCCTGTCCAATTTCCCGATTTTCTTTTTTCCGAATTCTACTATCCCCGTACCCCCGTAGGCAGGACTTGTGGAGGCTACTGTGTAGTCTTTCCTAACCTTTATTTCAGTACAGCACTTCATTACTGTTAACAAATGCAATTATACATTTCCGGTTGATGATGAGACCAGTCAGTGCAGCTAGCCCCACGTGTCCAAGCGGTAACAAATTACATATGAAGTGCACGTTGTGTTTTTTGGACCTAATTGTCATTTCTGCCATATCAACGTAACGGTAGCATATTGCGACGTACCCTTTTTGTAAGAGCTATTAAGAAACGACTTTCTTCATCTCAGAATACGGTGTTTTTTTTCCAACACCGCAAAAAGATATTAAGAAGCGATTGAAATACTGCTACCCCTCCCCATAGCGTGCACATCAAGGCTTAGATCACACAGGCATATGAACAATCCCGGAGACAAGCTCAGATCTCCAGAAGAAGCGAGACTGATGTTATAAGTATCAGTATTTATTTGCAGGCAAGGTTTTATTGCCAGTGGAGTAATACTACTGACAACATCAGCTGTATTCTATCCACCAGTGTGAAGAATAGCCCGCCTGTGACAGTAGAGGTCGTCCATCCTTCAGACAGATGTGCCTGTTTGATGTCGTGATTTTACGTTGATTAAAGATGATTTAAAGTCGTTGTAAACCGCCAGGGTTGAGCCAGAGTTGGCAGACATGGCTGTGGGGCACACTGTAGGACCAGAGATAACGGAACGTTTCCGGGTACGTTTTGTCTTTCGGCTAGACGTGAGGCAGCTCGGACGGTCTGATTTTAGTCACAGAAAAGGAAGATAATAAAGGTGTCGTTTGTTATTTATGTTGTCTCAGAATAGCTCTTGTCTCAAATGCTGAGTGCTAAGCAGAGACAACAGCATGTGCATGAACATGTACCATTTGATATGACTCGTTGGGGTATCTAACTCACGACCTACCGAATGCATGCTAAAGGCGAACACTCTATCCACTTGACCATTGCTCTGAATGCCGTAGCCTGATTAGATCTCGCTTACAGCAGCCGGCCCAACATCCGACCGGCCTTCTGCGGGGAGGGGCCAAATACAGCCCCAAACAAAAGACTTCGGATGCCTGCAATTCCGTATAACCCGCTAAATGCATATGTTACTGATGGAATCCAGGCTATTACTATGACCTACACTAGTACTGGTCAGCTGTACGGTTTGGTTGCTCATGATCCTAATCAGGAGACTGTGGCAAAGTGGCCCAACAGTTAGACTGTGACAGACCTAGGTTCCAGGCTGGCGTCAACCCGGGCCTTAGCATTCCACTGGCCCGCCCTTCAGCCCCGCAGGCAGGTGCCAAAGCTTCTATTGGGTATGTGAGCACAGGCCGACAGGTGCACTGTAGCCAAGGAGCCCTCACAGCAGCCCGATTTCCAGGCTAGGGCCGGACCGTGCCTCCTCACTCCTCCAGTAGCCGAGGAGCTAGCCTGTGTAGGCCTTGGTAACAGCCTGGTTTTCAGGCTAATGCCAGCCCGTGCCTTCTCACTCCGCTGGTTTCTGTAGCCCCGCAGGCAGGCGGTCGATCCGGGTCAGTTGCCCGCGAACCCGCCCGTGACCCCAGCGGCCCTGCGCGGACCCCTCCTCGGCCCGCCAGCCGCGCGCGCCCGAGGCTGATCGATGGACCCGCCGCGGTAATCCCCGGCCTCCCCGCGAGCCATTTGTCAAATGGACTTGTACCGGGCATTAACGTCAATTTGGCTGACTTACGGCAAGCGCCTGATTTACGGCGAAATCGGCTCATGCACGGCTCATCTGCCGTCCTCAGAGCGGGAAAATTGACGACGATTAACGACAAATACGTTCCCCAATAAGGCGGATCTGCCTGACAAATGGCGGTAAACACTTTTCCGATACTCTCCTCGGCGCACCGGCCTCTATTAGCCGCTCAAACATGTTCAGTGTCACGGTGTTCACACACTGGAGAGAATACAGCGGACAAGGCTGTTAACAGCGCGGCCCTAACTCCGACACCCGGCCCTTTCTTCGCTCCCTTCCCGTAGATAAGTAGATTACACGCTCCATTGTCTGCGGACAGGATTATGACGGGAGGCTATTCAGGACGGTTATGGGCACGTGATGATCACGTGACTGCCTGCTTTGTTCGATTCGACACGGGCAATAACACAAGTTAAAGGTTGGAAAAGAAACATTAGATCCGCCTGAGGTTATAAACGACCCATAAACACATCCTGTCAACTTGAATTGAACTTGCTACAAATCATGTTGCTGAGAGTTAGCCAGCCTTTTCTACAAGTATAAAGACATTGCAACACCTTCCCTGTTAAAGCAGATACACTTAAGCTGTTGCTTCATTTGATTTCTGCAGTTAACAGTGGTTTGAATATTGAGAGGATGTAACATTGTTTCAGCAGGTACAAGGATGAACCTCCGCCTATCTTGAGTCACATCTAAGGCATCTACCTGCCCGGCTCTTAAAGGCTTTGCAGGAGTTCAAAACTTTTTGTTTCTTTTTGAGCGGCCATTTTGTTTCTGACCTCATGTGCGATTAGAGGTCATTTGCTGTAATCTTAGGTTCAAAGACAATATATATATGTCTGTTGATCCTCGTTTGGTCCTTTATGCTGCCAGGTTCGTCATCGTTTCCATCATTCTACCTTTTAAGAATTCCACAAAAACTCTCACGTTTCATTAAAAAAAAACGGGCGAAACTCTTCTAAAAATTTATAAACCTGTAAGATGTGGGTCAGAGGTCAACCCCACGAAACTTGGCGTGCAGGGCGCCAAACTACCCAAAGTGCGCTCCGTCATTTGGGCGGCAATTCCGGCGGCGCTAAGCGGGGCCTAATGCGTGACCCCGCGGCTTTCTCTGACCCCGCGATATTTCAGACGCACCGCAAAAAGCCCGTTATGATTTTTGCGGGGGTACTTTGTGTTGACCATAGGAATAACGACGTGCGATAACAATCACGACATGCGGCCGCTAAAGTTCGGTAAGTGCGAACTGTTGGTGTTACAGCTGGAGCGGAATCCGGAGTGCGGCTTTTGTCGTCCTCAGGCAGGGGTGCAAATCAGCCTCCGCTCAGTCCGGGAACTTCTGTAAAGCCGTGAAAAGATACATTTCCATGCTTCTCTTTTTCTTTTGCGTTTTGATTTTTGCTTGTTCGAGAAGTGTTTGCTATGCGAAGGAGCACTTCTCTACATTATCACTATGTATAACGCCTTTTCCCTGTCACATGGAAGTTTTAGCGTAGAACTTTTACTTGCCCCATACACAGTCCGCGGCTTTCGGAGGTCTTGAGTTTGAGAAGGGTCAAATGTGACTGGAAAGCTGCATTCCT
This sequence comes from Branchiostoma floridae x Branchiostoma belcheri, assembly GCA_019207045.1. NCBI lineage: Eukaryota > Metazoa > Chordata > Leptocardii > Amphioxiformes > Branchiostomatidae > Branchiostoma > Branchiostoma floridae x Branchiostoma belcheri. The sequence continues at coordinate 393,747 of CM033037.1, read as the reverse complement.
CCATCACTTGATCTATGTCGTATGTTGTGCAACTTCTCCCGGCGGTTGAGTTTAGGTCTGAATAAGTGTAGATTAACTTTCTTAAGCAGGCATTTGCAGGCGTTTGAGTGTCAGTTAGGGTAAGTCAGGGCGGCCAGAGACCCCGATAGAAATGCAGAGGAGGTTGTCCACGTCAGTCCTGGCGCTGAGGTCTATAAAACTGACTTGCCGCTTCTCCTCAAAGTTGTTGGCAAGACTGATGTCCTCAGGTTACCCCTTACCGGATGCCAGTGCATGCATGATAAATCATAATTCAGTTTGCAAAGATTATTTTGCATCACATCTACGTCTTACCGGCATGCCAAAGATTGATGACAATTACGGCATTTATTGTCCTTTTAGAACAGAGATGGAAAGCAGCTACATCTAGAGCATCCCTGACAGGAGCTGCAGAAGACCAGAACACGTCTGTGCGTGAAAGGTGCGTTTCTCCTCATTACAATAATCTTTCATGTAAATTGTTGTGTTTATTTATTTATTTGTTGTGTTAACATGATGATGTGTGTTTCCTTGTGTAAGGTAGGTAAAGGTAGCCCCGTATACTTTCTGAGACTGAAGTGGCATTTGGTTGTTATCCACCGTTGACAACTGTGGATAGGGTATTTAAAGGCGGAGCCCGTCCCTCTCCTCCTACTGCCTTTTACCTCCCCAACCGAAGTCAGGTACCCATTCGTGGTAAATCATTTGTAAAGTGTCCCCAAAACACAATCGTGTAGCCAGGAATGTCAGGAGTCGAACCCATGACCTCCCCATCACCTGTCCGCTAGCCTAGCTACTCGGCCGTTAGACGCCACGAATGAGTGTTTCCTGTGTAATTAAAGACAGCAAAATTATCCATACTTGGAGCCAGGAAGCGCTCCTGTTTGCTTATGAATCAGTGGCCGTGTAGTAATGCAATCTCGTCATCTTGTTCTAATGTTATTTGTGTGCTTTGAATACCACCCCCGTAATGGCAATGCAGCTGCGATGCGAACTGGCATGGATATGTAATATTGTAAGGTATCACCACCCCTAACCTCACCAACCACCCAACAAACTCGCCTTTCTCTACGACAGGGAGTTTTCTAGGGGGTGTTAACAATAGTTAACTATCTACTTCCAAAGTATAAAGTAAACGTATTATTAGAATTCGTGTTTAGGTTTAGAAGACCGGCAATATAATTACAATAGAAAAGGCGTGATAGAGCCATAAGCATGCGTAGACCGGGTTTACCAGATAAGCCATGTTTGTGATGTACAAAAGGAAAACTCTTGTAGGGAGACGCCAGCTGATATGCCGTGTTTCCAGGAAAGCGTTCCTGGAATAATGTTAAGAATGCTGAAGCCTTCAGCATCAGGCAGCAACAGTTGTTTAAAGTAGATCAATCACCGACAGGACCCACTAATGCATGCCCAGATCCCTGCAAGCCGGCCTGATTGTAGCCATGATTACAGAACAGCAGTTCACCGGCGCGTTGTCAGCTCACGCCTAATTACACATAATTACAACTGCTATCCAGCGCGAGATGATCTACCGGCAGCCGGCCGGGCTAATTTGGCGCGCAGGAAATCGGAAAATGCCGGCTTCCCTTTGATTTGATTAGCCTTACAGGGCGAAATGAGGTATCAGGTAGTCGGGGCCAGCGGCTCTCATTACTCGTTCGGAAACGCGAATTAGGAGCGGTGGGATGTATCGGGGAGGTGAGAAACGTAATTATGGAGGGTCTGTGAAATATCGGGCAGTCGTGACAGGTAGAGATGGGGAAACGATTGGAAAGGAAAGAAAGAAAGGAAGGAAGGAAAGAAGGGAAGGAAAGACGGAAAGAAAGGCTGGGATGTATCAGGGAGGTGAGAAACGTGATTATGGAGGTTCTGTGAAATGTCGGGCAGTCGTGGGAGGGAGGGAGGGAGACTTGGCCGATGGAGATAGGGAAACGATTGGAAAGGAAAGAGAAAGAAAGAATAAATTGAATGAATGAATGAATGAATAAAAGCTGCAAAAGGGATGAATGAAAATAAAAAGGAAAGAAAAGGGAATGAATGAATGAATGAATGAATAGAATCTGCAAAAGGGAACAGAGGGAAGAAGGGATTATCAGGGAGCTGAGAAACGTAATTATGGAGGCTCTGTGAAATGTCGGGCAGTCGGGGAGGGAGGCAGGAATGGCAGATGCAGATAGGGAAACGATTGGAAAAGTAAGAAAGAAAAGGAAAGAGAGAAAGAAAGAGAGAGAAAGTAAGAAAGAGAAAGAAAGAAAGAAAGATAAAAAAAGGAAGAGATAGAAGGAACGAAAGAAAGGAAAGAAGACAAGAAAAGGAAAGAAAGCGGCGGGAACAGGGAGAATGGCAGGAGAATTTAAGATAGACAAAGGTAAAGATTTAGTGGAGAAAAAATACTACAGGAGCCGTCGGATGTAAGATGGAGATGCAAACGCACCTATGAGCCTCTGTGAGCTGTCAAACTGTCGTGGAGGGTAGAGGGATGTCCCCGTAGCTCAGTTGAGCTCCTGGTTCCAATTGGTCGCTAACTAGGAGACCCCGGTTTAATCCTGGATAGGGAATCTCGGTTTGGACTGCACATGTCCTTCAATTGGGTTCAGTTAGTCCTCACTTTAAGTGAGCAGTTAGTTGAGCTGATGTTTCTGACTTTGGCAGACAAATGTTGTTCATGTAGAGATCTTGTTCATGTAACTCAAAACCTTCATGTGGCCCAAAGCATCCCAAAAATGTTTAACTATACTTTCAACACTAAGGGAATCCCTATTAAAGATGTTAAACCGTACGTGTAGCATAAGTACATTCGTTTAATCTATACTTTCATCACTACGAACAGCCGCGCAAAGCTTACTTTCAGCACCAAAGACGTCTCCATTTCATCCTGAGGACATCCGCACAATTATTAAAGCATAGTTTCAGCACCCACCACCCTGCATTGTTTCACGTCTCTCCTACCCTGGTTCCTCTCCTGCCCTGTTTCCTGTCCAGTCCTGATACATACAGGGATGCTGACAGTCCTGATTAGCCCGCCCATTAAGCGCACTGCAGTATCAGTCTTCTTTAAGCATACTTTCCGTACTTAGACCATTTCTGCAATGGCCAATGCGTACTTAAAGCGTAGGTTCAGCCCCACCACCCTGCATTGTTTCTTGTCTAGCCCTGATACATACAGGGATGATGACAGTTCTAATCAGCTGGGCCATTAGTGCTGCCGTATCGAACTAATTTAAACGTACTTTCCGTACTAGGATCATTCCTGTAATGCTTACTTGAAGGATACTTTCAGTACCAAGGACATCCCTACCATCGTTTAAGCGTAGTTTCATTTAGCGCCCACCACCCTGCCCTGTTTCTTGTCTCTCCTGCCCTGGTTCCTGTCTAGGCCTGATACATACAGGAATGATGACAGCTCTGATTAGTCCAGCCATTATTGCTGTATTATAAGCCTACTTTAAGCGTACTTTACGCACTAAGGACATCCCCACAATTGTTAAAGCATAGTTTCAGTACCCACCACCCTGCATTGTTTCACGTCTCTCCTACCCTGGTTCCTCTCCAGACCTGTTTCCTGTCCAGCCCTGATACATACAGGGATGATGATAGTTCTGATCAGTCCGCCCATTAGCGCACTGCTGTATCAGCCTACTTTAAGCGTACTTTCCGCACTAGAACCATTCCTGCAATGACCAATGCGTACTTAAAGCGTAGGTTCAGCCCACCACCCTGCGCCGTTTCTTGTCTATACTTCCCTGTCCTGGTTCCTGTCTATCCCTGATACATACAGGGATGATGACAGTCTTGATCAGCCCAGCCATTAGCGCACTGCAGTATCAGCCTACCGATCAGTGTGTCTGTCCGCTGCCTGCTCAGATAGTGCTAATTACCTACCAACAAGAAACCGGTGCGATGGGCGCGATTACATTCGGGAGGTCGCGAATTTCATCCTAACAAAGCCATAACGAAGATTGGCTTTAGAATGGCACATGCTTCTTTCTCTGCTTAGCACCCAGCATTTTGGAAATAGTATTGAACTAATTACTTCCAAAACAAGAAACCGGTGCAATGGCCGCGATTACAGTCGGGAGGTCGCGAATTTCATTCCCGGCTGAGTCATACCGAAGATTGGCTTTAAAATGGCACATGCTGATTTCTCTGCTTAGCACCCAGCATTTTGGAAATAGTATTAAACTAATTACTTACAAAACAAGAAACCGGTGCGATGGCCGCGATTACAGTCGGGAGGTCGCGAATTCTATCCTAACAAAGCCATAACGAAGATTGGCTTTAAAATGGCACATGCTGCTTTCTCTGCTTGGCACCCAGCATTTTGGAAATAGTATTAAACTAATTACTTAAAAAACAAGAAACCGGTGCAATGGCTGTGATTACAGTCGGTAGGTTGCGAATTTGGTCCCGGCCTAGTCATTTAAAGATTGACTTTAGAATGGCACATGCTACTTTCTCTGTGTAGCACTCAGCATTTGGGAAACAGTATTGCACTAATTACCTACAAAATAGCCGGCCCTAGGCTAACGTTACATTCCCAAACCGGAGCCAGACCGGGCTGTTTGTGGAAACGAAAAATAGAAATGTATACATTTAATAATGCCCACGACTATTCTTCTAACGTCTTGTGTAGTTTAGTGTCTTTTATATCATACTTCTCATTCCCAAACGCTCTCCGACCGGACCCGGTTTGGAAATGAGACGTAGGTCTAAACTCATGAAATAGGAGCTAATTGAGTCATTTGCATCAAACTTTGCCTGACTTTGTCTTACTACCTAATATTTGTCCTCACTTTCTTGCATATCAATTCATAGTTAAGGTATAAACAAAACCTGCTCTTCAACAGACCTGCTCAGTGTCACTAGTGTATTGGGTGATACATGAAACGTCTGCCCATTTCCAAAATCATATCCAGTTGCTTGAGTAACTCCTATTTAGCGTATCTTATCGCCTGAATATCTAATATCTTCATCGATGTACAGATCAGTGTGTTTGTCTACCGCCCGTTCTGATGGCGTAATTACCTAGACTCCAACCAGATCCACGGTGCGTAATGTATATTGTCAAACTTAGCCGGCTACACTCCTTGGCCAGCTTTGATACTAACTTATGGCACCGTAGTATCTGCTTGGAGATTAGTAATTACCTACCCAACAGCCCGGCCTGACCACCCGTCTTCCTGCCCTCCTATCGCGGTAATAGCGCCGCTTCTGTAGCTGCTTGTAGGTTATGAGCGTTCGTTCTTAGAGGTTATAGATACGCCTGATGCTTCGTGTTCGTCGTGTAATCGGCCATTCCAGACATCACAGGCCTGAAAACTGCACTCGGATAGTTTTGCTTTTGCCATGGTTTTGGAACGTTCATGATACATTGTATATGCTTCACTATTGTAGGGCTCGTTCTGTATGGTTATGGGGGGCGTTTGAGTGTTCCTCTTTCTTCTTCAAGCCTAAACTACCGCTCAAGGCGTCACACAACTGGCAGCAAAGAAGGCCAATGGCCTCTAGAATTCGGAACTCTCCAGCCTGGCTCTAAACGCCGTTTGCGTCATAACTAGGAGGCTAGTATACACAGGAATTGTTGAAATTCTGACACAGAATTCACTCTTTCGTGTTTTTAACACCTGTCCTTACGTTACCATACACAGGCTGCCGTAGTGAACTTTCATAACACAACCCACAAACACTACCGTTATCTTCAGTGCTGTACATGATTCTGTGTCTTAGCTAACTCCGGATTTCCACTGCCCTTGTACATATTAATCCGTTTTCAGCCGTCCCCGGAGCGGAGCCTTGAGAGGAGAGAAAAAGGCGCAGAGATGTTGTTATTGTCGTTCAGAAAATGGAAAAGTTGTCTTATCAACCAGAACAGAAATCTGCTCATAAACTTGCCGGATCCCTGGGATCGTCAGTTTGCGGTGTGAGGCGTTAAGGGGACAAACTGTAGCTTTAATATGCCATAAAAGTGCGCTTTACACCAGTACTTGGATCTTAGCTCTAGATACGAGACTTCTGAGATGCGTGGATTCGAAAGCGAAGATGTTATCTGTTGCCAGTGTCACCATAAAACTGAAACTGCTCGTAAATTGTAACTAAGACAATTTTCTTTCCTTTCAATGCTTCTCTAAGTGCTAACTAGGCGACAATGAGTACCTGGCTTCGGCTGTGGACGTCCCTCAGATAGGACGTTAAACGGAGGTCCCGTGTTTGGGGATAGCCTCATCTCAAGCATGTAAAAGAACCCGGAACACTTATCGAAGAGAGTAGGGGACCTTGCCAGTGTGAGTGGATCAAATAAATCTGTCCGGGTATGAAGCTTGTACTGTTCAGTACAAACCTGGTGTTTTACGCCATGAGGCGGTTTACCGGGTATGCAGCTTGTACTGTTCAGTACAAACCTGGTGTGGTACGCCATGAGGCGGTTTACCGGGTATGCAGCTTGTACTGTTCAGTACAAACCTGGTGTGTTACGCCATGAGGCGGTTTACCGGGTATGCAGCTTGTACTGTTCAGTACAAACCTGGTGTGTTACGCCATGAGGCGGTTTACCGGGTATGCAGCTTGTACTCTTTAGTAAAAACCTGGTGTGCTCCACTCTAAGGCGCTTTACCAGGTATGCTATACAAAGAAACAAAAAAACCCCTATGTACACATTTTGTTTATTGTGTTCGAAGAAATAAAGTAAAGCTAAGACCACTTCCGTTTGGTGTGACTAAGAGTGGTTCCAGCCTGAACCTTGCATTTGCGAAATCTGATACCCAGGACATAAACCCTCCTTCATCATAAACATCGCGGTATCAGATTACATCTTCAGTTAAACCCATGAATATCTAACGTCTTTCGTGACCTTCGAGCATTCCCAAGGGCCCCATCCGTCTCAGTCTTCTCCGAATCACCATCAGAAACATTTCTGGAGTAAGACCCTCCATTTCTAAGACGTTTTCTGCGCTCCTTTGAGGACCGAAGATAAGACGGACATCCTCCATCTCTCATCTCTGATGCATTGATGCTCGCTATGACCTTTAACCTCCCGTTCAAACAGCCTGCCCGGCAATCTACTGACTCATCTCAGAGAACGAATGTTCGGAAATGTTTCCTTAGGAATTGCTGAAAGTGAAAGCGATCTTTTTCCTTACTTTCACTTGTTGCGGCCGCTGTTATCAGCAGGCTGATCATCTCGGCAGTTTTCTTTCCTGCCATCAGATAACGGCGCCCATCAAACCGCTCTAAAGCATCTCCTCCGGCTCCCACCGCGGAAACACGCCGGCTATAGGGCCGTGATGGGCCCGCAACTTCCCGGAAAATGCTCCAATTTCAGCATCATTCCGCACAATAGCATCCAGCAGCTCTCCTGAACTTCCCGGAAAATGCTCCAATTTCAGCATCATTCCGCACAATGGGATCCAGCAGCTCTTCCGGGGAGCCTGATGGGTTCTGCAGCTTCCTTCTGCTCACAATCATCACAACAAGAGGATGTTCTTTTTACCTTCTCAGATGGAAGTTGATGGGATCGTTATTGCCGATCTTGGATTGATGGGAGAACAGCTTTTGAAGAGCATTGATCTGATTCAAAAGGGAATAAAAGAAGTTTCAAAGATAGAAAATAGATTTGGTGTTAACTGGTAAGTAATTTGTTAGCAGATGTTACGATGGCAAAAGATAGTGTCATAAAGCAGGGACAGGAGTGTAGCCGGCCTAGGAGTGTTCATTGGCCGACGATAGCCTTGCAACACCGTAGGGTTGACTTGGAGATTAACTGGTACAAGTCATCGCCCTTGAATTCGCCATACTAGTTTCCAACAGATTCAAGGGAAGACGTTGTGTCAACTCGCTTAGATTCCTGAAAGCAGACCCAAAGTACAGAGGGCGAGCCCTTACTACAACAGCAAAGAAACTCCAGGAGCTAAGGAAGCTTGTAGGATGCAAATCACAGTGGAAAAAGATGACGAAAGACTGAATGCAGCTATAGGACTCTTCAAAGACTATAGATGCAGAATACAGTGACTGATGAGGAGTCATCGCGTTACCATTCGCGTCAGTGGCCTCCTAGTGTGACTGGGAACGAGGCAGAAGAAATTTCCGTTATTGCAGTCACGTGACGTCCTGGGAACGAGACAGGAGGACTCATGTTAAAGCTTATCATCATGACTACGCGACAGCTGCGCTTAACTCACTAACACTCTCCTAATCCTGCATAATCCCGCACAGATCTGCACAGACTCCGCCTGATTGTCGGGGATTATCTGCATCTGACAAGCTCAAGTTTTCGATCAGCGTTGACGACAATTTTCATCTGCTTATTACGCAGTGACGACAGAAGTGGCGGTGATTAGATGTGCCGAGCAGACGGGATGGTAGGGATGTTCTCGCCGTGATCTTCTCCTGAAGGGCTAACTTTTTCTCCGTGACAGCCATGATAGATCTAAAACGAGTTCAATGAGGCAAACAAAAGACTGTCCATCATAATTAGCAGTTCAACCAATGATAGCCGATCAATTAGGAAAGCTACCAATAAGAGATTTTGCTGCATGTCCGTCAAATATTTGCATTATAATGTTTTTATTTTGCATCTCTTAAGGGACTATGGGGTCAGTCTACACTACTCTAAATTGCTACATCTTTCTGTGAATAACACTAGTTATAATATTTATCATTTGATCTTATATTGTGAAAATTTGTGTGGTTTGGGGGAAATCTAAATGGGAGCTGATTTTAGAAATAAGTTTTGTCTGTTTGCCTCATTGACCTCGTCTTTGATCTATCATGGCCGCCGCATGAGAAAGGTGTATACGACACATAGGATACGCTGTTTCTGCTGTATGGAAAGGAAAGGAATGAATGAGTGCCCTGTAGAAATAGACGAATGACTTTGCAATTAGACCGGTCATTACGCATTAGGTCCAGTATCTGGCTGATAGTGTTGTTGTATCTGCCTGATGGTGCAGATTGTATCCAACCGTCAGAATGTTCTCGCGGTGATGTTCTCTTGTTAGTCCTGAAATCTTAACTTTTTCCATGTGAAAATGAGGACTGCCATACAACAGCTAACGCTCCCTCTACTTTATAGCTATCATTGATATGAGAACTAATAAAGTAAGTGGTTTAGGGAATGAATGGATGCGTGGATAGATGTATGAATACTGTCATTAAACAAGTTCCAACCCTGAAGTCATTCAAATCAGCTCTGAAACTCCATACACATTCTCAGTAGTGACCTCTGACCTCCTGACCAAATTGTAGACCTGGATCGGATTTATGGATTACGATTTTGATCTGTCTGCCGTCTTTCATGTTTCATTTGTATTTATATATCCGAAGTGTATGTCTATTCATTTTCTTCGTGATATGCTTTTATTTCCTTGTATGTAAATACTGGGCCCTATTGAAAACCAGTTTCTCTAAACTGAATAGGCCACCCAGGCGTTTGAAAATAAACAAACAAACAAATAAATGACCTGGAGGAATGACCTTGTGATTAGACAAAGTGTCCAGTATCTGCCAGATTGTACTGATAGTATTAAGTATCTGGCTGATGGCGCTGATTGTGTTCCATCGTCCTGTGATGCTCGACATCGCGTGCGACAGATTTATGTCACCTCGATTTGTTTAAATAAATCAGCCGGGAAGGATTATTGTAATCACGGCATCATGTCAGGGGATCGCCCGGAAACTATTCTCTCCTACTATAATCATGGCATGTTAGGGGATTGTCCGGAAACTGTGAACTCTTACTGTAATCACGGCATGTCAAGGGATCGTCCGGAAACTGTTCCTCCTTATGGTAATCATCGCATTATGTCAGGGGATCGTCCGAAAACTGTTCTCTGTTACTGTTACTGTAATCACGGCATGTCAGGGGATCGTCCGGAAACTGTTATATCTTACTGTACTCACGGGATCGTCCGGAAACTGTTCTTTCTTACTGTAATCACGGCATGTCAGGGGATCGTCCGGAAACTGTTCTTTCTTATTGTAATCACGGTATGTCAGGGGATCGTCCGAAAAGTGCTCCTTCTTACTGTAATCTTAACCAGAGATTGAAATCCCAAGCAGATGCTGGGAATGAAAATCGCAGGACTGACAGACTCACTCTTTTCGTACACGCCCAGGTGCTACAAACCTGCATCTCCTCTCTCGGCCCGGGCATGTACAAATCTACCAGATATTGTAGTACTATGACTGTCATGAGTTTGCTGATGACCTGTTGTCCAGGCAGCCATTGAGTTGCAATCTAAAACAACGTTACATCTCAGAACAGTTACTTGAGGCAACATTTCCTCTAAGTTTGTACTCCTACTTGTATAATCCAGTTAGACTTTCTGCAGTGCTGAGATTTGTCTGGTGTCCGGGGAGAGTCTGGAGTAAAGCCGGCCTGTCGTGTCTCCGTTCCGCCTGCTGCAATCAAATCAGCGCCGAGGACCTGAAAGCTTTCCTCCTGCCAAAACCAATTACCTTCAGGTTAGCGTCTGGAGCGGCGTCAGCGCGGCGACAGGGACGGGTTTCTGTGGAAGAGACTTAAGAAGGTTCTCCTGAATGTCTTAAGTATGATTGGGGAGGCAGACGCCGTGACGTTCGTTCCTTAGAGTGCAAGGTCACGGACGTCAGGCTTCTTCAAGAAACTCCAATGGAATTAGCTCTTCTTTTGTAATGACGAAGAAATTGAATCGCGTTTTTTTTTCTGTCTAAAGCATTTTTGTTCAGTATGAACCAGACTAATATAATTTCCAATCCCCAACCCTGCTCATAGCTGTTGGGACCATCTCTCTTGTTTGAAAGTTGCAAATTAGTCCAATTTAACAAAATGAGATTTCGTCGTTAGTATTTTTCTGCCATGAACCTTTTCTCCTGCTGGACGTTGTTGATCTAATTCCCCGCCCCCTCCCCCGCCCTTTACCCCAGACTGCGCCACCGTCTCCCCGCGGTCTCGCTCTGTAACCAATTATCTTCATGATTAGGGCGACTTTTGGTCGCGAAGCTTTCAACGTCTTAAACTTTGTGCCTTTGTGGAGGTACAAGATATGATTACAAGTCCACTCACTGTCTGCAGGGAAGTCTTTGTTATTTCTTGTTGCTGTACGAATCACAATAATGGCATTAATAGTTGATTTCTCTTTGTCCCGCTGTCCGTCACCAGCATAACTCGAGAAGATTACGATGGATCCTGATGATATATAATGGGTGAGTAGGGGTCGGAAAACGAAGGGGGAGTTCGATAATGGGCCCACTAGCGGCTTGCTAAGGTACTGCAGCGGAACCTTCATGTTTGATATCTCGCCTGATGAACCCATACTGCAGAAATAGCTACCAGATGAACCCATACTGCAGAAATAGTAACCTGATGAACCCATACTGCAGAAATAGTTACCTGATGAACCCATACTGCAAAGGTAACTACAGGAGTCATTCTGTCTCAAAGCAGCCACCAGAGTTGAGATTCATCCTTGACTTTGACTCCACGTTGCTTCTGGTGACGTAGTTTGAATAAAAGAGCCACTAAAAGCCTGTTCAGCGCCGCCACAGTTTAACCTCTGATTGTCGCCTACGCCGAAAGTAAGAATTATACATATTTCCCTGCGCCGAAAGTAAGAATTATACATCATTCCCCGCGCCGAAAGTAAGAATTATACATAATTCTCTGCGCCGAGCGCCCCGTCATCAAGCCTAACCAGATTCACATCGAGTTACAAACACAATTCCAGCCGAGTTACGGCGGTGACAACTGTCTCGTCTGTCCGCTTGTCACCACTGGAACGGTTTAGTTATGACTATGAAGAAATCAAAGTTAGCAAGCCTGTGTATCATTAGGGTCAAAGGTCGACAGTTCTGACACAACTAACCCTGGTCTCGTTATCTTTGCGACACGTTTTGATAGTAAGTTTGTCGAATTACGGAGTAATAGAATCGTAACATCTCTCTACATTTCTTTCATTGCCAACAAGTTTTTCTTCACGAAGTTGATGGGCCTCTACATCTTCGGGGACAAAGGTCAATTGTAGATATATTTGCAGCCATGTTTTGTTAACTATAATGACACTTTTTGATCATATAGAAGACCGTAAAATTAAGGGTGTAGTTTGGGAAGTACTTGGTGTCACACATGTCTATAGCCTGCGAACGTTTAATTGCCAGAAAGTCTCAATTCTGAGCCAATCAAGATTGATAAGTCGGTACTGCATCTGCAAAAGTCAACTGTTACATACTAGGCAGCTGTATTCTGATCACTGTAACGGCACCGTTTGATGGAGAGGATCATAGGTTTAACTGTGCAGTTTGTACCGTATTTAACGTCTCATTTTTTTACATCAGTGGATCGTCTTTAATACATACCTTCTCCAGGCATGTGTCTTGTGTTTGAGTTGAACTGAAGGTAAAACTTGATGGTCGTTTGGTATTGCTATTTTAGGTCAGAACTGGAAAGCTTGTATGATATGATAGACTAAACTTTATCTAACCAACGCTTCAAATGATTGGGAGTTACGTTACTTTTCACGGAGAGGACATGTGAGTACTTTGTTATCGATGTTTAAAGTTGGAATGTAGTTTTATGTTATACATGTTACAATTCTTATGCCACATTTGCCCTACAAGCTAGTGAAGCTATTCAGTCTTCTCCTCAAAGTTTGCTTTCTACAAAAGTGTGTTGGAGTGTGTAGCTGCGGGTTTGCCCGGCTTATCGCTAAATGGAACCCACCACAACCTTCCGCAGGTAATGGTGTCAGGGATACATGTAGGTACCTCCCTAAGCCGGCCATGGCGGCAGGGGTGCACCAGTGGGGCCTGTTCAGGCGCTGAGAGGTGTCACACGAGGACGGCAGGCTCCCCTGACGGTCGTTTGCTTCGCCTTTTCACCACAGGGAGGCGTGATTTAGTCAATCAGAGGGATTCCTGTGTTATTTCTGGTGCCCTTAGACATCCTCGCTAGCGGCTGCCTGGGGAAAGGTTCCGCAAGTATTATATAACCTCACCACAAGCAGCACGGTTACTTTGGTTCATCATATCTTTGTTGTTCTTTTATGACACACTTATCAAAAAGAGTGTTTGGCTGAAAACTCGAGTCATAGCGAAGCCTTATTGCACTCTAACTGTAAAATTGGACAAAAATTGGAGATTTACTTCCAGACGTTTTGAGTGACATCCATCAATCTTCAGCGTTACTAGACTGAACAATTTTAGTAAATATGAAGAAGAGGTATGTGTGTTGTCTGTATGCCTTTACCTATTCATGAGAAGTCGGCCTGCAGTCCACTTTTCATTGAGGTCATGAGGGAGGTAAGCTAGGTTCAGAACTAACATAACAGAGATACAGATTACATCCTCATAAATCTATCAACATATATCACTACATATACATGATACAAGAACACATAGTAGAGTGAAAGCTCAGGGATCATAGTCCGTGTCCGATCGTTTTGGTCATATTTTTACTTGGTCATATTTCTAGTCATTTCTTTTACATCTCAAGCTGTAGATTTTGAATTCCCTTTAAAAAGTGTTTACCTGGATGTTTAATCTTCACATACGCAAACTTCAACTTCTTTTCCATGTTTGGTTGTAGATTTTGAATTTATGTATTGTGTACCTGAATGTTTAATCTAAATATACGCAAACTTCAACTGGTTACTCGGTAAAACATGTATCACCTGAGTTAACAATGAGTCTTTTACCTTCGCCTTGTCATAGCCGGTTATGAAGTTAGTTCCACGTTTCCACCTGCTCAATTACTGAGCCTTCCTGACAGGCGTGTTTACAGCAACGTCAATAGGAAATCAGCCATTCATGGCGGGATGATAACTTCATTATCGCGAGACAGACGAGATTGTTTTCCTGTACGTGTGCGGATGGCTCCCGGGGGAGGCCGCACGTCACACAGAACAGCCCCCAAGGGAGACGCGCGGCTCATGGAACGGCTCCCGGCGGGCCTCGCGCTCCAGTACCGACGACAAAAGCGGCGGTTGCCGTTCCCCCCGGTACGGTTGGCGCTCCCCTGGTACGGGATAACGTAATAAAACCGGCATTGTAAACGACTCTCTCTGATTGTGTGTGGAAAATAAAGCGATTATAAAGAAACATGGATTTCCGCCTGTAATATAATAGGGGACACATCCACACTCGCTAAGGACTATAAGATACGAGGTTTGTCTGGCAATGGCTAGGCGTAAAACAGTAAGAAACACTTAAACTTCGTGTCGGATATACGTAGGATATTGTAATTCTAATAACATCGCAAAAAAACTGTGTCATTTTACTTCTCAGAATTAAGAAACCTTTTTGGAGAGGTAATGACTAGAGGTACTTAGTCCAGTTTCAGCCAAAATCAGCTTTCCACAATAAAGTGGCGACGACGGTTGTGTCATCGTTTATTTTTTGTTGCACATATCGTGTTTATCGGCTTGTTGTTGCTCGTTGTTTGGGCTGTAAATACACATTATATGGTGTAATCACAGTAAGGTGCATTTAAACGTTACACTATGCTGTTTATCCGATGATCACTCAAGTTGTAGTATGGAATGACTTTCTGTCGTAAAATGCGCCATTTCCTGTCTCCCCGTCAAAAGTACGGTACTTGTTGATTGTGATATAACGCTAAACTAACATTCTATGTCAAACAACGTGTAGCTTCAGACAAAGTAGTTTTTGATGACGTTGACTTACTAGTTGTCCTAAGAACCTCAAACGTATACTAAAGCGACTCCCTCACGGCCCACCCAACAGTACAGAAGCTGAGGGTAGTGGGTTGTATTCCACTGTGCCTAATGTACGGTGTTGGAAGGTGGAGCACGACCCTCTCCTCCATTGCCCTTTACCTCCCCAGCCGACGTCAGGTAAACATTTTACACCTGGATAGCGAAAAAGTGAAATGATTTTTCCCAAGGTCTTAACAAAAACAGGAAACAAAAAAAAATCTTGTAAGGCGTAGTTCCTAATGACATAATCCTATCAAAGCCTCTCACTCTCACAGTCAGGACTATCAGGAATCGAATCCGAGACCTCTCGATCTAGTGCCGCTAGCCCGGCCATTCGGCCACACGATCCCACCAAATACCCCTCTCGCCCCCCTCCTAGTCAGTCACGGCCATGTGAGGAAGACGCTTACAGATTCAGACCCTCCGGTCACGACTAGCGCCATTAGGGACCAGCTATTTACCCATAACATCAGGAACTCCTATTGTCATTCTGCCTCAATTAAGGCACCGGCCCGGAAATATACACAACAGACCCGTCTCCTGGGACACCGGGGAGTCATCGGGCAGGTCCTCGGGACCTCCGCTCTCTTCTCCCGACAACAATCGCGGATTAGTCCGCCGGAGTCCCTGCAGGTGCGTGCCGCCCGGTGCAGTGTTGTCTGCATGTATAATTGATGTGGGAGTTATGTAGGATCAGCCAACAGGAAGCAGCCGACAAAGGAATGTCCGACAGAACACGCGAAGGGATGACAAAGGGTCGCAGGGATGTAGACAGGCTGGATCAGTAGTACTCAGTACCACTCTAGAACGCACCGTGGGTTCCTCAGGGTGGTAATAAAATAAAGGATACCAGTACTACATTTTTTGTCAACTTGCTAATCTTACTTCAAGTTGGCAGGAAAAAAATGGCAAAAAGGAGCGCAAGTCCCTAAAGTTCTGCGATTAGGCAGAGAAAATAAATCAAAATTACGCAACTAGACCCCTCGTTGATGGGAAGTGCAACTCCAGAACGCACCGTGGATTCGGCCGGGTATCAGAAGACACCAGCCTAACATTTTGTGTCAACTTGCTAATCTTACCTCTGGGACAAGGTCGGCAGAAAACATTGATAAAAATTGGAATGTTCTCCCTTATTCTACTTGAAAAAAGACTGAATCAATCAAAGGTACTAAACTGCACATCACCGTGGAGTCAGCCTGGGATGGGGAATGCTAGGACTCAGTTCCGGGGACTAATCTTGCTTCCAAGACAAAGATAGAGTAAGAAAGTAGAATTTCCCCATAGTTCTGCGATAAGGCATAGAAAATAAATCAAATCTACTAGATTAGAAGTCGCGCTGAGTTCAAAGGGTTTCTAACTTAACATTTTGCTTAACACCATGAAAGGATAGTAAAGAAAGATAGTATTGTCCCATCCCTTACAATAAGACAAAGGAAATGTCTCACAGGTACTAAACGATTCTAACTCCTACCGCCTGACTGATTTCTTGGTGAACTGACTTAGTCTGATTTCAGGAAACGCTCAAGAACACCAGACAACTTTTAACGTAGTGTAAAACATTTCATCTGTCCTTAGTGCTGAAACTGTTGTTATTGCCGATATTTTTCTCTGTCTTCATTTGAAGTACATAATGCCTAAATTACAACCCGACAAGACAATGTTGGGTTGAATTTAGGTTTTGTAAGTGTCAACTTGGCTTTTCATATCTGGCTTTCCTTCTAGCCAAGCAAGTCCGTGCTATGTGCATCGCTGCCTTGCTTTAAAGATTAATAGGCTGTAATTACGTACCGAACTGTCCGCGTATGGCTTGTCGAAATAATAGTTTTTTCCCAAACCTTCCTTCTGTCTACAAACCTAATGAAGTGCATGAGGCATCTCCTTGAACACAGGACTCCGCTTTTACGTTCCTTCCCAAAGCTCTGCCCCGGATCCGAACCGGGGTCTCCAGGTTACCAACTAATTGGAACAAGGAGCTCAACTATGAAGCTACTAACAGTTAAGCGACTACAGGGACATTCATAGAAGACACTGTTATAGTCGCAAGGCGTAGTACGGCTGTTTTTAACTGCCTTACAAGTCTCAAGTTTCAATATAGGACGCTGTTAGCGCTTCAAGTCGCCCCCACTGCCTTGCACGTCGTTGTACATCTACTTGACGTGTACTTTTAATTCTAAATTTCTACAGAACTCTGGTTGAAAACTCCGACTTCTTAACAAGTCTCAAGTTTGCCGATGGGACCTTATTATTAGCGTTCTCAGCCGTCCCCAATTCCTTGTGTATATCCGTACATCGCCGGACGCGTTCATCTCCATTCTTCAGGGCTCTGTTCTTGACCGCGGACATCACTACAAGTTTCAGTTTCACGAGGGGACCCTATTAGTGCTCCCAGGAGTCACCAGACGTAAGAAGTGCTGCTGTTCTTTAGAAACTCATTATTTCCTAAAGTCTCAAGATCTACGAGGGGACCTAATTATTGTTAAAAGTCTTCCCTTCTACAATCCCCTGTGTATAGCCGTACGGCTCAAGACGCACTTCTCCAGAGCTTTGTTCTTAACCGCTGACTTGCTTGGAAGTTCCAAGTTTCATGAAGGGACTTCATTAGCGTTTACAGTCGTTCCACGTCCCCATACATTGCCCTACATTTATCAGACGCGTATTTCTGCATAGCTCAATTCTGACTTCCTCACATGTTTCAAGAGAGGACAGTATTAGCGCTTGCAGTGGTCCCCGCGTCTCCATACATTACCCTACATCCATCAGACGCGTATTTCTATTTCTACATAGCTCAGTTCTGACTTCTTCACAAGTTTCAGGGGGGGGGGGCGGTATTAGGGCTTGCAGTGGTCCCCTCGTCTCCATACATTACCCTACAGCTATCAGACGCGTGTTTCTATTTCTGCATAGCTCAGTTCTGACTTCTTCACAAGTTCTATTATTATTAAAGTTTCACGAGCGGACTTCATTAGACCTTCCAGTTGTCCCACGTCCCCACATCTTACCTACATCCATCAGACGCGTATTTCTGCATAGCTCAGTTCTGACTTCTTCACAAGTTTCAGGAGGGGACAGTACGAGCCACTTCCCTGTCCGCGAGCATTACCCAGTCCTCCCGGGAGGCATTCCCGCCCCGCGCGGCCTGACCCGCGTTTTAACCCCTTTTGTCTGGGCGCGCGTAACGAGGCAGTTAGCGGGGTAAACACCAGAAAATAGCCGCACGCACTCGTCCTAAAGTGACCCATTCCTCTTTAGAACATGCACAAAACCGCACAGAGTGACCCATCCCTCTTTAGTAGACTTTACAGCATACACAAACCCGCTCGGAGTGACCCATCTCTCTTTACAGCGCACACAACCCCGCACACAAACCCGGCTGATGGATCCTTCACACCCGTTACGGCGCCACCTTCAAAGCAGTTTCGGACGATTTGGAACCACTTTGCCATGGCAACGGTTCCCTGGTGACGGACGGTTTTGGCGCGAGGTGTTTGATGAGGTTGTTGAGCGGCAGGACGAAACTCTCCTCCTGCATCAGGACCGCATAACGAGGACTGGCGAGGATGAGGAGGACTTTTATGAAGTCCGACAGAGTGGGAAGCGGTACGGACGCCGGCACTTACACATAAACTGTTAACTGTTGACTGCAGTATTTTAATGGCATAGGATCTGTTTTACAACAGGGATCACATACAGTGCTTTTATAACGCTTATCATTTTCCATATTACATATGATCATAACATATCAATACCATCTTTCGCGCTCTATAAAGATATGTTACGACGAAGGATACTTTACACAAGATATAGTTAGACCTGCCTAGAACATGGTGAAGCTTATCTGGGTATCTTGAGACCGTCTCAAAGCAAGGTTCTTACAAAGTGTGTGATTTTGTAAGAACCTTGATGTAAGTATGATTTCCAAAAACGCCTCCTCACACACACACAAACAGAAATACACACATGCCCAAGATATAGACAAAGTTGACTTAGAAACACTATTCAGGCCTGTACCTCCCCAACCATCATACAATTCACAGTCGCTTCAGCTCCAAGTAACTCGCGGGCGATTCCGGAGCGACACGGAGCACTCCTGTTCTTAGGAGGCACTCCGGCTCATGTTTCACCCTGATCATTCTCGCGCTGTATTATCCACATATTCCCTGAGGAGTACTTTAAAGCTGGTAACAGTGATTCATTAGAATTGCATGACAGCAATGCAGGGCGACCTGGCTATCAAAACGCACTAAAACGGGAGAGACACATGAGCAGTCATCTAAAGAAAAATTACTTGGTAGACTGTAGCAGTTGTCACCGTCGTTTTTCGTTAAGATTTGCAATACCGTTGCCGTTATCTGTATTGAAAATCTTACTGGCACGTTTGACCAATTGCTGACAACACGTATCCGTAAGATCACGTGTCTGTAACTCTCGCGAGTTTTCGTTCTCTCATTCTATGTGATTGGTCATCAGTATTGATCCTGAAGAAGGCGACGTTGAAAATTCATGTGTACTTTTGTGTTGGAAGGAAGTTTAGCATTGTACTACGTTGCCGTTATCGTATGAGTGTTGCGTAGTGTGCTGCGACCCCCTTCCGATGATAATGGTAGCTTCCTTACGTATTCCACAGGAAATAGAGAGATTTAGCGCCTGCTTTAGATGCAGAATTCCGCCACTAGTTACGACTATTGCAGGCATATTGTGTTGATGTTGCAACTAGACAGGAAAGAGTCAAGTTGGGGACGTGGACACCTCGGTGTAATTTGAACTCCTGAGTCTGTCATATAGAATCAGAATTGCTAACAACTAATAAAATCACAGCACGATTTAAAAGTCTGGCATGTCTCTCAAACACATTTCAGGAATACGAAATGACGAAAAAGGCTCATTAGGATCCCTGCCAACCATCACCACCTCCCCCTCCAGCTAGTGGGCTGCTCCAGGGTTGGTGTATCGCACATGACGAGGGCGTTGCCCCGAGTCTTCTAAGTGACAGAAAACTGTTGCACAGCAGGATTCTGTCCCTATCTGGTGTAGAGCCGTTGCTCGAACAGCCTGTATGTCCGTTTACAGTGTTGTAACCGGCCCTTAGGCTGGACGTCAAGCTGAGTTCCATCGGCCATTGCCCTGTTGTAGGAATACATGAATCATGTATATATAAAAGAAAGAAAGAAAGAAAGAAAGCAAAGATGGTCTCGGACCAGTTGAGCTCACTTAAGGGCTATTCTCCCACTTGTAGTAACAGAGAAGACAGACGTTATGTACAGTATCTACAGGTTCATTGTACCGGGGCCCCTTCTACAAGCACAATTTGCAGTGGACCATAGTTTCATGTAATGTCCTTTCCAGTAGCGTGCATGTTTGGTGAGCGACTCATCTCTAAATCACGACTCCAGTGTCAGAGATAAGGCTGCTAACCATTGAAGCATTGCATGCTGCTGTTCATATAGAATACAACACGATGTATTCCGTATCGCACAAGGTATCAGCCCGACCGCGGGTCGGATCGCCCGAAGGCCGGAGGGTGATCCGACCCGCGGGAGGGCTGAGACCGAGGGTGATGCGGAATACACCGTGTTTTTTTTTTTTTTATCTATGTCATACCCACCTGAGAAAACCCATGTTTCGATGCAAAATGCGCCAGAAGTTGAACAAATTTGGTGCCCTCGAACAATAAGTGTTGCAACAGCATGTTCCAACGTCCGAATCAGGTATTCGAATTGCCAACCGTGCCGTATTTGGCCCGCTCGAAACAGTTCGATTTATTCGAATGGAGCCTGTGTGATACGCCTTTCGAACCTGTGCGATACGGAAACGTACGTCCCGGTCCGGAACACCCGTATCGAACATTTTTGCGTCACAGGTATGACATAAACTGTAATATCCGTGTGCATATCGTCTGCCAATATCTTGACTAGTGGCAGGAAAGCTTTGCAAGGTGATCTGATTTCAAATACATATTCAACCGGTTTTTGTAGTTAGATGTCGTACGTTGAATTCTTTCTGCCAGTTCATTCTAGATAGTGACACTGAAGAAGAGTGATGGATGTCACTCGAAACGTCCGGAAGTAAATATCCGTTTTTATCCAATTATAGAGATTGAATTTTATTTGAATATGCTTTCAGATATATTTACGTTTTTACCATCCTGTTTGTATTGCATGTGCTTGTCTTTCGTCGAGCTAGCATTGCGAGTAGGAAAACAACTACAGCGCGTTGCGGCATAGCGGGGTTTGAATGCTCGCCGGTACGATTATGTTCCAGTTTCGTACCCAGCTTAGTTCATTTCTTCTGTCATAGCCTGTGACGTAGTCCGATAAAATCGAAACATTCATCATGTCGACTGTGTAATATGTGCAATATGAAGACGATTTGAAGCAATACATGTGTTTTTGATAGATACCTTTCTACCGTCTATCGCTCCAATGGGCTTTTTTTGATCGGTTTAATGCTAGGATTTCCCCAAAGACACTTTAATTAGCGGGGCACATGCAGTACATACCTGCGCATGGCTTCGAATTTGTGTTACCGGCTAAGTGCGATATGTTTGATGTAAATAATCGAAAATAATCGATGTTTCCGTACATTTCCGATGGTCAGTTATCCCCAGAGCGCTACATATGATTAGTATGGTTTATACATTATCATCGGCTCCATACGAAATGATGCCGGTAAATAATGCACTTGTTTTTTACACTGTTCTTATCCTTCCTTGTCTACGTACATTTCTAACGGTCAGTTTCCCCCAAGGGAGCCTTCATTAGTGAGATTTCTACATTTCCAACCCATATGGCGCTCCGGAGCTTTGTCAACAGCTACAATGTGCGCAATGTTTACAAAACGTCACAGCAGTAAAAAAAATCAGAAATACACTTCATTTGTAATTTTTTATCTTCCAATTGCTTCCGTATATTTCTAACGTTTGTTCTTGTTGCCTATTCCTATCGGATTTAATTTGTTTTTAATTTGCGAAGCTGAATAAATAAATAGATAAAATAGCGGTCACTTTTCCCCAGGGCGTCTTGATTAGTAGGATTCCTGCATTACCACTCCGAGCGGCGCTCGCAATTTGCGCGGGCGGGCGGTGCGCGCTGAACGGCCGATCAGTGTGCAGCTCACGGCCCGCTGCGGGGGCGGTACGCGCTGAGCGGCCCATCAGCGTGCAGCGCACGGCGCGGTAAGCGGGTGCTTAGCGTTCCCCTCACGGCCGGCGCGCGGCGAGCGGCGTGGCGGGTTCCCGAGCACGCGCGGCGCACGCGGACTCCATGCCTGACAATTCCCGTGCGGGACCTGATAGCGGCAGGGCTGATCAGCCATGCGTGGTGGGTAACACGCGCTGCCGCTCATTACTGACAAAGATTTGCGCGCTAGCGCATTTTCAGAAACAGCCCCTTTAAGAAAAGAAAAGGAAAAATAAAAAAAACAAGCTCGCTGCCTCTTGTGTAGTTCTCACTGACGGTCCGCTTAAGAGGACTACAACCCGTTAGCTTCCATTCGCACTTATTCGTTTCAGTGCCCATTTCGCGCCAGCAAAACACAAACTCGTCCCCTCAAACCCGCCACAACGCCCCCCCCCCCCTTCTTGTGTAGCCTACAGTCACCTAAACATAATTACGGCCTTCCAGGTCCAATTCGCACAACTGCCGCTTATTTTAGTGCCCATTTCGTTAAAGCAACGCCTATGAAAGAAGGCAAAAGATAAAAGAAAAGCAAAACACAAACTCGCTTCCCCCTCGTATAGCCTTCAGTCGTCGAAATGCAATTACGGCCTTCCAAATTCGATTCGTACAACTGTCACTTATTTGCTTTAGTACCCATTTCGCGCAAACAACGCCGATAAAAAAGATAAGAAAAGCAAAGCACAACCTCGCTTCCCCCCTGTGTAGCCTTCAGTCGTCGAAAAATGATTACGGCCTGCCAAATTCGATTCGTACAACTGTCACTTATTTTCTTTAGTACCCATTTCGTGCAAACAACGCAGATAAAATAAAGAAAAACAAAGCACAAACCCACTTCCCCCCTGTGCAGCCTTCAGTCATCGAAACGTGATTACGGCCTGCTTGGTCTAATTCGCACAACTGTCACTTATTTGTTTTAGTACCGATTTCGCCCCAGCAAAACATGAAAGAAGGCAAAAGAAAAAAGAAAAGCAAAACACAAACCCACTTCCCCCTCGTATAGCCTTCGGTCCTCTAAATGCGATTACGGGCTGCCAGGTCCGATTCTTACAACTGTCACTTATTTGCTCTAGTACCCATTTCGTGCAAACAACGCCGTTAAAAAAGATAAGAAAAGCGAAACACAAACTCGCTTCCCCCTCGTATAGCCTTCAGTCGTCGAAACATGATTACGGCCTGCCAGGTCCGATTCGCACAATTGTCACTTATTTGCTTTAGTGCCTATTTCTTGCCAGCAACATCGATGAGAGAATGTGAAAGAAAAAGAAAAAGAAAAAAAAAGCACAACCTCGCTTCCCCCTGTGTAGCCTTCAGTCGTCGAAACACGATTACGGCCTGTCAGGTCCGATTCGCACAACCGTCACTTTTTTGTTTTATTCCTGATCTCGTGGCACGCACGCGCGCTGGGTGCCCGGCCCGGAGTGGACCATTACTCCCCGGTTATCTCCGTCGGTTCGGGCGGCGCGGAGCGGAGTCCATCAGGCTTAATGCGGAGTTATAAAAACTCGCAGCGGAGCCCTGCTCTCAACTGGAGCCGCTCGTAAAACCGCGCAGCGGAGAAAAGCGCCCAGCCGGAGCGGAGAGCAGCGCCGAACTGGAGCGGAAAATCAGGGGAGAAGCGGAGCGATGGGACAAGAAAGTTTTGGGAAAGATAGAGGACTACCTCTGTCGGTGTGCACGCGTGGTTGTGTGTGCGTACGTGCGTGCGGTCATGTGGATCCATCAGCATGCAACCGTCGTCTGAACATCAGAAGAACACGGGATGGTAAATTGCCAAATATCCCGCGGTGGCGAGCGGTGTACGGGGCCATCCGGACGTCGCTGTGTGTCAGAACGGTCGCGACGACCTTTCTGGGAAGAGATGCCGGACATAGTTCTACAGGTCTAGGCATTCAGCTGCCGACTGCGCTGAAGGAAGGCATATCGGTACCAATGACAGTACCCCCTCCGGCTAATCAGTACCGCGGACAGTACCCCCTCTGGCTAATTAGTACCACGGACAGTACCCCTTTGGCTAGTCAGTACCACGGACAGTACCCCCTCCGGCTAGTCAGTACCATGGACAGTACCCCCTCCGGCTATTTAGTACCACGGACGGTAGCCTTTACCGCTAGTCAGTATCATAACCAGTACCCAGTGGAGCCAGGCTACAGTGGCCTTAACAATTTGTTAGCTATGCTGCCCGAAGTGTGAGCTGGTGCATGTACTGTATCAGTAACAAGCGCAGCACTCTACTCCACCACCCAGCATCTAGCAGAACCACCGAACCCCTAGCAGTCCACCCTGTGGCGTTAGGCTGGGTTTTCCCGACTGTGCACAACCGTGCCCTTCGGTAGTGTTGGCCGTAACGTTCCCAACCGTACCAGTCATAACATCCGGCGGGGGTAGGGTGTTGGGTGTTGCCGACGCCCCTGCCATACTGCCCGGCGGTAGGCTTGAGCTTCCCCGACCGTTTACCGCCGCGCGGCCCGGCGGGGCTAGGCTGGTTCCCTGCCCGGCTAGGCTGGTTACCGGCCCGGTACGATGGATGCGGAGTATGACTCGGACGTGCGGCGCTTCCCCCTCCCATGAGACCACCAGATCACGTCACAAGCGGGGAACTCAGCCTCGCTACGCGCCATCTATATTCATGACACCGAGCGCCAATTTATCTGCCATTTGCATCTTAATATGACTTTTTGCCGATTAAATGGTCGGTGGATTCATTATTGGACAGGGTATAAATGCAGAGAGCTCGCCCCGGACTCGCCCCATTTCCGACAGGCGGGGAGGACAGGCTGCACGGGTCGGGGCTGCCCTGCACAGGCTTGTACCGGGACACGCACGGAGGCTCGGCGGGGAGGGTGCGCACCCTGTCCCGAGCACTTGGCGTAGGATTTACGGTAGTGATGGCGGAAGCTAAGGAGATGTGTAGCATATGTCATCACCACTGGTTACCGAGTCCAGCCTGCCTTTCCTTTGGACGAGACCGCTCCATGTTGCCACTACACCTCATCCATGACCCACGCCGTTTGCCCTGATGTAGGGACACAACACCGCACTGCGGAGCCACACAGCGAGCCTCCCGGAGAGACATGGCCCTCCCTCCGCCCGGCACGTCCAGGTAAGCCGCTTGATCCAGTCCGCCTAATCCCCGGCTAATCCCTCATTAATCACCGCACCGTGCTTGCACAGCCTGCGGCTCGACAGCCCGAGGTGACCCGTAAAATATCGTCTGTCCGTCCGCTTAGCCAAGGGCACGGCGGCAAGCCCGGTGGCCGTTACTGCTCCTACTTGTATTTCGGCTCAAACCGCTGGCGAACCGTCCGTACAGGGGGTCTGTTTATGGGGGTCTGTGTAGGGGGGTCTTAGCGAAACATTGAAGGGAGTGGTGGGATATATATATGGCCTCAATCGGTCACAATTGACCATGGTGAAACCCTAGTTCACATTAGCCCTGCAGCATTGGCCATGGCTAGACAGCACTATCGGGGAATGACAGTCTCTGACGCATAGGGCACATCCGCAATCTGACTCAGGTCTGTAGCTAGGTTCTTTCCTGAGGAAACGAAGGGGAAACGGGAAAAACGTTGACCGTAATTGATTCACTTGTAGCTCATCCGTGGAAGGGAGGGGAGGCCAAATCTACAAGCAGATGGTTGGAGGGAAAACTGTAACGTTGTTGGCTGTTCCGGGTACACGCAGCGTTCTCCAAACAAGGGAAGTGAGGAAACGGTATCACGTTCTCTCCCAACTTCTGCATGAAGCTTTAAAAGCTGGGCGCGCTTTGCTTGTTTGTTGATTGTATTTTCATAAGTAAATATTGGCGTGTCCAGGTCCTTTCTATGGAACTTAAGTGCCAGTAAAAGAGATCAGCATATGGATGAGGCAGTTTCTGTACGTTTTCATGACAGCTACTCATCCCAACTGGAACCCTTATACTTCTGCTCTACGGCAGTACGCAATTCTTACCATTTTAGATGCATCATTTCATGATATCGGAACCTGATTTATTCTTTTTTAAAGTAGCACGATTGGTAGCAGCCTCACAGTTGAGCTCATGGTTCCAATTTGTCGGTAACTCCGGTTCGAATTTGGGGAAAAGTACCCTGGTTGGGCCTGGATTCGTTTTTCACAATGGACTTAAAATTGGAGTTCGAGCACGTTACAACAGCCTGATCACTCAGCTGGATACCTTCATGGCTGTACTACAGACTGACTTAACGTCTTTAGTGTTCATTCTGGAGCTGCGTGCAGACGTACACGCTGTTACATGTACATGTACTTGATAGCGTCTGACTACGGCCTGTTGTATGTGAAGGGACTGATATTTGCTGCGCGTTCATTTTCATACAGAAAACTGCGTCATCTGTCCAGCTTGTACATGTAAAAGTAACTGCCACGCAGATGCGAAAAGACAGCGCCGACCGAAATGACCAGGAACCCTAACGCTTTCCTTAGTTGTTCACCGCTGTCAGTACTACCAACGGCGTGAATTATTCAAACCTACATCGTTGCCTCTTTCCTTCTGCATAAATCACGCCAAGCACGTACGGTGTGCACGCAGGGCGATGGAAGCTCGTGCTGGTAGTAATAAAACTCGTCTGTGTGAGATGACAGATGTCAGAAATCAAGAGAATACCACGGTGAGAATACACGGAACGAAACGTTGGCATCCGATAGACAGAACAGCGCGGCACTGTATGTTATCATTGCTTCGTGCGATGAGAAGTGCACAATGAATAAACGCTAAAGCATTTCCGCTCAAACGATAGCCTTTATTTAGTAGACTCTACCAGACTAATCACGCCGGCTATAGGGGGTATATTTGCCAGGAGACTTTGGCCCTGATGAAATGATTCATTTTTTTGTCGTTTTCGAACTCTCTTCGCCAATTAATCACCATATTGTTGCCTAATTCCACTATGATAGGCACTATCCGTACTGCGGTAGGAAGGCTTCGTAATTATGTAGTGATGAGCTGTGTAGGCAGCCTTTGTATATAGAATCGCATCCCAGTCAATAACGTTTGCATCAACTAAGTTCAAATGAACAGCCAGAAGGTAAAATAGTGAAAGTAATCTAGAACCACTTTCGCTCACTGACGACGTATTCTTCGTCTGTTTGTGACAGAAGAAAGACGCTATGAACAGTATGTACAGGTTAATTGCACCGGGAAATTCTTCAAGCTTTTTTCGACAAGCACAATATGATATCAAAATCGGAAGCTCCGCTGCAGTACCGTACCAAGCCGTAATGGGGCCCAAACTCCAATTATTTCGAGCCTTCCAACAAGACCTACCCACACACAAAATATCAGAATAATCCATGTAGACCTTCTTGATCATGAGTTATACTAGTTATATCCACAAACAAACGCACAAACAGTACCAAAAAACATAATCTAATAGCCGAAGGACTGCGACTCTTTCCAGTAGCATGCCTGTAATATGTGAGCGGAGAAGTTAGAAGGTGACGTGCAGCGAAGCACGCCTTGCAGAGTGCTTAGCGCAAGTGCAGACGCGTAGATCAGGCTCTGCTGCCGGATAAGATGCTTACCTAGATAAGCGGAAGAGACCGTTGACCGATGGGCCCTCTCGTGACGTCTCCGGGCTTACCGTAAGCCGCATGGGGAAGAGACGAGCCCGGAGAGCTCGCTGGGGTCGGCGCGTGTCAGGCGGATCTCATCTCGCCGGCAGCGCCGTTTGGAGATGGAGATCGCGATCAATTCTGGGCTACTGATTTTTTTCATCGGTCCTAACAGCAAGGACAGGCGTAATCTGCAGGGTTCAGCGTACCGGGAAGCTCCGCTGATCTTAGCGGCAATGGTGATGGATGTGACATGACGGGCAGGTTTTATTGGAGAGTTTCAGGGTTTACCCGCTGCTATCATGATGGACGGTCAGCTCTGGTGACTGCAGCCCTCTCCTGTATCGTGCTGAGGTGCAACAGTCGCGATTCGAACTCTCGAACCCTGTTCCAGACGCCGAACAAACGGACGGTTTTCGAACTCTCGAACCCTATTCCCAAAACCGAACGAGAGGACAGAATTCGAACTCTCGGCCCTATGAGCAGCAACAGGCGCGATTCGAACTCTCGAACCCTGTTCCAGAAACCGAACAAACAGACGGGATTCTAACTATTGACCTCCTATTCCAGGAAACGAACGAGCAGGATTCGAACTCTCGAACCCTCTGAGCAGCAACAGCCGGGATTCGAACTCTCGAACCCTGTTATTGAAGCCGAACGAACGTACGGGATTTGACCCCTCGACCCTATGAGCGACAACAGACTGGATATGAACGCTCGACCCTTTCTTTTAGAAGCCCAACCAACAGAATGGGTTCAAACTCTGGAACAGCTATTCCAGCGCCCTAACAGACGGGATTCGAACTCTTGAATCTCTATTCCAGAAGCCGAATGAACGAACGGATGGATTTGAACTCTCGAGCCCTTGTTCAGAAGCCATAAGTACAGCATTGCTGAGAGCGGAAGCCGGCGGAGATAAATACGCACTGCTCGGTCACGGGTATTCTTGGGTTAATAATATACTATTTCTATATTATTGCTTGAGAATACACGTGACTGAGTGTGTGTGAGACTCAACGTGGGAGGTCAGCGCTTTTGCCTGTCTTTGAAGCCAGCGTGGGATGCGTGCCGTCCATATAGCTGAGCCGTTCTGCCTGTTGACTTATTTTGTAAACTTGGAATTAACGGTTCTATAACAAGAGTTGTCTTCTCACTTTACTGATTTTTAAGTCTGGAAAACGACTTTCACTCTCAGTTTCCGCCGTTCCCGCCATGTTCAGACCGTGACGTCACTGCCCACGCTAACAGCCCGGGACCCGTATGCTGGTAAGCGCTCACCCGTGTCTGAGTGGACACGATAGCTATTACTTAATTCAAACATACACGCCACATTTTCCGCTTCACTGAGATCTGTAGTCTTCTCCCCTTTGTTCTTTCTTTTATGGCATATTAAGTATTGTTTATTTCCGGGTTTTGGTTTAATGCCGTATAAATATACCATCTTTCTCATGGTCATCAAGACTCGATGCTTTTTGCCCATATATATATAATTTCGGCTTTTGTCTCGTGATTGTATTCTGATAGGCCATGTTGATTTGATTACAAAGATTACGTCCGCGTGTACATCAATTTTTGTCCGCTCTGAAAAATAATCGACCATACTGTAACTTGTACTGTAAGCAGAACGAGCAAATATGTGCCGTAAGTTATAAAGCAATAAAGGGAAATGGATCCTGATGCCAAAGTCAATTCCAAAGTCAAATAAAGCATTCCGGTTCCTCCTATTCTGTTATCTACCTCAGAGCCATGGTTCATATTAACATCCCGCCCACCGAAGTTCCGTATTCCCCGCATGCCCTGTGTGTAATCTATTCCTGACTGCCGTGTGTTATCTAGTCCTGCATCCCGCGGCCTGTAGTCTGTTCACGGCAACAATCCCAGCCGTGCGACCGGTGTGAGCGGGAATAACTCCCGTCCCGATCAGATAGTAAGGCCAAGGGGGAAAATGTTGTGTTTCCTGTTCCTATCCTAAAAAAAAAACTGCTGACCAGAGACTTTTTGGGGGGTGAGCAGGGGAGTCACATAGCTTTCACTTAGAATTTTTATTCAGCCTGCTTCTCATTGAGAAGTAAAACACTGCTTGTCCTGTCTAATGAAGGATAAATGTACAACAATCCCAGCAGTGCGCCCGGTGTGAGGTGGAATAACTCCCGTCCTGGACAGGTGTCTGCCCGGGACTACTGCAGGCGGGATGGCCTGCCCTTTTAACAATCCGATTTTCTGAGAACTTTCATAGAGTTCTTTTGACGTTTTACTGAGAATGCGTTTTGCTTAGGTCACGTTTCCATCCCGGGGCCCGGTCGGGCTGTTCGCCGGAATAAAATTTAAAAAAAAAATCACTTAGTTCATGCCTTGGGTGAAAATGGGTACGTAGCTTCAGTAAGGGACATCCCTCGGATAAGACGTTGAATTTAGAGGTGCCGTGTTGGAGGAGAGTCACGCGCACATCAAGCATGTAAAAGTATCTGCCGCACTGATCGAAGAGTAGGTGTCCTTCCCGATGTGAGTGTCCGGATATACAGCTAGTAATGTTCAGTACAAACTTTCTGCGTTACGCCTTCAGGCGGTTTACCGGGTATGCAATGCAAACAAATATAGCCTATACAAAAGTAGATTACATCCCATAGCCCAGGACTTAGAGATTGCGCATGAATAGCGGACGGTACATACTAAAACTCCCCTAGTCTCCCCAGGCGTAACGATAGAAGACCATAGTTTTACATCAAACGATATTCTAAACATTCTCCTGCCTACGTGCCAATCATATCGATACAGAACACTATAACCTTCACATTATAGCTGAGATTCATGCGGTACTGATCAGAATTCACCGGAAAGTCACGATCTCGCCTCGGGTCAGAAACCGGGAACGCAGAAGCTCGCCGTCACTAAGATGATCTGGATAAAAAAAAGGTGATTATAAAACTGCCACTTACGGTAGAGGCAGTGACGTCATCGCGGTGTTGGAAGGTCTCACATCTCCGCTTGCTGCTCAGAAAAGTAATTAAAGTGGTTCCTTTTTTCTGTGGCGTAGCGAATTGAGGTACCAGATTGCTTCTTTTTTTTTCGAATTCCCGTTCAAGGCCTTTTATCTTACGTTCATTAATCAGCCATGGCTAGTTTGGGATGAGCTTCTCTTTGTTGCAAAATGTTCTTTAGAGAGGGATTCTGGGCGACTGGGAATCATGGCTACATACGAGATGGGAGTCAATTTGATCTTACAGTTATTTTAGCAAAAACAAATTTGCCATATATGCATGAGTTGGTTCGTGTCAAAATACTAGTTTCCATGTCATTATATATACCCAAATAGCTGGGAAACAATTATTTCTTCCTGACGCAAGAGCAGTGAGAGCTATGTTGTAATTGCATTATCAGCTATCTACTCTCCTATATACGTTTATAATTCAGTTATAAAATGCCAATCTTATATTCTGCTCAGCCAGCTTGGTCATATGACTGCTCTTCTTGTTGAATTTTGTCTACTGGAACTTGATGCAATCGTAAATGTCATCCTCAGAATCCTTTTGTTTTTTCTGCCTACTCATGCATAACTCGAGCGATCGTTATTTGATTACGTGTGCACACGTCACGGCGTATAAACCTCGCCTGCTCGCGCTGTCGCTAGCCTACTTAGCTGGCTCCACCAGGGATTTTTTCTGATGGTATTTCATTCTATTGTACTCAATTTCTTGTAGCCTGGTCTCATCCTTCCTTCTATCCATCCACCCATTCATTCATCCATCTATCCATCTTTTCTACCCATCCATCACTCCATCCATCCATCCATCCCTCGCTTTCCATCCATCCATCCATCCATCCCTCGCTTTCCATCCATCCATCCATCCATCCCTCGCTTTCCATCCATCCATCCATCCCTCGCTTTCCATCCATCCATCCATCCATCCCTCGCTTTCCATCCATCCATCCATCCATCCCTCGTTTTCCATCCATCCATCCATCCCTCGCTTTCTATCCATCCATCCATCCATCCCTCGCTTTCCATCCATCCATCCATCCATCCCTCGCTTTCCATCCATCCATCCATCCCTCGCTTTCCATCCATCCATCCATCCCTCGCTTTCTATCCATCCATCCATCCCTCGCTTTCCATCCATCCATCCCTCGCTTTCCATCCATCCATCGACCCATCTATATATCCATCCATCCATCCGTCCATTCATCCATCGATCCATCCACCCATCCTCCTAATAACCCATCCATCCGTCCGTCCATCCATCCATCCATCCATCCATCCATCCGATCCATTCATCCATCCATCCTTCCAGTAACCCATCCATCCATCCATCCACCCGAAGATTCTGCTATATTTCGGCTGCTTCGAGGCTAGTCTACAAGAAGCCAAGTGCAATAGACTGTTTTACCATCAGAAGGAAGTCCTACTCCAGGAGCCCTCCAGCGAGGCTGTATTACCAACCCGGCTCGTGTATCTTCCCGGAATACGGCTCGTGTAACTTCCCGGAACAACCTCCCCGCCCTGCAGTACGGCTCGTGTATCTTCCCGGAACAACCTCCCGCCCTGCAGTACGGCTCGTGTAACTTCCCGGAACAACCTCCCCGCCCTGATTAACTATCGGAGGGAGCGGCCCTGTCACCCGAGTCTCTCCCTCCCTCCCTCCATCCATCCATCCTCCCTGCCTCCACCCATCACTGAACAACCTCCCCGCCCTGATTAACTGGTGGAGAGAGCGGACCTGTCACCCGTGTCTCTCCCGACCTCCAAACACGCGCAGATAAAACTCAATTAAACACGATCCAGTCCGGCTTCCCGCGCGATCCAATTACCCGCTGTTTGCTGTTCTACTCTGCAAGATGCGAGTGGGAACACTGGAGAAATTACTGCCGCCTTTAAACACAGTGTTGAATATGTATCTGTGCTATTATCTTAAGTGAAGTAATCGGTAGAAATATTTTTGTTTGAGAATCGTAGCTATCAAAGTCAAATTTTTGAGACCATCTGGTGATCTCTTGGGCTTAAACAGTAATGTTGATGAAAAATTGGTATATTTGTACCTGTAAGTCAGATTACATGCATGCTTGTGTTTGCTGTTTCACTTAATGCAACAACGCCTCGGAAATTACTCCTGCGTTCTAACAGAATGTTGAATATGTACCAGCGCCCGCCCCCCGCAGTGCGCATGACTGAAGGCTCCCGCGTGCGTCGTTACAGAAACAATCGTTCCTGAAGTGCGGCGATACGGAGGGCCACATGCAGGTGTCACGTGCAGTTCTGCACCCCGCTATTTATCGGCTCGGCTGTGGAAGGTACACTGCCAGGGCTGGCCAGCATCTCGGTGTCACGTGCAGTTCTGCACCCCGTTATTTATAGGCACGGCTTTGGAAGGCACACTGCCAGGGCTGGCCAACATGCAGGTGTCACGTGCAGTTCTGCACCCCGTTATTTATCGGCACGGCTGTGGAAGGCACACTGCCAGGGCTGGCCAGCATCTCGGTGTCACGTGCAGTTCTGCACCCCGTTATTTATAGGCACGGCTGTGGAAGGCACACTGCCAGGGCTGGCCAGCATGTCGGTGTCACGTGCAGTTCTGCACCCCGTTATTTATCGGCTCGGGTGTGGAAGGCACACTGACAGGGCTGGCCAACATGTCGGTGTCACGTGCAGTTCTGCACCCCGTTATTTATCGGCACGGCTGTGAAAGGCACACTGCCAGGGCTGGCCAACATGCAGGTGTCACGTGCAGTTCTGCACTCCGTTATTTATCGGCTCGGGTGTGGAAGGCACACTGCCAGGACTGGCCAGCATGTCGGTGTCACGTGCAGTTCTGCACCCCGTTATTTATCGGCACGGCTGTGGAATGCACACATAGGCATAGGTCCCATTTCCGAAACGGGGCCCGGCCGGGATATTGGCGGAAACGACAAAAACATATTACCAAAAGAAAAATAGTTGAAATTTTGCTCATGACAATTTTTTTTTAAAAGTTCTGTGTGTTTTGTTGCCTTTCTTATCACATCTTTTGTTTCCTAAAGCTACCCGGCCGGGACCGGGTTGGGAAATGGTACCCAAGCCTATTAAACAGGGCTGGCCAGCTATATATCCGGCAGCTATACAAATGACCACATGTATACACTGATGATGTTTCACATGGCAAGTTTCATGTGTCTGTATCAAAAGTATACACAAAGGGAAGTAGAGAGGGGGCAAGAGACCACAAGGATAGGACGTTGAGTGGAGGTCCCATGTTTGAATAGAGCCACACTTCGAGCACATTGAAATGTGTCATAAACATGCACCAGCCGGAAATGTGTCATAAACATGTCAATATCCCGCACCAGCCAGAAATGTGTCATAAACCTGTTAATGTCCCGCACCAGCCGGAAATATGTCGTAAACCTGTCAATATCCAGCCGGAAATGTTACATCAATAACGGCACATTAACATTTTACACGGGCATGAAATATTTATGATGATTTGTTTGTAAAAAGGCAGGGGTTATTAAGATACCCTTTAGCCACTTACAGGACCAGACTTCCGGCTTCGTAACCTTCACTGCCGCGGTGCATTTTCTCTGTGTTTGTTTAAACTTTGTTTCTTCACCAGAAGCTCAGATCGACCTGCAGGTCACTTGTCATTGTGATTATGTAGAAAGAGGTAGAATTATAAGACAGATTACATGATTAAGTCCTGATCAAGCTAGAGTGTAATCCCAATGGATGTAGGGGCTTATTTAGATACCCTTTATAATTTGATTAGCCGCGTGCTGGACAACCCTTCCTGATTCGTGAAGGCACTGTGGCTGTTCTCTTCCCATGTGCTCTAGTAAATATTTGTTGGTTTGTTTGGTTTGGTCAAACTCTTATTTATTCAAGAGAGCAGCCGCTTTCAGTGAGGTCACAAGGGAAGCAATAAACGTCAGGCAAAATGTAGGAAAGCTTAGCAACATGCGTGATGAAATCATTAATGATAACATAGATTATTAACTATAGATAAATTGAAAGTCATTAATCAACATAACATAGAGCGATATACTTACACATAGTTTTATTACGTGCTATCACAGAAACTACTAAGAGTGGTGGAATAAACCTTCTCTGCCGGCTAAAGTCCTTCCCCAGCTTATGTTACTGTCTTAAACCACCGCAAGATCTGCTTAGAAATTACACAGAAACGCCGTCAGGCTGTTAAATACTGGTTACATACTTTGTTAGCTATTGAATATCCAACCTGATGTAAGTATTCATCAAATGTAATGAGTACATTATACGTCGATGTAGGTTAGACATCCAGGTAATAAGATACACCAAAAAGTATTTACTCAAGCAACTGGATATGGTTTTGGAAACGGTGTAATGAGTACATTCACAACCATTTATCTCAAAAGAAAACTAAAGTTTCTCAATGACAATGACAAAAATCAGACTACTTTCGCCACAGTGCACGTCTCGGTCATGTTTGTCTCCGTTTATGGTATCGTATTGTTAGAAACGCTACAGCAGCAGAAATGGTTATGCTATAAATTTTGTATACAGTTTTATGTGTGATTGTATCAACATATGTTTGTTCCGGTGTTTTGAAACCCAGCATCGACGGACCGACACCACGATTTGGTCATACGTGTCTCAGTTTATTGCATGATATTGTTTAAGTTACAGCAAAGGAACAACCGATTATGTTGTAGATTCCGGTGTGTAAATTTTACTTAATTCATCCAATAGATTGTGAGACGTGTTTTTTTGCGTGATTTGCATCAACATTTGACCATTTTCCTGCCAACATTCGGGCTGGCTGTTGGGAACTCCACTTCTGTCTAATCCCGAGCATCAGGCCAACTCTACTCTCCAAGCAGAGGTTAGGCTCCGGCTGTTTTTTAACGTTTTTTTAGTCGTTTTTATCGGGCTTTCTATTTTGTCATCTTTTTTGTTGTGTCCGGCCTTAGGTTCTGACACAGCAAGATATAAAAAAAAATAGAAATCCCGATAAAAACGACTAAAAAAAAACGTTAAAAAAACAGCCGGAGCCTAACCTCTGCTTGGAGAATAGCCAGCTCCGCTCTATCGCCCAATTCCGGGTAAATCAGCGGAATGATGCCGCGAGTAAAGAGCCGATACCCGGGAAGAAATGGATCGTAAACCCAATTAATGCGGGTCCGGCCCCATTAAGAATGAATTACCGTAGCGGGGCTGGGCCGTGCTCGGGGCCGGATCAGCCCTGTGCCGCCGGAATGGCTCCCTTGGGACGGTGCGGCCCGTAATTGACATGGAGTAATTATTGATGTATGAGATCTGCTGATGGGACTCCGTACAGGGTTAGACGGGCAGAAACTATGATCCGCTTGCTTTTAGTATCGATTCATTTATTTTTCTATACTTCGCCTGATTTTATTACCTACGTGAAGCTGGTTCATCTCCAACCGGGTACTGTTTCTGTGTCTATATTTTCGCATGTGTAAGTCAAGATACGTTTGATAGATTTGCCTGATCTGAATTTGGCGTGTAAGTAGCTGTTGAGGTGCCGATGCAATTTTTGGCCACCTAGCAGCTCTTTGTTGGTACTGCAGCATCACAATTTTCTGCGGTTACTACAGCTTTTCAATGATACAGGCAGGCATCCTTTTCCTTAAAGTGGTGTTAGTCCGGTTGCCAAGTGGTTTAGTCAATGGAAAGCTCAGATCGTGCAAGAAGTTAGTGTAAAGGTGCAACATGAAGGCTCATGCAAGACTTAACTTGACCTTTTTCATTGTTGATGTTTGGGTGACATTTCATGAAAAGGTGCTTCTGACTAACCATAACTAAATCACTTCTGAAACGCATTGCGTTTGTGCGATTATCAGTACTTTAGTGCTGACTGTAAAATGCGCGCTCTTTAGTAAATGGTCAGAACTGTCTCTGTTACGCGCGCGGGGTGGGTCATAAACATCCCGACCTGCGCGCCAATGACGTCACCGATGACGTCAACAAGCTTATCGTGTTCCCCTCTCGCACATTCGGGACGTACCATGATAAGGAGTGAGGGGGTGGTGACATTTATACTGGTTTGCATTTTGGCTCACACGTACACCCCCACAACCCTCTCTGGTCCGTCCTTGCTTGATATGGTCGGTATACGTAGTAAGGGATTCTCTTTGTATATTATTTAGGTTTGTATTGTCGGCATAACGGGTGTCAAACGTAGTTCTGTTGTATATACAGTATACGAAATATTCCTTTTTTATTGTAACGCTAGTTTGCCTTTATCCGTTGGGCAACCTATATCCGTTGTTTTCACAAGCTGGGTATTTAGGGCTATCATGCCGACAAGATGTGAGTTCAAACTGCTATATTTTGAAAATATTGCAATTTGAAAACACCGTCCGTCAACTTGATATCCCTAAATGCGTTGTTTTGAAAAACAACGGATATAGGTTACCCCACGGATAAAGGTGAACTATCGTTAGAGGAAATGAGTAGGACATGAAGGAAAACTATTCTACAATGTTTTCATTAATTAGATCCAATTAGGTCCAATCTAAAATTTTACGTCCCTTGCCTGTGGTCGACCCCTCACCCAAAAAGAAACGCCAGTGTTTGCAGGCTTTCGTTAGGGTCGGTCTAGTAAACCAAAACACTGCATTTTCCCCTGGCCTGATTCACTCTAACCTATACTGCACTAATGGACTAGGCGGGAGTTGGTTCTGCAGATTGTAGATCTCATTTACGTCACTCCGCGTTGGGACCGATATTCGTCATACGTCACTTCTAATTCAGCCGCCATTTTTTCGAACGTGACCTCTTCACCCGAATTTCTGGAGCAGCTGCCAAGAGCTGTTTGCCTCAAGGTGACATCAAAAACAAAACCGAAGATAAAGAAACACGTTGAAAGTTCCATCGCAATGATACCAGAACCTTGACGGCATGGTGGCAAAGTCTTATACTATTAGATTGATTATGTATATCGGAAAGATGTTTTTGTTTCGACATATAGTCTGTTGAAACATGGTAGTATCTATGTAACTGGTAACACTTGCATTGTATTAACCTTTGTGCCGGAAGTAACAAGAAGTGTTTGCTAACCCACGGAGAATAGCTTTTGTTTGATGACAAGAAAGCTTATGAAGATACGTAAACTGTCAAAAATACCGAAAGATTGAAATATTCATTCCATCACTGCCTACATACCATCACGTACACACACCCACACATGCGTACCCACGCTTCACCTTTCACAACGCACACACACACACATGCACCACCTACGCACTCCACCCAATTCACACACAACACGCAACCCCCCCCCCCCCTCCACGCCTGCCAAGTACATTTCAATGGACCCTCCCTGGCCTCCACTTTGGACAGTCATGAATGTTTGATGACCGAATCTACAAGTGCTGCACTTGTCTGTAGTAATCATATCCCGCCTGCCTCGGGGTAAAGGAACAGAAACACTCCGGCAGCCGGAGAAGTCACCTGCAGATATGAGAAACTTTATTTGACACAGCAAAAGCACGGCGAATTTCGTACCTTCAACAACAAACTGCAAAATAGAAACACAAAATTAATCTTGCAGTTCTACTCACTTAACAATGAATGTTATCATACGTAAATCTCTAATGTCTTATACCACCAGAAGTGACGTGTCGTTTGTTTCAGTATCTTAGCTGATAACAGGGGAATCTTACTTATTTTGATAGATGTATAAAACTGTGTATTGTTGTTTTTATCCAACCCTAACCCTACATGGTCATACATGTGCATTCTCTATTATACATTACTGTACTGTGGTCAATTCTGTACCGAATAGTTACGCTTCATGGTCATAGGCAACTATGGAGTAGATTCCTTTATGATTCTACCAACACTAAATAGAGTTACATCACAGAAGCCTACTCTGTACTTAGTGCGCTGTCCCCAAATCCCCATTAAGCCCTGTGCTGTAAAACTGGCTGTAATCCTACTAAATCCTTCGTGGACGTACATTTTGTACTTACGTCATGGGTGGATTTTCTATTCACGTCTCGTCAATGTTTCATTTTAGACTGTTTCTACAAACTCTGCATGCTGCTTATATAACAGTTCACCTGACGGCCAACAAACATGTCTCCGTACAAACTGCTTTATTATGAAGAACACAGAGTTTATTCTATCAAATGTAACCCATATGTATAACGTGAGTTCACCTTTATCCGTAGGGTAACCCTTATCCGTTCTTTTTAATAACAGCGTACAGTCAAACCTGTCCTGAGCAACCACTCAAGGGACAGAGCAAAAATGGTTGCTGAGGACAGGTGGTTGCTCCCGACAAGTTGGTTGGTTGGCGAAAAAAAAATAATAAATGATACAGTTTGCATGATATACACCTTTCAGTTAATTCCCAGGATAAGAGATGCACCCAGTTTTTAACCTCCATGCTGTTATGTAAACAAACTTCAAGAAACCATTGTTTAACAATCAGAGCTGAGTTTGTCTAACAATCAAACATGGTTTGTTTTGTAGTTGTCTGTTTCCCTGAACAGCCCAAACAAATGCTTTCAATTTCTCTACCAGTATGTCAAAATTCTCACTGATAATCATTTTGCATGGTGCACATTGTTAATATGCTTGCCTGATATTCACTTACATAAGGAAAAGAAATCTCAAAGTCCAGGGTAACTGTGCCCACATAATTCTGCATATAAAATGGCTGCTAGCTGCTGTCAATCAATTTTGGTTGGTATGGGCAGGTTGAATGCCCCTTAGGGACTATAAAAAAAGTGGTTGCTGGTTGGGGAGGACAGGTGGTTGCTTGGAAGGGGGTCTTAACTATGTAAAAATGGACGGGACTGTTTCAATGTGTCCTCTGACGGCAGGTGGTTGCCTGCGCCAGGTGGTTGCTCGGACAGGTTTTACTGTATTTAGGTAAAGCAAGTCAGATGATGGTTTCAAACTGCAATATTTTGAAAATAGTACAATTTGAAACTACCGTCTATCGACTGATATCCCTGGATACCCTGTTTAGCAACACAACGGATATAGGTTACCCCGCGGATAATGGTGAACTAACGTTATATATAGTTGGAGAGTGGCATGATAACGAAATCAATGGTGACGTGTTCTCTCAGCTCTACTTCATAATTACATATAACAACAGTCTCTTTGCTGTCCCAGGAATAGGCAAAGTACGGGGGTTAAAAAGTTTGATCAGTAATTAATACATCCACCATAAAGAGAGGATCCTGAAGTACAGCTTTGTCCTCCATTCTCCCATTCTGCTATTCATCTAACCAAGAGACAACCATGAAGTGCCTCAGAGGTCTCTCACAATATTCAGTGTTTCAAAAAAGGATTTGCCATGATTGTTTGTCTCTCAGTACTTCATTCCCAGTCTGCACTATCAAAACACCTACACGCTTATAGTAGCGTGAAAGCTCATCTGTGTTGATGTAGTACATATTGAAGATTTTCCACTGTCTTACAACACCAAAAATGATATCGTCTGCCAGGCATTATGATTCGTTACTCGAATCACGTGTCTCTAAGTCGCGTGATCAGAGTTACTGAATCGTCACTCCTGAAGAAGGTCGACGGAAGTGCGACTGAAAATTCGAGGTAAGCTAATTTTGGTGTTGTAAGACAGTGGAAAATCTTCAATACCTACACGCTTCCTCGCTGCCGTGAAACACACCCCTGTGGCACGACGCTTGTATGTTGCTACACGCAAAGCACCAATACGTCATCATAAACTCCCATCAGCCTCTGATGTCCCCATCATCTTGTCGCTTTACTCCTCCAAAATTTACGTCGTCGTCAAATCGCATCAACAAACGTCCCTTTTCCGGTTAGACATGATTGGCTGTTATTTTCCCGCCCTGTGAATGTAGGCGAAAGGATTGATGTTTGCAATAACCGGGCTTGGGCGCATCTCTCCCTGCTGGGTCCAGGAGAGATGTGGATCTCTCCCTGTGTCCAGGAGAGATGTGGATCTCTCCCTGTGTCCAGGAGAGATGTGGATCTCTCCATGTGTCCAGGAGAGATGTGGATCTCTCCCTGTGTCCAGGACAGATGTGGATCTCTCCATGTGTCCAGGAGAGATGTGGATCTCTCCATGTGTCCAGGAGAGATGTGGATCTCTCCATGTGTCCAGGAGAGATGTCTGTCCCCGTGTCCAGGAGAGATGTGGAGGGGATGGGTGTTTTTGTGCTGGGGTTTGTTTATAGGTGTGCTTGGGAGACGGTGCCACGGGGGCAGAGGGGGTGGTAGGAAGGGGTGCCATGGGTAATGATCGATGTGTATCTGTGTGCTGGGTTCGTTCATGGGTCACTGTTGGGGGGGGGGGGTGCTAGGAGGGGGTACCAGGGGCGCAGAGGGGATGGTAGACGGAGGATGCCATTGGTATTACATGCATACATGGTTAATGATGTGTATTTGTGCTCCGCTGGCCCGTCCTGTGATGCGCCAGAGAAACAGGACGACATACGGATGGCTTAGGACTTGTTGAGCATCGACTGTTATAGCGTGCGATGATAGGGTAAACACTAACGGCAGTAAGAAATTCACAAAAAATGTACATACATCAGGAGGTATGAGGTCTTCCATTTCTTGTTTCTTGCTCTTTTGCTATCTCTTTTTCTCTGTCTCTCTTTTTTCGCTTTCTAATTCCCTCTATTTCTGTCTCTCTGCCTTTGTCTTTCTTTTGTCTCTCTGTCTCCCTGTCTCTCTCCCTCTCTCTCTCTCTCTCTTGCCTTTCTCTGTCCTAAGCGTTCCTAGTCCCTAGTGCTATGCTACCACTAAACGCGTTTCCCGCATGGCTAGCCCGAGCACCATATCCCAGCTGGCGGTAGTAAGTATCGCCGACCCTCCGTAATTACGGTTCGGGCCGCCACTGGTGCCGCTGACCGCCTGCTGACTCACATCCTACAGTTTCCCGGAATTCGAGTTCAACATTTAACGCTGCGGTTCAACGTCCGAACGTGCTTATGGTCATACAGTTCTGTCCCTGTGAGACTTAGTGCTCCAGTAGACGAGAGGGTGGAGAAGGAATTGCACACCCCTCCTTCACCATTTGCACCCCCCTCCTTCACCATAAAAAGTCATGTGCAGGTCAGGCAAACAGGTAAATGCCTGTCTGCCTGCTCATCTGTCGAATCGACAAGAGAATCCACCACCACAGTCAGTCACTAGCTGAGGGACACAGTCGGTATGTGACAAATTCCAGCGTAGGTAACGACTGTTAACAAATTATAACAATCCTAAAGTTGTAAATCATCAAATGAGTTGAAACTGCCGAATCGACAGCTCTGCTACCGCGTGACCCCGGCTGTCAGAGGTCATGACCCCAGCCCACACAGCGCATGGTTCCTGCCGAGGCGTTCGGCAGAATGCGCAATTTTTGTACCTCACACGAAGAATGTGAAGTTTTACATAGGGGCAGTATCTACCCTCTCCTTCCGCTCCCCCTCTTCTTCTCTCTCGTTTTCTTTCTCTCTCTTTCTCTCTCTCTCTCTCTCTCCAAGAAAGCGAATGTATACGTATATGGATTCGACTCTTTGTTGTACAATGTGGTCGGAAGGTCTCATGATATATACAGATTATTAAGCCTTTACCAAGTGTTTTGATCTACATTCAGAGCACTGATTAAAGAATATTGATACCCGTGAAAGCATCTCAAAGTTCCCAGTCTGCACAGATGTACATGTATTTGGTTTTTGTTTTGTTTTTTTGTTTTGTTTATTTTGAAACACCTGGGTAGCCTATTCAGTGCATAATACACTGGTTTTCGATAGGGCCCAGTATCACATATACATACATGGAAATAAAAGAAACAGCTTACAGAGAGAAAAGTAGACATACACGTCGGAACATATAAGTACAACTGAAACATGAAAGACAGATGAATCAAAATCATAATCCGAACCAAGGTCAACAATTTGGGAGGTCAGAGGTCACTACTCAGTACTGAGACTATGTTAGGTCTTTCAAATCTGACTTAAATGAATTCAGGGTTGGAACTTGCTTAATGTAGGCTGGTAGTGAATTAAAGTGTTTAGCACCTCTGCATGCAAATGTACGCTGTCCTGTTGTGGTCTTGAAAAAGGGTTTGTATAGGAGTGATGTCTGTCTGGTTTGGTAATTGTGTAAGTTGTGGTTGTGAGAGAAGGTGGACGATAGGTATGTTGGTGCTAGCCCATTGATACACTTGTAAACCATGGTGTTCCCAGTCTGCACAGATGTACATGTATTTAGTGTTCGCCACAATTAGGACCATTAAGTCGGGTGAGCGGTTAAAAGCGTCTAATGGAGAAAAGATTGTCGGTAACGAACGTCGGGATCCTCCCGCCTACGGTTCGGCTTAGCGCTAATATAACACATCAAGGCTGGGATAACATCTCGTTC
Source organism: Branchiostoma floridae x Branchiostoma belcheri (assembly GCA_019207045.1). Taxonomy (NCBI): domain Eukaryota; kingdom Metazoa; phylum Chordata; class Leptocardii; order Amphioxiformes; family Branchiostomatidae; genus Branchiostoma; species Branchiostoma floridae x Branchiostoma belcheri. Next base: position 350,974 of record CM033037.1, on the reverse strand, counting down.
TTCCTCACTAAAAACTTATCAGTGGATCTCAAAACACAGCATGCATGCTGATGCTGAACAGTGTCTATGCTGATGATGAGACGTGGCAATGGTATCTCATCATCAAGCAGAACTACAAAGGTGTCAATTTGTTTCAGGATTGTTGGGGCAAACTGAGAAATGAGTTTGATACTATTTCGATAAGAACGTAACGTCTGTCTACATTGCTAAAGAAGCGCTTGGAGCACAGAAATGGTAATCACACTGCAGCAGTAAGAACAGCTTTTTATCCGTAGTGGTTGATTGCAGTGTGATGGTGAACAATGTGCATGCTGATGTTGAACAGTGTGCATGCTGATGATACACAGTGTGCATGATGATGGTGAACAGTGTCTATGCTGATGATGAGATGTGGCAATGGCAATGGAACTACAAAGGTGTCAATTTGTTCCAGGATTGTTGGGGCAAACTGAGAAATGAGTTTGATGCAGATTCGATAAGAATATAACTTCTGTCTACTTTGCTAAAGAAGCGCTTGAAGCACAGAAATGGTAACTACAATACAGCAGTAAGAACAGCTTTTTATCTGGTTGATTGCAGTGTGATGAGCGTAGACTATCAACGTGTAGGCAGGGCGAGGAATAGCAATTATTGTCATGCTGCTATGTGATAGGCGCTCTCTTCAGGATTCTCTCTGATAGGCATTATCATTAGAGCTGTGACTGAGGATCTTTTGGTGAAGTTTTGTCAAGCAGTGAAAGCTAGAATGATCTAGAATAGTGAAATCTCGACGAGAAATAGTTGAGTTCTGATAGTGTTGTACCAGTTTATACATCTTTGTCCTCTGAATATACACACATGTCGATCACGTTATAGTAACGGTGGAGAGGAAACGTTTAAAAGGAATGAGTGTGGGCTGAACGTTCAGCTCGGCCCTTCGGTTGTTAGATGTTGGTGTTTGATAAAACTGTTTAATTTTTCTGGAAGATATTCACTATTGCGAGCTGCTTATCACCATCTAAACGCCGTTGTCGTGCCGCTGGCGATTGTTGAACCAGTCTGACTTTCTTCGGATATATTCACCGAGGTGAGCGTCTTGTCGATAAGTATCAAACATTCGTTCATTCATTCAGAAAAAAAAAACAGCATCGCAGTCAGTAAAAAAACAAACTGAATATCACTGATTTTACAACTTGGTGAATACAGCATATATTGATATACATTAATAAGCAATTACAATACATAACGCAGAAACACCTAAAACAAAGTTGTACGTAATGCCTTACAGAGAACACTGAAGTAAGGACAGGAACGTGCTACACACTAAGTAACATTAAGATGATTCGTTATACAAGCGGATGGCCTGGTGCAGAAATGACCATCTCAATCTCTGTGTCCTGGCAGCTGGCACAGTAAGTGCAGTGCCGTTTCTAAGAGTCCTCCCAGTGACCGTAGTCCTGTATAATGTTGTGATGCCTGTATAATGTTGTAATGCCAGAATTTAGGCCATGCTCATTTAGAAGATACACGTCATTCGTTTGTTGAATGTAGTGATGGTGGAGAAGTGTAAGAAGTGTAATAATCAAAATTGACGTTAGTTAACACGTAACGTCGCTGTTCACTGTTAGCACTTGATCGCTCAGTCTACGAAACCAGTTCGATCTAGTTTCCATAGTTTGTAGACCAACGGTGTCTTGTTTATCGAGTATATACAAACATTTCCAAAAAGCAACAACAACAAATGAAGGAGAAACATTTAGAGGAATGCGAATGTTTAAGTCTCAGTCCGGCCCTTTGGGTGTTGCTAATCTAAATCTAGCCTAGGCTTAATTTTGACAGAGGTGCAAACGTACCCACTGTTGTGAAGTGTTCACATCTGATAAACCTCGGAGATGTTCGGAGCTCTGAGCTGATTATGACTGTTCCTGACACGGAGGTCGCGAATCCGCGGCGAATCCAATCTTCACGGGTGCTTGGCTCGCGGATCGGTCCTGTTCCGTGTCACCGCCTCTCTGATCAGCCGGGCTCGGCAGAATGGTGGAACTTCTCCAGGTCTTGTTAAGCAGCTCCAGCGGCGGGATTCGTGTTTTCCTGGCCGTTATCAGCTGTGGTTAGTCAGGGCGAGGCACAGGAGCGAACATCCTGTATTAGGCTGGAATTCCGGTGTCACGGGTTGGCAATAGCTACATCGTGGCGTCGGGCCCGGCGTAACTGGTAGAGCGTTCGGCTCGGAATCTAGAGGTCCTGAGTTCGATCCCCGCCGTGCCCCCCGACGTTGTGCCCTTGGGAAAGGCACTTTACACGACCTTCCTCACTTCACCCAGGTGTAAAAATTGGTACCTGACTTCGGTCGGGGAGGCAAAAGACTATCTTTACCTTCTGTCTGTACCGTGTATGTGGCACTGTTAATATAAGTTACAAAACTTGAGTGCAGTGCCACATTGTCCTCGTCTGTCCAAGAGCAAAATAGAAAAAAGCTATAGGCCAGGGGAACATTACAACTTCTCGTTTCGTACGTCAATGGTAGCTGCGTTGAAATTTAGAACACTTGAATGTATATTTACACCAATCTGAAAATTCTGAAACGGGAAGAATATGAACTATGGATTAGTTGTTTAGAAGATAATCTTATGAAAGATGTCAGCATGACAACTTCTCCTAGACAACGCACATATCAGTTTCATCATCACCATCATATACCTTACTCTTTGTGACTTTATCTCTAAGGATATCTGTTGTGTTTTAAAGTGTTGCTACACGCACTTAATTTGGCTTCATCAATGTCAGAATTTTAATCGTTATTTAAATTTTGAAGATATAATTGATGATATAGATGTTTTAATATTTCTAGAATTAGCTCTGGCTGGACAAAAAAATTATCTGCACGAAATCCGCAATTCAGCCAAACAGGCTGCGAGTGATTATTTTTATACCAATAAACCATTCATCATCATCATCATTACTGTGTTCAAGAGTTGAAGCATACGTTTCCTAACATCAGTTCAGCTTACAGTATTCTCTATTGTTCATCTTGGCAGTCAGAGTCTTGTCACTGAAACTTGTTTCAGACTCGACCAGTCTCATTGGTTTTACTGATCATGCTTCATATTTTGAAGTTTACAATCTATAATCCTTTGTTGCATTATTACTCTTTCATGAGTTCTTTCATGTATATATACACCACATTCATTCACTAGATGAGAGAGGCGCTAACCTATAGATTAGTTATTAAGATATGTAAGCATAGTTAAGAACATTAATGTCAAAGTTTCCTATCATTGATAAAACTTCAACTGTTATCAGAAGCATACATCATCAGTATGATAACATCCTTGACTTCGGTGTCGTCAGAAGAAGACAGACAGACAAGATAAAGATGATATATACAGACAGTAAAGAACTGATACTGTTCGGAGGATGAACCGATAGGAGGTAGACTTGGCATCAAGGACTGTAAAACTGTCTGGTCATGAATGCAGATATTCTGGCGCAGTGTGTCAGGTTGTTTGGCTGTACGTGAATAGAGAGCCGACATCGACAACAGACACAGTATAGTACGTCCATTTGTTTGTATTGTATACACCAGGTTTGTATTGAACAGTACAAGTTGCATATCGGGACAGATCCACTCACAACGGGAAGGACCCCTACTCTTTTCGATAAGTGTTGTGGGGTCTTTTGCGTGCTCGAGATGTGTCTTTCATCAAACACGGGACCTCCATTTAACGTCCTATCCGAGGGACGGCCCTAACCGAAGATAGGCTTTCATGTTTACCGCAGTGAAGCGAAAAGATTATGTGCAAAGTCAATTTCTCAATAGCACAACGCCTTGGTATGTCAGGGAACTTGAACCCAGGACTTTTTGGTTCTGAGCATACCCCTGACCATTACGCCACAGCGACGCCACCCTAACACGTTGACATGTCACACAATCAACATGACAACGAAGTTAGATCAGGGTGCAAAAACTATAGCTCACAGAAACATGGACTGGAGTTGAAGAGTCAAAATTTTGTATAACTTTGTATTGGAAATTACAGTTTAAACTTAAGTTACTTAAGAAAGACCACCAAGCTGGTGTGTTACGCCGAAGGGCTGTTATACCGGCTATACAGATACCGACACAGATAACAATATATATTATTCAGCCCTCTTCAACATCTCAGCTATTGCCTCCGACATATGACAGATCATCGAGCTTTGTTCCCGGACAGGACATCGCTTTGTCAGTGTCTTGTTTCATCTGTCCGTAGCTACGAGCTACCACGAATCATCTAACAATAGTCCATGACTGGCCTTTCATTTTGAAATCTGTAGGCTTCTCCAAGTCTATTGTCATTTATTAGTACTCTGGGGATGCTTACATAAGGACAAATTTATTGTGTAGCCCTCTTCATTCAACATCTCAGCTATGCACTGATCCCAAAACCCCGCCCCCTGTTCGATCATGGTTCTATTTCGAACACCTCCGTCAAAAATATCCATTTCTGTCCAACTGGGGCAGGTTTTGACGGAGGTGTTCGAAATAGAATAGGGAGTTCTATTTGTTCGATATGGCGTTCGGTTGCGACAGTCATCCATTTTCTCGGAAAGGCCTTTGATTTGCCACCGGTTTTATCTGCCTTGTAGCTATGGGCAACTACAGAGGACCTAACAATAATCTGTGCATGCGTGACAAGACTTCCGTTTGGAAATGAGTCCAAGTTTATTGCTACAGACTCAGCGATGAACGTCCCATAATCATTTCCACTACTCTGGGAGTTTCGAGAAGACATGTACTCTATACATAGCCTGGCCTCTTATGCAGGTACTAAAGTCGTAATGAATATGAATATGCGTCTATTGCCCCAGACACCACCATGAACGTACAATGGCAATGACCATTACCGATCATTCTAGGGATGTCCAGGAGATCCAGACTCTCTACATATTGCGTCTTAACTCTGACGGTACACACTATAGTCTTAGTGAATGTAAATACACGTATTAGTCCATTTTAGTTCATGCCAGAAATTTCGCTTCCACATTTGTGTGTTATCTTTGTCGGCAGGACCGGCCCTATGTAATATCCGGAGGCTAGTCGGGCAGTTCTTAACACTCAAAGCAATATACTGCAAAGTACGCCTTGGCACGCACTGAGACAGTATGTATCTATTATGTACAGGTTTATAGGGATGGAAGCCTGTCTATAGTTTCTGAGGCTTGTTTCGTATGCTTGTTTCATATATGCAACGTTGACCAAATATTAAAAAACAACGTGATGAACAACAAGACAATTCCTGCACCTGACTGACAACACAGTGTTGAAGTGTCTAGTCATGGTTGACAACTGGCTTTGCTACTGATTACTAATAACATGTTGTTGTTGTTGTTGTTGTTGTTGTTGCTGTCCTCCTTTAACGTCCAGTGTTTCGCTAGACTTGGTCTCTTGTTAGTGAGGTTCACTTGGTTTTGTTACGAATCGAATGTTGCTCTTGGTATTTAACTTTTGCTGACTTGTGCTCGGGCACTGGGAGAACACATATACAAACAGTTCAGACTGACCGCCCGGAGTACTGCCTATGTATGTTACATTCTGGTACATCGCCGCTTTTTTGGCAGCCTGTCCAGGTGACGTCACCAGTAAGACTGAGTGCGGCCCTGAGCCATGTTTAACTTCTGCATCTCTCCTCCCAAATCCGCTCATCGCCCGGGCAGACCTCTGCCACCCGGGATTGACTTCTGCCCGGGAAGACTCCAGGTTTAAACGATCAGGACAAACAGCGGCGGCGTAAGTAGCTGAAGACCCTCTGGACATGCTTTACGGAGAGATGGTTTGTGAAGAGATATTTGGAAATTGGGCTCTCGCAAAAGAAAAACCAGCGTGTATATATTTTTTATCTATTTATTGAATTTTCAAACAGCTGTGTAGCCCCATTATACTTGTTGAGTTGTTTTTCAAGACTGTCCGCACAAGGCAAGTACAATCATTAGATTTCTCTAGCTTGCACAAAAATAAATAAAACTAAAATAAGACTGTAATGTAAGTAACGCAAGAAGTACATGTTTTTGTGACAAAATCACATATCATAGATAAACAGAACATGCTGTACTTGATGAAAAAGAAAACCGAAATCATCAACTCAGTGGGCAATTCGGAATAGTTCAATAACGTTCTATATAACGAAGTTGTGTAACGTTCTTTGTGTAACAAGAATTGAGCCAGTTCAATCAGGATCCTGACTTCAATTCCACGTTTTACGACCAAAGCCGGAATCCTTTATGGCAAGCACTGGAACGGTTTATAATTGGAACTACAATAGGAAGAGCTCATCCAACGCCATAACTAATCAACGTTACTTTATTGTAGTATCGACCTTAGACTAAGGAGGAATTACCAGCAACAATAAAAGACAAACTTAGCTGGAAAGTGAACTTTGTAAAAGCTTCACCCCAGTAAGGGACTGACTTATGGCAAGGCTGTGGTTCCTTAGTCTTATGTCTGTACTCTACTGTATTGCAATCTATTCCTGATTAGAACGCAAGCCGTAAAAGATACACTCCGATCCGTTTGCCCTTGTCCAATTACAATCAAAACGGAAATTCTGGTTACATAACCCTTGGCACATGTCGTAACACTGTTTTGATGAACGAATGATTCTATGGTCGTGTCCTTCCTAATGAACAGTGTTGCATTGCTTGTTGCTACTGCATCTTCTACATAGTCCACCCGCAATGCAGATCTATGCGCAGAGTGCGTCTTGTGACCAAAAACGGTTGTTAGCCTGTGTGTATTATCTTTGTTGTTCAGAGATAACGCTCGCCAGCCATACACAGGTTTCTTAGCACATACACGATTCACACTCTTTGGTATCTTGCTTTACTCAAATGTCCGATCGTGCCCCCTACCATGACTAAGGTTTGTCATTACGCGCTGCGAACAGCACCACCAACACCCCCCCCACACACACACACACACCCCCCCAGCACGACCAGGTTCGGCCGCTCCCGTTAATTACCCCCGTGAGGTCAGGAAGCTCTGTGAACCGTCCCTTGCCGTTCCATTAAGCACGACATTCCGGGCTGACCGTTCATTTCCGGTAACGCTAATTGGGCGTGATCGGCGCTGTTGTGGTGACCTTCGGACGGAAATACGACTCAAAAGAAATAGAACTGTGGCTGTATTTGACCCCAGGATGGAATTAAGCCGCATTTGACCTTAGGCAGGACATCCGCGTTTGACCTTAGAATGAAAAAGCGATTCCGTTTGACCTTGGGCAAACAGAAATGTGCCTGCGTTTGACCTTGGGACTGAAATGCGACTCCGCTTTGACGGGGGATAAACGGAAATGCGACTGCTTCAGGAAGGAATGCAGATCCATTTGACCTTCGTATGGCAGCATTTGACCCTATTATAGAACACGGCTGCGTCAAATCTTATCATGGCAACTCGGCTGGGTTTGACCTGAGGAAGAAAGAGCAGGACTGATTGACCCCACGCAGCACATTTCCTCATGTCCAAGTGAGCATTTTTCTGCTAGAATTCCTGCCGGTAGAATGTAACGGGCAAATTTCCTGTTTCACACGGCTATTTTTCAGCCAGCGCCGCACACCTCCACACGTCCGTGTGCCTGCGATTTGTCCGTCCGTATATTCCTGGAACCGGGTGTATTCCCGAAGGAGTGCCACGCCAAATGCACATCAATCCCAGCGTAGTGCACCCCCTCCCACAAACACACACATAAACACAGGTGCCGTAATTTAACCGTAATTTATCCGCTGGTGTTCCCGCGTGTTCCTGGAGGATTCACACACCAAATGCACATCAATCCCAACGCCATAACCCCCCCCCCCCCTCCAAACACACACGCACACTCACACACAAACACACGCGCCGGCGCTCCCGCTTGTAATTTGCTCGGCTATCCCCATGTATTCCCGGAGGAGCTTCACGCCAAATGTACATCGATCTCCGCGCGGCTCCCCGGGGAGGAATGACTGAAGCAACATGTTGTTAAACCCCCTCCCGGCGGCCGCCTGATGCCCCAGATTTGTCCCGCTGCCAGAGCTTTGATCGGCGCAAGGAGACAGATGGGCAAAGTAACCTTCCAGCCGTTTCGAACGAACCCGGTATGGTCGCCGCCACTCGTGTTACAAGATGAATCAATGGCCGCCGCTTCTCGTGTTACAAGACAAATCACAGCTGCGTGCCGGGCGTTAACCCAGATTTAGGAGACACACGCACGGCTGCTGCAGCACCAAGGACAGGCATAATCACTCATGCTGCCGCTTTCCGCTTTCATCTATCACATCCTGGCAATGACACCCTATTTCTGGCGTGTGTCGGCTGTGGAATACATCCTGACATGTCTATAACTACCTCTAAACGCTACAGATACTTCAGCACTAGGGACAGGGACAATCACTCATACAGCCGCATCCCTCTTTCAGTCATCATGTAGTGGGAATAACACCCTATTTCGGGCGTGTGCCGGTTGTAGAATACATGTCTCTAACTACCTCTAAACGCTACAGATACTTCAGCACTAGGGACAGGAATAATCACTCATACAGCCGCTTCCCGCTTTCCTCCATTATATCATGACAATGACACCCTATTTTGGGTGTGTGTCGGCTATAGAGTACTTCCTGGCATGTCCCTTACTAGTCTCTAACTAGTTCTAAATGCTACAAACATTTCAGCACCTAGGACGGGGACGCTTCATCTTCCTTCTCGTTTCTGCCTTCTAGCATACACATCTATTGTCACAATAACTATCAATTTCGCGTGTTTGAAGTCAGTAGAATAGATTGTGGCACGTTGCTCCTAGCTCCTCCAATATGCTACTGATCTTTCCGCACAAGGGAGAGAAACAACGTGGCAGCCCGTCCGTGTTAAGTTGGGACCACACTCTCGGGAACTAATTCAAATTGACGGAGCGGCGGTCCCAAAACGCCTGACATGAACATCCCCGACTGCCATGGACTGAAAACTGGTCGACGTTTCTTGTGACAAAACCACCTTTCGATGCAATATGCGCATCACCAATGATACACACGTTTCGCAATAAATGCATGGGTTGCAATTGTTCATGTGGAATGCTGTTCTTAGGTTATTCGTCTGAAATAAGCATTCTTGTTTTATTCTCCGACCACCCACACCACCCTCCACTGCGGTTGTTCCCGATTCCTGTCTCGCGTGCACGCCGGCCGCGTCCGCTCCAATCTGCACTGGCTTCTCCCCAATCTGTAAATTGTAGCCTGTTTTGTGTCAAGTGATGAGCCGCTACTTTGTAGCCTAATATTTAAGGGCCGCCTTTCATCTTTTTATTGAGCCGCTACTTTGATAGATTCCGTGTGCGCCTGCCCCTCGCGGCTTAAGTACAGGCCGACATGCCCCATAATTTACACCCCCGCTATTACGTGTTTATTGCAGGGCGCTGAGGCAGGAAGCTGCACGGGTCATCACGCCGCCCAGGCCGAGCAGCGATTGGTCCGTTTGAACTGCCGAACGCCCGATGCGGAGCAGCCATTGGTCAACTTGTAACGGTTCTTTTCAACTCCGACGGATGCCGAGCAGAGATTGGTCCGTTTGAACTGTCGAACGCCTGATGCCAAGCAGCAATTGGTCATTCCGTAACGGTTCTTTTCAACTCCGACGTGAGTACATTTCACAGCCTTTTTTTGTTTGAGCATGAGTGGAAAGGTCGATGAACTCCAGGCTCAATTAGTTTTTGCCGCCCTCTGTTTTATTTTAATGGGAAACTGCTATTATCAAAATAATCTGTAATGAGTAACTAGATTGTGATTGCGTACCTAATTGGTATGACCTGAAGTTGCCAGGACTAATGCAAACCGACACCTGTCATCACAATCCTGTTAGTGTAACCTTCAGTGGTCAACAATGAGTCTTGTTTTGTATTCAAATGAAGTCACTAAAACGTTTTCACAGAATGCTAGTTTTAAACTTTCATACCAGTGACAATGGATTGAAAGGTATAGATATTGGGAAACCGTAATCTTTCAACTTTTGTCTGAAACTATCAACGACATGATATCAATAATCATATTTGTAGTGAATCGCTTCTTCTTGACATTCAATATTACTGAGTTTGTATCAAGCTGATCGATACAAATCATTTCATACAGCAGGGTCAACTGACATTGCTCCGGCAATAAAGGGAACGTCCGGCCTACAACCCAAACAACCGTCCTCCCAAAACTTTATTACATCGGTATTACTCCGCTTCTATCGCTGCCGTTTGTAATTGATTTTCCATTTCCTTATTTCGGAAAGAATCACCGGTTTAATCGTCTCGGCGCAGAAACGATATTAGAACCGTCCGCATCGTCCTGGCTCATCGGCTGGGGATAAATACTGCCGAGTGGGAGAGCCCATTGTGCATTACAGGGGGTTACGGGGCTCAAAATCTATCTTTGGTAAAAGATACACTGGTGCTCTACCTTTAATAATGATCTTCATTGCAAACTCATGCCCGAAGGCTAATTGCAAAAATACATTTATGAAAGTACAACGATGATAATGGCACAATAACAAAGTGAACATTAAGTGAAATAGGGGTCATCAACTTAATATTGAGGTGCACAGAAGAAATTGTGGGTGTATAATTTAGAATATTAAAACCCTACTGTACGTGGTGGACTCGTGATCAGGGGCTTCATAGTCATTTTTGGCAATATCTACCATCGTAACTATAACATTTAGGTGAATGGAAGAAATGTTGGGTGCACAACTTAAGACAGTAGTAAATCCTAATTAGAGACCTTACTGCCTTTCTTCAGAACTTGAGACTGAAATTCTACAACAAATTTCATCAACAAGTAACACAATATTAAATCCAAGAATATGCTCTACATGTACTATAGATACTAGACGTACAATAGTACTCTGAAGTCCTTTACTCTACATGAATATCTATGTGCACCCACAGTCAGAACTAGGTGAAATGCTCCAATTCTAGGTTCACCAAAGTTCGTATTTGTGCCCGTATTTCCATCCCCGCTCCAAGATCAATACAACATTGATTTTTATGCATTGAGTTGTCAGTAGAGGGTAGCCGGAGCATCGTGCATCACGGGAATCCCTGACAGCGCGGTAAGCTCTCCCGATCGCGCTTCCCTTATAAAATCAATAGTAACTACGTTCGGATGACTTCATGCGCGCGGAGAACGGTTACGGAATGATCCGGGCGAGCGTTCCCGCCGATCTATTGAATTAGAAACTGCAGCCTGGGGGATTGGTGATGCGATAAGCCGAGACGGGAAGTGGGTCCGCTCTTCTGTAGCCTGGAATCCAACCGTGTTGTGCTTTGGTCGCTCTGCTTCCTTGCGAACACGTCTGGCATTCGTTAGCATTGGAACGATCGGTCCTTACGTCACTAATGCGGGAAAGATAGAAGTAGTGTTCCGTTCGATTACGAACTGTAAACATGATTCTGTGTGTTCGATTTCCACCTACGTGGTGCTTTGCGAAGGGGGCTTGGAGCCAACAGCCAATCAGAAATCGCGCACATAAAGTGTGCGAATATTCAAATGCCGATCGTTCCAATGCTAACGAATGCCAGACGTACTGGCAGGAGCAGAGCGACCAACGCACAGTACGGCTGGATTCCAGGCTACTCTTCTGGGCGCTCAGCTTCGCTTTGTGTCTCCCGGTTTGTTTGCTGAGCTTTCGTATCAATTATACACACTTATTATGTCGCCTTTGTTTGTATCCAGCGTCATTACTGCATATTACTGACGTATTAGTCTTCAAAATTGACGGAGTACTCAACCAAGTTTGAAAGTTGTACGTGTGATTCTATTTGGCGCACAGGCTTTGATTACAAATGCTGAGGTCTACCAGATTCATAATGTCGAAAAAACATAGTTCATAACATTTGCAACCAATTATGTTATAGACGAAAAACGATATTGGCGGAAGCAAACACTTTTCACTTTTTCACCTGTCTGTTTCTTGCAGCATTCACTATATGAAAATTAGTGTTTTCTACTTTTTTTTACAATATTATTGTCTTCCATATTTTATTTCATAACAGTTTCCACAAAGGTTCCTGTATAAAAGAAACAGTCTCGCTATATGTTGGTTATTAACTATAGCCACAAAAGTAGATATCACCCCCACAGAAATTAAAATTCAGCAGACGCCCTCGCCTGTCCGAGTGACCTTTCGTGTCCGCCGCCATCTTGGAACTAATCCCACATCCGGGAGCTGACCGATACCCATCGCTCCCGCGAGACCTCGCGAGAGTTGGGGCGGCGATCTGGAAGCGATCACAGCAGAGAGGCGCTCATCCGTGAGCCATCGCAGCTCTCATCTCCGGTAGGACCGCTGCATCATTCTTATCACTCTGACAAGTTTGGGGTCGTTACAGGCAAGCTCACTGTGACGAACGGGGTAAATTGATACCTTGATTTATTATAAACGCCATGTTTTATCCGCTTAACTGCCATCCAGGGATCGTGAACACCATTTTGTAAGTCGGACAGCGGTGATATTCTGCGTAGGGAAACAACTTGACATTGACTTTGGAGAAAGCGGCCATCATGAAAGATATTTTTTCTTGTAACTGCAATTCTGACCAGTGCAATGGCCGAGTGGGTAGAGTGCTCGCCGTAGGTCGTAAGTGTGATCCCTGGCCGAGTGATACCAATGACTTTAAAATGATATATGCTGCTTCTAGACTCTCTGCATAACATTCAGAACTATGAAGAAGGATATGGGAGTTAAACACACAAACCACTGCCATCAGACTAGCCCCCCTGATGTAGTGGCTTGCACAAATGTGTGGCCCATAGGCTACAGAAATGGAGATGGGCGCCACCCCTCGGCATCCGTTACAGATACACGGTCAACTTTTTTTAAAACTGCAATTTAGGGATCTTAAACATGCTTTAGTGAATCGGTCAGTGGCAGTGAAAACGTCAGGAAACAGCCTTGACTTTGCAGAAAGCACGTCCGCAATGGGAGATCTAATAAACGTTAAAAAGATAGGGTATCCACAGAAGAGCCATTCATATATTGCAAAAGAACTTAATGGTATGGTAAGACGTTCAGCGGCAGTTAAAGACGTCTTCACTGTAGAGGAAGCCATTGCTCCATGTGAGATCCAATGAGCGACAAGAGAGGGAGGTCTTTCGCGGAACTGCAGCCCTTGATGTTCCTGGATCTCAAAGATACTTTTTTAATTGGCCTAGAAATTGGCCTAGAAATAGCCTTGACTTTGAAATGGGACTCGGTGTAACATTCAATAAACGATAACGAAGAGGTCATTGCCGGAACTGCCGTCCATATTTCTCACTGGACCTCAAGATTACGTTTTGTAGGTCGGTCTGAAACAACCTTGACTTTGCACAAAGTTGACGGTGCATAAACGATTAAAAGTCCTGCCATGAGCTGGGTCGTGCACAGAAACTGATGCGTACACAGATGTGGTGCACACAAACTGATGAGTACACAGATACTGTCTACATGTCATGGCGGCTTCGTGCCAACACTGAAAATTCTTAAATCACAGACCTGCAGAGAATGCGATTTGTTACTCGCGTATTGCAGTTGATGCGAAACATCCTCAAATGAACTCGATGTCCGTTCCATCAAATGAACACAAACACACGCACACACATGCACATGCAGGCGCACATACAGAAAGAGAGAGAGAGATAGGGCGAGAGACAGACAGAGAGAGACAGATGGAGAGAGAGAGAGAGACAGAGCGAGAGAGAGATACCAAATACAGGAGCTCTATCATCAGGTTTGACATAGCTGATGATGGTGGTGAAATTTACACGTCCAAAGAGACAGATAGTGATGTCGGTACATGTACATGTTACATGTAGAGACAGATAGATGGTGATGTCGGTACATGTACATGTTACATGTAGAGACAGATAGATGGTGATGGTGGTCCATGTACATGTTACATGTAGAGACAGATAGATGGTGATGGTGGTTACATGTACATGTTACATGTAGAGACAGATAGATGGTGATGGTGGTTACATGTACATGTTACATGCAGAGACAGATAGATGGTGATGGTGGTTACATGTGCATGTTACATGTAGAGACAGATAGATGGTGATGGTGGTTACATGTACATGTTACATGCAGAGACAGATAGATGGTGATGGTGGTTACATGTGCAGAGAGACAGACATGACAGATAGATGGTGATGGTGCGTGCTAACATCGTGCTCGGTATCACGTTACACGCATCCCACAAACCCGCCTGTCAATCTGGCTACTGTCAGGCCGGGCCGAGGCAATGCAGGTCCGTGGCTTGAGTCATTTTCTTTATTTCACTTCATCCCATAGAGGGAAGGGTGTTTTGGTGTTTTGCTTTCTTGTCTGTCTGCCCGTCCGTACTTCCCTCTCTGTTTGTCTTCTCTCCACTCTCTCTCTCTCTCTCTCTCTCTCTCTCTCTCTCTCTCTCTCTCTCTCTCTCTGTTCTGTTTGCGTGTGTGTGTGTGTGCGCGCGCGCGTTTGTGTGTGTTTGTGTGTGTTTGTGTGTGTGTGTGTGTGCGCGCGCGCGTTTGTGTGTGCGTGTGCGTGTGAGTGCTTTCAAGTATGCCATTTATCCTCAGTATTTGGTTTATAAGTTTTTATAGTTACTAAGATGACGGGGTCTGTCGTCTCCAATCGCCGATTGAATTTGATTCATTCACGAATACATCCCCCCCTCCGGTATAACTGGAGTTGTCGTTATCTGGTAGACATCTCGGCATTCCTGCCGTATTGATTGTGATCGCCTTTGTGCAGAAACTGGGACGGGGCGTCGCAGTGTCTGTCGGGACCGGTGACGTCATGACTGATGACGTATCACCGCCCGCGGAGTCACGTCCCAGCATTGACCCTGTCGGATCCGATGTTTCAATTAGCCCGAACGGCTTCACTTAGCGACCACGCGACGGGGATAGCTGTTTCACTTGAACATTTATCACAGACATCATAAGACTAGGAACGCTTCAGTCAGAGGGAAACTTACGGGGGTCAGGCCTAAGGAAGCTCGCGATGAGCAGGATATGGGAGGGGCGCAAGAGGGGGAGGGGGTATGCGAGGGGTTGCCAGTGCGGCTTCACTTAGCGACCACGCGAGGGGGATAGCTGTTTCACTGTGCCGTTTATCACAGCCTACTGATGGCAGGCATCAGAGGGGGTGGGGCACGCGAGGGAGGGGGGGGGGCACGAAGGGGGAGCGCAAGGGGGGGGGGCACGTGAGGGGGAGCCCATACGGCTTCACTTAGCGACCACGTGAGGAGGATCGCTGTTTCACTGTAACATTTATCACAGAGTACTGGCGGCAGGCATCATAGGACTAGGACCGTTTCAGTCAAAGAAAAAAACTACGGGAGCCCAGCCTAAGGAAGCTCGCGATGAACAGGATATGGTGGAGAAATCTGAAGAAATGCTGTAGGCTGTAGATTGTTCAGACCACTGCTGAAGGGGTCTGCCTGCACCGGTTTGTCTCAGAAGCTCGGTTGGAGTGTGTCACGTGTCACGGTTATCGGGACTAGCCAAAAATGTCATGCAGGGGACCGTCAAGAGGGCAAGAGAGAGAGAGACAGGAAACGGAAACGATGGGAGGATGATTATCAGAGTATGATACAAAGTGAAACACAAAGAAGAGGTGAATATGAGTTTGTAGCATGCCGTGCATAGACAACAATGGTAGAACATATGAAATGTACATTTGTGGGGAGAGGAAGGTAGAACAAAATTTCGCCATTTTCAGCACCAAGGACAGACACGTCTTTTAATTCTTAAGCATCGCCAACCACCAGAAACGTCGGCCTGTATAGAGTTATAGAGTAAGACCCGGGAAGCAATATTCACCGCGCTGTCAAATAGCAGTTACTCAAGCAACTGGGTATGATTTTGGAAACGGTCAGACGTGTCAGGTATCATCCACTATCTGTCAGTTGCTATTTTTACTGTGAGTTTGTATTTATTTATTTTTTATTTATTTCTGTGATCTTTATTCAGGGTGGTCCAGCTCAGTGCTATTGCACTGCTTTGCAGTGGAGCCCTTTGTATTGGATATTTCTCTCAAAAAGATGGCTAAAGCAAACAAAAAGGCCACTTTGTATTATGACTTTTGAAGCTGTCAAACGATGAAGCTGGTGAATACTGTCTTTGCTCGTCAAACCTAGGGAAAAAATATACATCACTGTTTTTTACTGTGAGATTTTATTGAATGTTTCTCTCAGAACGAAGAGTAAATCAGAATAGCAGATCACCCTTCTGTTCGACTCTCGAAGTGGTCAAACAAATGAAGCAGTTGAACAGTCATCTGAATTTGTCTTCCCGAACAGCCCACATGACGTCCCACCGGAAGAGTGTTCCAGACCGTTCTAAACTTTTCCCATGAAGCCCCGGGGCGGTGCCTGGAACCTGCCTGTATGACCTTCCTGCTCCAGCCGACATGCCGTGACCTCTAATGTAGCTCCATGACCTCTAATGTAGGTCTGTGGCGCCTGAAGATTCAATAAGACATCCCCACAAGACATGCCGGCTCCTCGTAATTACCTCAGCGCTTTGTCTACAAAGTCTCCACTAAAAACGTCGGAACTTTGGAGTAAACGCTACTCAGAATCAATTAGGCGAGGAAGCATTATCTCATAAATCCCCATGTGGAGCCTCCTGTCGCCAAAGTTAATTAGAAGTGACGGATTGTCGCATCCAATCATGATGAGGCGTTCCCGGACATGCAGGCGGCTTTATCATCACATGACCCGCTCGTGGCCAATCAGGGGGAGGCTTTTCTGGACAGACAGACGGGCGGCGTGATCGTCACGTGATGGGTGCGTGATCGGTCCGCTCCAAATGAGTTTCTAAACGATAACAGAGAAGCTAATGACTCCGCGCCAACGTCCATCATCTCTGAGCGATGCCGTGCATGTAATGAAGGCCCATCAATCACGACGTGAGAGAGTTCTGGAAGCAAAACTGAAGGCTGGATGCTCACTACAGGCGGGGCAACAGTTTTCATATCGATTAATGTCAGTCTTCGCGATTAACCTGCTTCCTACTGCCTACCCCTGTAACCGATAGAAAAACGGTAGTCTTCAGTGCGCTGAAGGTTAAGGTAGACCCAAACTTACATCCCCTTTCCACTGCAAGCTGCGAGCTCGCTGCCCTCGTTTTTAATTACCAACCAAAGACTTTACAGATTGCTTAAGAAGCACAGCTGGAGGCTGGATGCTCACTACGGGCGGGACAACAGTTTTCATATCGATTAATGTCAGTCTTCGCTATTAACCCTCTCTTTGCTGCCTAACGCCATAGCCAATAGGAAAGTAGTCGAAAGGAAGGTAATCTTGGTCCAGTGTTAGCTCACTTCCGCTGGCCGTGAGAGAGAGGACAGACGCTATGTACAGTATTTACAGACTCATTGTACGGGGAAATTCCCCTTGCTCTTTTCAACTAGCACATTGAACAGTGGACCACGGCTTAACGTCCTGTCCTAAGAACTGCAACCCTCTCCGGTAGCGTGCATGTCGGGTGGGTCACACGACTTCAAGTTCCAGAGACAGGGCCGCTAACCACTGGACTACGCACGCTACCTCCAATACAGAATTGGTAGGCAAACGACTACCTCAGTATGCTGTAGGTTAAGGTAGTCCCAAACTTACACGCCATTTCCACCGGATGCTGCGCTGTAAACGATGAGCAACCAAAGGCTTTACAGATTGTTTAACGAATTTCAAATAAGAACTGACTGGCTGGCTGGTTTACTAGTGCCAAAGAAGTGCGCATATACATGTACATACCATTGCAGCCATACAAGGCTGAAGTGGTGTTTGATACATAAGACATTTGTTAGAAACTACATTAAGATTCGTTCAGCAATAATAAAAGTCAGTAAGAACGGATTTTTGTGTTAGTTGTCATTAAGATAATAGTTCAACCATGCGTTATATTCAAGTTATGTAAGTAAGGGTCACACAAATCTAATGCTGTCCTCTGCCCGGTCGCTTAGCCATTTAGCGGAGAGGGGGCCTTTACACACGACCGGAACATACATAGTAGTATCTAGTTTACTATCTACTGTTCCTGTTTCCTCCGGAGTTTTTACTTCTACGTCCTTCTCATTCTCATTGTGGGGTCCTGTTTTCTAGACTCCGTTGCAGTCTTCGAACGGGGCTGGCTTTTACTGGGGTGCGATTTTCAACGTTGGCTGGGTTCTCTTGCGCCGGGAAAGGGAGTTTGCCGAGGAAGGGAGTATGCTGTGATAGGGAGTCTGCCATGATAGCGATTTTGCCTCGTCCCGAACGCTATCACGGCAAACTCCCTTCCTCGGCAAACTCCCTTTCCCGGCACAAGAGAACCCAGCCAAAGTTGAAAATCGCGAACCAAAGCCCACCCCCAACCCAATAAAAAACGGCCCCGTTCGAAGACTGCAACGGAGTCTACCTGTTTTCGCCGCTCTGTTCAACAGTGACCAAGGCGAATAATGATGACACAAAACGATAATACTGTAAACCGTGAAAGGTC
>CM033037.1:280000-327500 GCA_019207045.1 Branchiostoma floridae x Branchiostoma belcheri | reverse complement strand
GTAGCCATTCAAAACGGTCCAGAAAGGGATTCCGGCAGGCACTGTCGTCGGTTTGGCTGGGGCGAAGAGAACGACTCACAAGTTAAGAATGAAGAGCAACAACTCCTTGTAGTTGTAGGGATATGCATAGGAAGGTGTAGACCACTGCACATTCTATACATAGTTGTCACAATACACAATTTCGTGATAGAAGGAGTTTCCGTGGTAATACGTCTATAATAATAGGTGATGATATATTGAATTTGCGGCGAAAAAGTCACCGTGATAACCGCAAATATGGAAACAATGAGTAACAGTAACCAGAAAGTGCCTCTACCCTTGATGTATATTGTATGTACTTAACAGTGCATGTGGCCAGTCCGTGTTATGTACCGAGTAGTAGGAGAATAGCTTCCCATAAGCTGAAATGTACTGCAGCACATTTCCCAGCCCCCATTCTCACATACGTGCCGGATTGGTAGTCATTCCACAGCATCCGGGTACCTTATTAGCACGGCGAGGCAGTTCGTCAACATGTAGTTCTTTGATCCGGGCGGAGATACACGGGCGGCTGAGTAATCAGGCTTTATTGGGAAAGTCCGTTTCACACCTCCCGTGGGATATATCAATCCGCAGGAGGGCCGTTAGCGGAAAGCGCGCGCAATTCCTCAGCTAAAACCGAGCGGAACTGCGGAAAAAACAGGCGAGACGAGTAAGAAAGGGGGTTCTGACCGCCCGACGCCGTGACTGAAGTGCGGAGAATGAACCACAATGCGGCATCATAATTTCCCGTGCTTCTGTAGCTCGCAGCGCTGCCGTTATCTTCCGCACACGCTCCGCACAGCTCGGAGATAACCACGCCGTTATTAAAATCGTAAATTTTCAGAATTTTCGCGTCGCCGTGAGTGGGGCTTAATGGCGCAGCGGCGATGCGGGAATTACCGCGGCACAACTTTCATTTGGAAGATAAATGCGCCGAGAAAATGTGTACAAATTACTGTAAATTAATGGGAGGGGGTTCAAACGTTTATTTGATATTGAAGAAAGCCGGGCGAGGATTTATTTCTCATTCCTCTCAAGTTGATTTGACTCTGTGGATATTGACAAAACGTCTTCTATATGTGCTTCTATTTTATTGTTCGGAACTGAAAAAAATGTTTGCAGTTCAGCTGGCATCGATAGCCCGTAAGAGGTGTTATATCTGTATCTAAGTATCTCCTGTCCTATTCTGGACGAGCTGAATCTCCGTAGGAAAGAGTTGCCGAAGCTAGGCGTGTTCTCGTACCCAATCTCTGCCGTACATCATCAGTAGAGTTGTTTAAGCTAGGCGTGTTCTCGTACCCAATCTCTGCCGTACATCATCAGTAGAGTTGTTTAAGCTAGGCGTGTTCTCGTACCCAATCTCTGCCGTACAGTATCAGTAGAGTTGCCGAAGCTAGGCGTGTTCTCGTGCCCAATCTCTGCCGTACAGTATCAGTAGAGTTGCCGAAGCTAGGCGTGTTCTCGTACCCAATCTCTGCCGTACAGTATCAGTAGAGTTGTTTAAGCTAGGCGTGTTCTCGTGCCCAATCTCTGCCGTACAGTATCAGTAGAGTTGTTTAAGCTAGGCGTGTTCTCGTACCCAATCTCTGCCGTACAGTATCAGTAGAGTTGCCGAAGCTAGGCGTGTTCTCGTACCCAATCTCTGCCGTACAGTATCAGTAGAGTTGTTTAAGCTAGGCGTGTTCTCGTACCCAATCTCTGTCGTACAGTATCAGTAGGCAGCCTCATAAAACTGCACTCCCCACGCTGGAGCGGCGCGTTTTCAAGGTGAACAGCTGTCACATTCATCTTTGGAACTTGAAAAAGAAAAACCGGTCCCGCCTTACCTTCCACTGTGCTGTTGGAGAACCTTGATAAATAAATAGATGAATGAATAAACTGTTGTCATAGGGTTTTGTGCAAGGCTACATCAAACGTCCCTTCCCGCGTTGAAACGGTACGTTGTCAAGGTGAGCAGCTGTCTCATTCGTCTCTCGAACTGTTTTCATGGTGTTTCTGCAAGGCTATGCAAAGCCCGACCGTCCAGGGGCAACGGTACACTACCCGGCACAGATCTAGAACAACTGAACTACTGGCGTCGCGTGGCTGAACGGTGGGGTGTTTGACTCAAAGCCTGGAGGTCCTGGGTTGGAGTTCTCTGATACGCTCCTAAATGCTCTTGATAAAAGCAATAATTAAACAACAACTTCCATCCATCTTTACTATACTTTGTCTGGACCCTTACCTCCTCCCTAACCCTCATGACATCATGAAAAGTGGCCTTTGTGCCGATTTGAGCTTTTCATGAATTAAGAAAGGTTCAAACACAATAATGACTTCAATCTTAAACCGTTCAGTTTAAAGTTGCAAACCTTCCTCATCGTAAACTGCACTTATTCAACTTTAAATCACATGAAAACCACCTGTACAAGACAGGTGCAATACCTGCCCCCGGCCATTTTAAATTATTAGACTCACCGGCAATACATCCCCGCTTAAATCAACTGTAATTCTAAATGTAATTGTTCACTATTACTTGCATGTGTTCAGTACAAAACTGTTCATTACAACCAATCAGAGCCAGGCGGTTTGTCTTTAATGTTTATTATTGGTTAACGCAGAATCCTTAATGCCTGCCGACAGTTTAAGCCATTATAATCTCGCGTTTATATTTCCTCGGGTATTACCGTCATTATCAACCGTCACGTGACGATCTGATAGCCAATCAGCTTCCTTGATGCCCCCTGGCGGAGCGATATGTAAGTGGGCTGATCAGGCGTGAATGATCCCATTAGGGAAGTGCTTGGGTTAAGATTAATGCGCGACATTACATAATCCGTGGGCAATAAGTTCGCTTTAGCGGGTATTTCTATGCAGAGCTTCTCTTCGTTACTGAAAGGTCAACCACGCTTCTCGTTTCTACAGATTTTATCTTAACAGAGTTGAGTGGCCAAAGGCTACAGAAATCGAGACGGGCGCCGCCCCATGCACCATTGGTACAGTCAGGATTAAATCTAACGTCGGTAAAGAGATTTTTACCGACGTTATATTTAGTCCTTACCAATGCACAATCACTACAGTAGGAGCTAGCACACTGCTCGTGGTGTGTGTGTTCAACTGACATACTCTTTCTCAAATACTCTTTCTCTTTCTTAGCGTGTACTAGTTTGTAAAGTTTTTTTGTGGGTATGATTCGCACTAGGGTCTGTATCTGTATCTATATAGCAGGTATGACCACCCTTCGGCGTAACTCACCAGCTTCGCAGGCACGCAGCGCGACAGCAGCTGGTTATATTACACTGAACAACCTGAGTCAAACTACGGAAGGCGAGGCGAACACTCTCCCCACTCGGTCATTGCACCGGTCTAAATTTTCACTGGAACTATAAATAAGACGTATCCTGCAATGAAACTCTCCGGATTTGTTCTTGTTTAAGTTAACATAGAGTAAAACATGGTCAAACAAATAATAGATCGGTTCTACGTTCTTATTCTCTTTGCGTTTTCTTTCTCTTTATTTTCAGTGACTTCTTAATTTTTTGTTTATTCTACAAAGGAAGATAAAAGAAGTTTGTTGAACCTACAGGAAAACCTTTTTTTCCTGTTTTCCTGTTCTTCCTGTTTCTGCTTGTTTAGCGAGCCGGCACAGCAGCGTGGCGCAGTGGAAGCGTACTGGGTCGGTGACCCGGAGGTCGGTGGATCAAAACCACCCGCTGCTCGCCTTTCATCGCTTTCATCTTCTTTATTCCGTTTTTTATTTCACCTTTTCATTGACTGAAGGTCGATTGGACCAACGGTTGGAGTAAGAAATTTGTGAAGGATCTTGTAACATGCACGTTTATGAAGGTTAGACATCCAGGGCAACAATATTCAAATACAATTCCAACTCTACAACTGGAACGTCTGGAAGCAATTCGATTCGTTTTTATCCAGTTGTAACTTGAAGAGATTTAATTGTATCTAAAAACCTTAAAAGGTTTCAGAGACAGGTTATCAACTCTTTTATTAAAAAAAACGAGCAAAGAAAGACATCTTGATCATTGCTAGTTATGTGTATGGTTGTTCTTCCTTGTCAAGAAACATTTCACATTCAGCATTTTAGCAAGCAAGGAACACCGGTATGATATTCCGATTCTGCCCATGTATCCGGAAAAGAACAGAAATCTTCCAAGATTTTCCCGGAACAGGATCAGAATTCCAAATAAGGCAGTAAAAGGTCCTCCTGCCGCTAATGGAGCCGCTAAAAGGTTTTCTGAGGCTCCGCGGAGAAACATGCGATTAACCCTCTGTATACCAAGCCGCATCATTCCACAGGTTACTCCGTACGTGTGGTCGGGAATGCCGTCCGGCTGGTGCGATTAGCCCACTGTGTGCCAAGCCGCGTCACTCAGCTATTCCTACAGGTTACTCCGTACGTGTGGTCGGGTATGCGGTCCGGCTGGTGCGATTAACCCTCTGTATACCAAGCCACTGCACTCAGTTCTCTCTCCACAGGTTTATTACACCGTACGTGTGGTAGGGGATGCGGTCCGGCCGATGCATTTTACCGTCTGTATGCCAAGCCGCGTCACTCAGTCTCTCTCCACAGTTCCTCCGTACGTGTGACAGGGGGTGCTCTCCGGCCGGTGGGGTTAACCCTCAGTATACCAAGTCAGCCTAGTAGGGGGATCGTGTGGCGTAGTATAACTGCAGGGTGTTTGGCCTAGAACCCATAGGTCCCGAGTTCGAGTCCTGTAATGCTATTGATCTTGTGCTCTTTGGGAAAAGGCCCTTTACACGACTGTACTTACTTCAATCTGGTGTAAAAGTCGGTTAAAGGCGTTTAGGGTAAGAGTCGGTGAAAGGAGAGGGATGGGCTCCACCTCCCAATACCATACCCTAGATACAGTGGATAACAACCCACCCACTTCCACTACGGTCTCTAAAAGGATGTAGGACTACCTTTACCTACTTACGAAGCCACAGCACTCAGTTTTCCACAGCTAGGTTACTCCGTACGTGTGATGGGGGATGCGTGATGATGAAGGGTTCATGGACCCGCTAAAAGGTTTTCCCGACACTGCCTCGCGGTGAAACGTGCCGTCCGCGGTGTGTGCGGCCTGCAGATCGCCGCCCGTTTGCGGCAGGCGTGTTTCATGTTCGCCGGAACAAAGCGCGCCGCCTCCCGCCAGTGATCAGGGGATTTCTGCGATGCGGTCGAAGATGACCCAAATTTTCACCTTCGGGCTCCATTTTACAACCTTCGTGTCGTCTTTTATTTTCAACACGTCCGCCACTGACTAAGAAAAAAGCCTCTGCACCGCCCCATCTCACTAATTAAACCGTAATCGACTGACTGACATTTCTCTACAGCGGACCTAGCAGGGTAATCAGGACATAAATAATGACCGGAACGATTGACATAGCTTTTAAATAGATATGGCTGTAGGACGTTAGCTCGGAACCAAATTCTACAAATAGTGCCATAAACGACTGACTGACATACATCTACAGCGAACCCAGCACATGGTAATCAGGACCAAAATAAAGACCAGAACGATTGACATAGCTCTTAGGTAAATATGGCCGTTCGGGTAGTCAGGACCCAAATTCTACAAATAGTGCCATAAACGACTGACTGACATATCTGTACAACGAAACAAGCAGGGTAATCAGGACATAATGAAAGTAACCATGATTTACACAGTTCTTTATAAACATGGCTGTAATGTAGCCGGGACCCAAATTCTACAAATAGTGCCATAATCGACTGACTGACATACATCTACAGAGAACCCAGCATATGGTTATCAGGACCTAAGTAATGACCGGAACGATTGACATAGCTCTTAGGCAAATATAGCTTTAGGGTAGTCAGGGCCCAAACTCTTCAAGTAGCGTCATAATCGACTGACTGACATATCTCCACAGCGAACACAGCAGGGTAATCAGGACATAATTTAAGTAACCAGCTGAATGACAGTTCTACAACAAACATGGCTGCAGGGTGGCAAGACTCCCAACTTCTACCTGGAATGCCGTAGTCGATTGACTGACATACATCTACAGCAAACCAGTGGTAGGAGGCAAACTAGACTTGTCTCTGTCCTTAGTACTGAAATACCTGTAGTGTTTGAAAAATGTTAGAAGCAGCATGCCTGCAGGCATTGTAGAGCGATAAGTGACAAAAAGGCGACTTGGAGAGAGTAGAAGGACATGCCAGAATTTATTCTACATTCGAAATATTAATATTGCCATGATATGACGAAGAAAACTTTAAGCAACAAAACGAGTATCACCGTACCTGGTGTTGAAATGTTTGTAGTATTTAGAACTAGTTCGTGACTAGTAAGGGACATGCCCTGAGGTACTCTGTAGCCGACACACACCCAAAATAGGGTGTCATTGCCACGATTTATAAATGTGAGCGGGGCGCGGTAAAATGGGTGATTGTCCCTGGTCCTGAATAAACGGTACCCGAGACTCTTAAAAGAGTAACCAGGAGCATAATCCCACCTTTATTGCCAAAATTGACTAACTGACATATCTCTACAGCAAACCCAACGGTATGCTAACCAGGACCCAAATTCCATAGATATCATAGACAGACTGATACATTTCTACAGTGAACACAACATCGGAGTAACTAGGACCGCATTTTCCCGAATAGGGCCTTAATCGACTGACTGACATACTTTTACAGCAAACAGAACATCGGGATAAGCACGAACGGATCTGCATTACGACGTTTCTTGGGTCCAAGTGCTATAATCGACTGACTGACATATCGCTACAGAGAACACCACGGCAGGGTAACCAGGACTCCATTCCCTTAAATAGGACAATAATCGACTGACTGACACACTTTTACAGCGAACACAACATCTGGGTAACCAGGACATGATTCTACAAATAGTGCCGTAAGCGACTGACTGACAGCTTGCTACAGCGAACACAGATGTACGGTTATCAAGGCCCCATTCCCTTGATGGGACCCTAATCGACTGACTGACATACTTTTACAGCAAACACAACATCTTGGTAACCAGGACACGGTTCTACAAATAGTGCTGTAATCGACTGACTGACATATCGCTACAGCAAACACAACATCTTGGTAACCAGGACACGGTTCTACAAATAGTGCTGTAATCGACTGACTGACATATCGCTACAGCAAACACAACATCTGGGTAACCAGGACCCCATTCCCCTTAATAGGACTCTAATCGACTGACTGACACACTTTTACAGCAAACACAACATCTTGGTAACCAGGACACGATTCTACAAATAGTGCTGTAATCGACTGACTGATATATCGCTACAGGGAACCCAGCATCAGGGTAACCAGGCCGATAGAAATCAGCTCTCGGCAGACGTTGTTTCCCGCCGCCTTTCAGCGCGAGATGTGATTTGTATCGGATCGTCTGCTCCAATTTGTGCCGAACTCCGCGGAATTGCCCCGGGGCCAACATAAACTGCTCTGTGGAGACCGCCCGTCTAGGGGCTAACGCAAGGTGCTCCGTGGAGGCCACATGTCCATGGGATAACGTGAACTACTCCGCGGGTATCCCGTGACCTAAGCATTATTAGTATGTTACACTGATTCAAACAAATACGCCTTCCGATTTGATAGCATCGATATGCTCCATATTTTCGTCAGAAATCGAAACGTTGGCGTTTCTCCGTGGTGTTCATGCGTATCTGACCTTGGGAGAACAGTTGACCTTGCCTTTTGGAAAGGCCTAGTTCGATTCTATGTTGCTTTAGATTTCTGATTTCAGTTCAAAACTTTACAGCTCACAGTTGTATTCACAGTTAATGGCTTGAATCAGTACTACGTAGCGCCCGTAACCATATGCGATGCGGCTTATTACCTGTATTAAAGGTGAATCAGTGGAAGGGAGGGATGGAAGGAGAGAAGAAGGCAAAGATAGAGAAAAGGAAGGAAAGAACGGAGGGGGGGGGGGATAAAGTATGGACGAAAGAAAGGAAATACAACCAAAGAGAAAATACAACATAAAACAGCGCTTGACGATTTTACCCACACCTGACAACATTACATAGAACCGTCTGCATGCTATCCCGAACTTCCGCCAGCATACATCCCGTACACGTCCCGTTCACGGTAGACTCTGATCGGCAGTCCTTGTAACGCAAGTCGACAGGTAAAGTCCAGCGGCTAAAATGCCCATAACGTAACGGTAATGCTACAAACCCTCACATAGATCCTGATGCAGATCACAAGACGAGACATTCGCCTGCCAAGCTGCATCACTCAGACTGTTAACGTGGGGTCGCGTGGCGTGCCTGCAGGGTGAGTGGCCCAGAAACCAGAGGTCCTAGGTTAAAATCCTGCCATGCTACCGACCTTGTGCCCTTGGCCTTTCCTCACTCCAACCAAGTGTCGCTCCGTAAGCGTGGTGTGGGTTTTATTTGGTTTTGGACAGACATTGACAATGTGGCACTGCACTAACACAGATACAGAACAAAAAGCATGATAAGGTAATACTAGTCCCATAGCCTTTGGGAGGGTTGTTATCTACCGTATCTAGACTCTAGTGCACGGTGTCGCAATGCGGAGACACAATCCCTCTCTCCCACCGCCTTTTACCTCGGTCCCCAGCCGAAGTTAGGTACCCATTTATACACCCGTTTGGAGTGAGAAAAGTCGAGTGTGAAGAGCAGTAGCATGACAGAATTTGAACCCAGGACCTCTTGGTTCTGGGCCAAACACCTTGCAATTCCGACACACGCCCCCATAGGTGGGTTGAGTAGAAGCTAATGATGGCTTAAACTTTATCCGCCCTGTCAAGGTTGATTTTGTGTTCTACTTAGAGACGCTTTTTACTAGGATCTCATGTAAATCAACATCTTACCGAGAAGTCTTCTGCGATTAGAATATCCACTTTCTATTATAGCGTGCCTTTAAATTTACTTAAAACTTTCTTTAAGTCTAAGTCTTGCGCTTTGCCCGTCTTTAACCCACATTGCTTAAGGCAACCACTTAACTCTAAAAGCTACGATTACAAAACATGTATATTCATATCCTACGTAAGGAGTCAACTTTTATCTTAATGTCCTGCTTAGAGATGCTTTTTGCATGGGCTTTATACGACTCAGAATCTTATCAAGATTATACAGTATCCATCTTCTATAACAGTGTACTTAAACTTAAAACTTTCCTTAAGACGGACTAAAATCCTGCATCTCGCATGTCTTGAACCTACATTGCTTAAGACAACCTCTCAACACTAAAAGCTACAATTACAAAACATGTTATATTCATATGGAGTCAGCTACGCAAGGCGCACAGCTAAACTCTAAGTTTCAATTATGCGGAACATTAATATTTGTGAGAGTTTTCTAACCGTGCGACTGGTACGTTGGCGGTGTCGTGTTGCGTTCTACCTGAATTTGCATAAACCTTGACTTTATCATCCAAGCACAACACATACAAAGCATACAAAGATTCGTTTTTATCAACAATATTCGGTACGCGCTCTGTACGTAGCTCGGACTCAGCAACGCCATAAGATCTTTCTAACCGTGTGACTCGTGCGTTGGCGGCGTCGCTGTGGTCTAGACTCTAGTTGAATTTGCGTAAACCTTGACTTTATCATCCAAGTACAACACATACAAAGCAAAGAAAGATTCGTTTTTAGTTGTGCGACTGTTTGCGCTACATTGCAAAGGTTACGTAATTGTGACCGTTTGCAAGGACTCTGTTTTGAGGCCAGCTCTTATGATAATGTTGTATCTCAATGTGGCGCTCCGTGGGCTGAATGGGAGCATCCCTCGTCAGGAGTTTCCGGTTCCGCACGTGGCTCCGCATGTAAGCACACACTCACACGTAATAAACTGGGCGGTCAGGGAAGCTAGGAAACTTCGGAAAAGTATAGTTGTCATAAACCCCAGGGGGGCACCACGAACACGTGTACATCAGGTTGTCATAAAACCCCAGAGGAGCCCACTGACACGCCCATTAATCTGGGCCAGACCTGGACACGATCCAGACCTTCGGTGACTGATGAGCACTTTTACCCTCCCGCGGGACCCGCAGAGCCGGGGTGAAATATGGCCTGTCGGGCGGAGAAGCGCTGGGCGTCCCGGGAGGTCGGCTGACAGGGAAGTGCGGGTTAAAGGCCGCCTGCAGGAGATCAGCAGCAGATAGGCCGCGCTCAGACGTGAGGGGCTGCAGGGGGTCACCTTTATCTGCGGGGTAACCTATATCCGTCAGCAGGAGATCAGCAGTAGATAGGCCGCGCTCAGACGTGAGGAGCTGCAGGGGGTCACCTTTATCCGCGGGGTAACCTATATCCGTCAGCAGGAGATGAGCAGCAGATAGGCCGCGCTCAGACGTGAGGAGCTGCAGGAGGTTACCTTTATCCGCGGGGTAACCTATATCCGTCAGCAGGAGATCAGCAGCAGATAGGCCGCGCTCAGACGTGAGGGGCTGCAGGGGGTCACCTTTATCTGCGGGGTTACCTATATCCGTCTGCAGGAGATGAGCAGCAGATAGGCCGCGCTCAGACGTGAGGGGCTGCAGGGGGTCACCTTTATCCGCGGGGTAACCTATTTCCGTCAGCAGGAGATCAGCAGCAGATAGGCCGCGCTCAGACGTGAGGGGCTGCAGGGGGTCTTCTTTATCTGCGGGTTAACCTATATCCGTTGTTTTTGAAATTCAGGGTATGCGTACGGGTATCAAGTCGATGGACGGTGATTTCAAACTGCAATATTTTGAATTTATTGCAGTTTTACATCACTTCCCGCGGACTGTATATCTCTAAATACCCTGTTTCTTGATACAACGGTTATAGGTTCCGCACGGATAAAGGTGAACTAGCGTAAGAACTTCATAAAAAGTTGCCAACATGTGGTCAACACAGTAACATGGCATTAGATACAGGTGCACAAAAAAACATTAAACTTGCCTCCGAGTCGTTTATATCATTTTCTCAACAATATTAAAAGCAAAGCAGAGACTGGGCCGTCCCTTTGTGTGGACGTGGGGACATCTAGCGCCTTTAGTAATATCTGCAGAATCCTTCTAACTGGCACATGCAGTACTGAGCGCTATTGGTACATATATATTGTCTTGGAGGCAATGACAATGAAATAGAAGATCGTCTCTTCTCCAGGTCCTTAGTACTCCTCTCGGGTTATAGTTGAGCTGTTTAGACTAGTGCTTCTCCGCCTCACGACCCAACAGTCAACTGATGAGCGCCGCCTGGGAGATCCTATGTGAACTGCATGCCCGTCAAGCAAAGATTAACGCCAAATTTGGGCTTGACTTTGACCTTGTGCCAGGAGTGTACCATTTGACGATACCACTCTGGAATGGGGTAAGATAACGTACTTGCAAAATCCGAGTGTGAATCAATAATCGAGAATTATGTGTGTCGAAACTATAGCCAATATGTCAATAAAACTTCAATGTAACTTCAATGTAACTTCAATGTAACTTCAATGTAACCATGTATACCAGAAAGGAATGTGAAAGTTAATGTTTAAGAGTCTCGAGACCTGACCCGCTGACGTCACACACACACCCGGTGATTTCCTGCTGACACTTCCGCATTACGGGGCGACGGAAAGTCGTTTCTAGACATAGTCAGTTATCAGCAGCTGTTATATATCTGCATATCATCACCGGCCTGATCAGTATGTCGCAAATACTGCGTGTAGCGGGGACACTTCTCCCTGTAGACGTGCAATGCCGGAGGTTTGTTACGGCTGACAGATATGACCTGGCTGAGACGTGGTACGGCCGCGCCCTTCTGGCCGCCATGTCTGATATGGACAGGCTACAGGAGGTGGAGGTACTGAAGAGCCTGGGAGACTTGAACGTGGAGAAAGGACGACTTCACAAGACCGGAGCTTCGCGGAACTTGGAGCGGGGCCTGAACCTGTATAGGGCCGCACTGCTCCGGTGTGAGGACCCGGGGGAAGGGGGGTCTCTCGTACATAGGATCAAACTCGCCGAGAAACTCAAGCAGAAATCACCTATAGCTGGCTCTATTAGTAACACTAAGCTTAACTCTGTCGCAAGGACTTCAGAAATCTTTCAAGACTTGGATAAGGCATGGGCTAACGGTGGGCATTTGGACTCCATCTTAGATGGCTTCGGGAAGTTTCTTGTAGAAGGAATAGCAGAGAATAGGAAGCTGTTAGAAGTAGAGGCGCTGAAAAGTCTTGGGGACGTGAACCTTAAGAGGGGAAGAGACTTGAAGGAGCCCAGACACTTGATCAAGGCTACAGCCCTGTACAGCACAGCCCTGGAGCGATGTGACGATCTACATGGGAAAACCGTCCTCACACATCGTTTACTGCACGCAGCTAAGGTCAGGAGAGACGTGGCGGAAAAGAGAAGACGTGTAAGTATTTCGCTTCCTACACTACTACTGCTGTCAGTCTGCCTATATATACAGACTATGACTTTGCTTCCTACATAGAATAACATATTGCATTTTTGTATCGTTCTCAGCATATTTTACTATTGTAATTAAGACACAAAAGTTAGCATTGCTCTGAACAAAGTTCTAATCAGCGTATCTCTTATACCCCCCTCACATTAGGCGCGATTCGATCGGACGACGAGTCTGCGAGCTCTACTTTACTAGGAGGCATGACCCTGATGCCGACGAAGAAATGGCAGAGTTCCCCCTTTCCCGTCAGGGCCATGTCTCCTCGTAATTTAGAGCTCGCAGACTCGTCGTCCGATCGAATCGCGCCTAATGTGAGGGGGGTATTAGCAGAAGTACGTATCTTTGCTCGGTCTGCATTGTTTCCTTTGTTGATGTCACCTGTGTACCAACGAAGCTCGTGTTTGTAGTAACCGATGACATTTGGACTTGTCATGTGTTTGCTCACCTGTGTCTGCCGTTCTCCTGTACGTGACGTATTGAAGCAATGTCGGTGTTCATTGTACGGCCTCACGTGCCGACAGAGGTGTTGCTGTTCTGCTGTTCGTGTGCTTCATTAACGGTGTTAATGTCAATTACCTTTGCTAAAAAGGTTCTGTTGTCGATAGCGTCTGTGTGTGTGTCTGTGTGTGTGTGTGTCTGTGTCTGTGTGCATGCGCGCGCGTGCGTGTGTGTGTTTGTGTGCGTGCGCGCGCGCGTGCGTGTGTCTGTGCATGTGTGTTTCTGTGTGTGTGCGTATGTGTATGTGTGCGTTTCTATGTGTGTTTGTGTACGTGTGAGTGTGTGTGCGTGCATGTGTATGTGTGTGTGTGTGAGTGTGTGTGCGTGTGTGTCTGTGTGTGTGTATGTGTCTGCGTGTCTATGTATGTGTGTGTGCGCGTGCGCGCGTTCGTGCTTGTCTGTATATGTGTGTGTATGTGTGTAGAATGCAGTATTGATACTTGGTATGTGACTAGGTATTGATAAGACTTTGAAAGGTATTGTTAGTTGCCATTATCTATAGGCATTTACGTTGCCTCCATTTCTACGTTTCTGAAGGGCAAAAGGACAAACAAGCGGCTGTCAACTGGACCTAGCAAGGTCATTCCATCTATTCCTAAAGGTCATGACCTCTCTACGGCAGATAGGTCAAGGTGAGTGACGTCAGTTCAATAGTAATGAATATTTATTTATTTATTTGTTCAGCTGTTTACAAACAGCCAGGGCTGCCCAACTAGCCGTAGGCTATTGTCAAGGGCTAACCCTGTACATGTTCGCACATGTTCGCACACGACGGGTTATACCGCCCCTTACGGGGTGACTTTTGTAACACTAATCAATCAATTTTTGCCTGTGACCTTTTTTATCAACTTCACAATATGGCCGAGGGTCCGTTTGATATGTGACCCATTACAACATTTTAGGACTTTCATCTCAAATACACCAGGCAGAGTGTCTTGAAAATAGATAAAAAATTTGACAAAAGAGAGCGACAGAGATTTCTACTAAACAGTGTCAAACTTTAAGACCATTTTTAATATCAGTTGCACTTTTTTATAGTAGCAAAAACGTATCGCCAATATGAAACTGTGAACTAACAAACATATAGTTTCCTCAATTGGGCTCATTGATAACTTGGCATCAGTCGTAACTACGCGTCAACTTTTACATCTCTTTACGCATTTTGTAAACCCTCCGTAGCGCAAAGAAGTACAAGGAACACCTACAGAAAGGCGAGGAGGCTGTACGGAGGGGAGACCTGGACTCAGCAGAGCAGAACTTTGCAGCTGCACTCAGGATCGTACATATCAGAGGTAATTAACAAGTTTATATAAACAAGCTTTGCAATTTAACACTGTACTTACACTGCAAAACCTCACTAAAACGTACAAAATTTGTACATTTTGCAAGCTATTTATCTATTTGTTTTATTTATTAACTTATTAATTATGGTTTTATTTTGCCATTAAGTGTAAACAGATAAAACTGGCAACGAAACCCGTGAATCCCAATACCACTCAAAGATTAGACAATTGTGCAACACTTGTGTCTTACAGACCCAACAGTTCAACAGTATGAACAAGAAGTGTCACCCCTGCGCAAGTTGGGCGATGTTTACCGCAGGCGAGGCTGTCAAACAGGAGACGGGGGAGACTTTGTCAAGGCGGCGGCGCTGTACCAGGCAGCAGCAGCCAGGTCGAAGGGCTCCAATAAGTCTCTTAAAAAAACCATAGAAGAGACAGAAGTGCTGTTTCTTAAACATGTCTTGAAGATAGATTATAACAGGAATGAAAATTATACAGTAAAACACAGAAACCAGCTGAAAGAAATTCGCGAGCTAATCAAACTAGAAATAGATACCATAGACAAAGAGCTGAACCCCTACATACATGATGAGAAAAGTCAGTTAGCAAGGGAGATAGAAGCCAAGCGAGCTGACGCTGTCAGACGGCCGTTTGAGAAGATTGCAGGAGATAGAAATGTTTTCATTGGGCAGCTAGTAGATGAGTGTATCGCAGTGATGGGTCCCCCTCCCTGTAAGTATGCCATGATAGGTTTGGGATCACAGGCCACAGGACTGGTAACTCCATACTCAGACCTGGAGTTCGCCATCTTGGTAGAAGAGGAAAGTGAAGCAAATGTCGCGTATTTCCGACGACTGAATCACTACCTGCACCTCAAGGTGGTCAACCTGGGAGAAACCATCCTCCCAGCCATGGGGATAACAAGTCTGAATGACTTCTACTCAGACGATCCACTGGACAACTGGTACTATGACTCTGTTACACCCCGTGGGTTTGCCTTTGATGGCTCCATGCCGAAAGCTAGCAAGACTCCACTGGGCAGGCAGGGGACTTCGACTGAACCAGCCAGTGAGCTCATCCGCACCCCAAGGAACATGGCGGGAACCTTATTAAAGGATTTTTCCTTGTATCTCAAAGAAGGCTATCACCTCTGCAATGTGCTGAGAAACGGTTGCCTGTTGGCGGGAGAACAGAGTTTAGTTGATGACTATGACGTCATTGTGACTGAGACTCTAAAGGCTCGGGGTGGAGAGATGGCCCGTCAGATGGCCAACGAGACGATCCGGGAGAATTTTGAGACAATATGTGAGCCAGAACAACACATACTTAGTGATGCGCTGTTGGACGTGAAGAAAGGAATCTACCGGTTCCCAGTAATCGCAGTGGACTGCCTGGCACTCCGCTCCAATATCATTCCCACGTCGGTGTGGAAAACTATAGAAGAGATGGAGACTAAAGGCATGGTCAGTGCAGAAAACGCGCATCACCTGAGGATGCTGGTTAGCATCTCAGCAGAACTCCGACTCAGAACCTACATTGCAAATGGCGGCCAGAAGGAAAACCTGTCTGCCCTGCCATCTGCGCCTACATTCTGGGACAACAGCAGTGGTAAACCAATTAACGACTTGCAGAAGGTGTTTTACATTTCCGACATGAATCTGCTCTTCAGGTATTTCTTCACAGCACTTCCTTTGAAGCGTTTTTTGTCAGACGAACGCTCGGGCCGAAACTCGCTGCCTCGATCCTTGGATCGGCATGAAAATTTATATGAACAATCTGCAGAAAAGAAAGGTTTAATCTACCGTTATTTTGGATATCACAAAAAAGCCGTCAGGTGTCATGAAAAGGCTTTGGAAATAGGCAAATGTAATGGTAGTTTTGAAACCGCGTTGTCACTGAGCAACCTTGGAACAACCTTGGTATACAATGGAGATCACAGAAAAGCCTTCTCCCACTTGGAACGAGCGGTGAAGATATTCCAAGATAGCTGTGTAGTTTTGTACGATGCCGGACACCCTAACATTGCTTGGACTCTGATCGCACAAGGAATGGCCTTGTATGAGATGGCGGACTTTAGAAAGGCACTCAGCTGCTTAGACACAGGAATGGACATGTACAGGAAATTGTATGGCCAAGAAAGTGCACACCGTGATGTTGCATTCACTCTACACTTCCAGGGTTTAACATTTGTAGAACTTGGAGACCACCAGAAAGCACTCAGCTGTTTTAAACAGGCATGTGAGATGTACAGGAGGTTCTATGGAGGAAAGGACCATCCTGAAATCGCCAGTTCATGATCACTTACCGATGTTGGATCAGGCTGGCGAATGGTGGGTGATCGTAAGAAAGCTATCAGTATCCTTGAACAAGCACTGCAGATGAGCCAGAGGTTGCTTGGACCGAGAGCAGCACATCCTCATATAGCTCAGTCACTAGCCGAGCTAGGAATGAGCTGGTTTGAAATGGGGAATCCCCAGAAAGCTATCAGTTACGCAGAAGGAGCCTTGCAAATGTTTAGAAAAATCTACGGCGAAACTGCAGAACATCCTAAAATTGCGCGTTCACTCATCAACCTTGGAGCGCCGTGGATACCGCTCGATCGAAAACGGGCACTCCTGTACTTCCAGCAGGGGCTGGAGATGACGAAGAGTCTGTATGGAGACGCGCATCCCAAGACTGAAAACGCCAAGTGCTTTGTGCGATTCTTGGAGATTAGGTGAACGCAAAAAAAGCAATGTACTACTGCGAAAAAGCCTTGCAAATATTTAAGACAATCTACGGTCTAGGTACAGCACAGCCTCACATTGCCACCAACCTCGCCGACCTGGGTACATTCACTGATGAGAAAATAATACATTCAAGCCATTATTTTATCAAGTCAATACAAAGTTTATTGCACAAGCAAAAATTTTAACGAGGAAAATGTAAGACAAAGAAATGACTATTGTATATGTATATGTATAAGACAGTTGGCTATATTGTAACATTAATCTAATACTCTGCATGCAAATTAGTGTAATATTATCTATGGCTCCTCTTCTGCCAAACAAATGTTTTGTATCCTCTGAATAGTCTAAGTCTAAGAAAAGTCTTGTCACAACAGGCGACTGAGAAAAACCGACAGAGCGCAGTCTGGGTCCATGTCGGTGTTTCTGCCGATGGTTTGTGAACATGATTAACTGTTCAGTCACGCCACCTATTGTCATTTGGGAGACTGCATGTGATTTTTTGTATTTCTTCTAGCGGCTATTTCTGGTCGCAAGTAGGGCGTTTTTGATCCATTGAGTGAATGTTGCTCCATCCTTCACTATCATGAGCATTTAAAGACGTTTCCTTTAAAGAGTAATAAAGGACATAAACACTATAGAATGGCAGGCAGGTACTAGGTTTGTAATTGGCCGTTAATTGAGCTTTGTTTCGTTTCTGCATTCTTTCTTATCAACTAAATAAAAAGCCTTATGATGGCCGCTATCATGATCTGCAACGTTGTCATCATTCTACATGCGAAGAAGACAGCTTAAACTTCACAATTGGTGTGTCTAGTTAATACTAGCTATAGGTGTACACAAAAGTCAGAAAGGCATGGCTGTAGTTACCTTTTTTTCAAGTTTTAATTCTTTATTTCCATAAACAATACAATACATAAGCCAATACATGTTCCATGGTTCAGTTTTTTAGTATCATGCTATCCCTGTCTCAGAGTAGTTAAGGTTATTTTCTCACCAAATGAGGCAAACAAGGGCCGGCAAGGCGTGACAGTGGGGACACCCAGCGGCTTAAGCTATGTTTGCAGTGTCCTGATAACTGACACTTGTAATGTCATTCTTAATTGATATGTAAATTAATTGTAAATTGATAAGAAAATTAAGTATTTCACAGGTGTCCATGTGTCGTCTGTTAGTCCTTCACTCGACTCTACTGTTGGAGCATCGGCCATAACCAAGGTAAGCGGGAACTGAAAACGTTGTTGCGAGTTTTCTTACACAGGAAGCGAGCTAATATATCCCACCCTACAGTAGGGCAAGCAACTGGATATGATTTTGGAAACTGTGAGACTTTCCAGGTAGCATCCACTTTCATCAGTGACACACTGTTTTTTATGTAAACGTGATTAGAAAAAATAAGATAGCCCAATAGGGAACAAAATAAGACAAGGCCGCATGCAAATGAGCCGATCTTATCCAGTTGTTAACGTACAGGAGCTAATGTTGTCTTGTGGAGGCAGGAAGGCACAGTTTCCAACACGTAGAGGCATGGCGTTTACATGCATAAATGGCAAATATGGTAACCTAGCAAATACTAGTACAACTAATAACTTGCGGCGTGTTCACGAATCTAACTGCGCATGAAGGGGTCAGAGGGGAAGGCGAAGAGACGTCAACAAAACACACCTGGGCATCTTTATGTAAACCGACCGAAAAAGATATGTTTAAATCATGTTAGGGACAAGAACTGTTTACAAGTCATATTAGTAATATTTCGCATGCGTACTAAGAATCATAAAACTCTGTAAATTCCGACAGTGTCATTTTTTCTTTAATCCCTGCAGCCAGAATCCATTTTTGGTATAAAAACACGGCGTCGCGACAACGTTTGTCTTGGTTTTAGCATCATTTCTGCTGCTCCAACCTTCCCAAACATGAGTTCTACCAAAGTCGCTCTCGTCACCGGGGGTACCCGCGGGATCGGCTTCGGGATCGCCGCTGAGCTG
This sequence comes from Branchiostoma floridae x Branchiostoma belcheri, assembly GCA_019207045.1. Taxonomy (NCBI): domain Eukaryota; kingdom Metazoa; phylum Chordata; class Leptocardii; order Amphioxiformes; family Branchiostomatidae; genus Branchiostoma; species Branchiostoma floridae x Branchiostoma belcheri. The sequence goes on along the minus strand of CM033037.1, from coordinate 308,598 downwards.
GCCCGAGCAGGGCACGACCTCATCCTGGGGTACCGGGAGAACCATCCGCGGGCCGAGGCCGCTAAGGCAGAGCTTGAAGAGACCCACAAGGTGCGTGTGTTCCTTATAGCAGGCGGGACAGAGGAAGAGGCTACGGCCGACGCCTTCTTCGCGTGCGTCGATACGAACTTTGGCGGCAGGCTCACCGCGCTGGTCCACAACGCCGGCGGGCACTACCGCAGCGGACCCCCGCCAGGCAAGCCGGACGCGACCGGTAGCTGGTTCGCGGGCTGGGACGCCTACGAGTACTACCACAACATCTACGCCAAGTGTTTCCTCCGGTTGGTAGAGCAGGCCGTGAGTCGGATGGAGGACGGCCGGGGGTACATCGTGGCCGTGTCAGGGGTCGGGTGTAACAGTAACACCAGCCCCAGCCTGCCGTACTTCACCCCGGGTACGGCCAAGGCCAGTATGGAGTACATGGTGAGGCACTACGCCAAGCAGCTGGCGCCCAGACGCATCACCTGTAACACCGTCATACCGGGGATGGTCGACACGGAGGCTTGGGCACCGGTGAGGGCGAGGATCGGGAAGGAGGGGGTAGCGGACATGGTGGGCAGGCTCTGCGGGATGGGGCGCTGGGGCACCCCGAGGGACGTCGGCGGCGTGGTCGCCTTCCTCTGCTCGGAGCGAGCGGGCTTCGTCACGGGCGCGGCTATTCCCGTGGACGGGGGGTTCCATCTCAAGTAGGGGACAAAAAGATGTAGAAAAGTAGTCTGAGTACCATCCTCCGTATACGTAGTGGCTGAATACTTTCTCTTGCTAACCACGGACTAGCAAGCGAAAGTATTGAGCCAGCAGAGGATGGTACTCAGGCTACAAGAAAAGAGCAAAGTCTCAATAAGGATGTTCACCATTCTAAGTTCGCATGCGCTGTGAATTACGTTGTGGGTATACGTAGCAGTGTTGTAACGTTACATGTACATTTTTTTTGGTATTTTATTGTTGATAACATAATATTGGACTTTTATGACATTGCATTGTATTGATATTGTGTGCATTGTGTTTTTAATGATAATTGTGCAATAAACATCGGTCATGTATGCATTTTACAATAAGTGTGCAATAAACGCTTTCCTTGAAAATGCACGCACTTTTCATTGGTATTATTTACTGTAGCACATGATAAGAGTCACATCAAATAGACTAGCTTGGCCAGGTAAGCCGAAACGCTCTGCGCACGTTTTCTGATGGGCGTGTACTTAAGGCTAGGGGCACAACCCGCCGTAATTGCAAGTGCGTGCTGTCTACGTGACAAAACGTGGGCAATGTTTTGGTATCCGTAAGTGGTAAGTTAAGTACCGTCTCCGTACGAACACGTAGCGATTCCCACGGATTTGGGAGCACGCAGACACGCCGTAGAAATTTGAGTGCATGCAGAACGTTCTCTGCGTCCGGGCTGCGGATTCGCCCTCCGTACGTGCCAGTACGGGCGACGCACCTGCCATGTACAGCCTGAACGTTTTCAGGAATACGTGGTGGACGTGGCCTCCACAAAAAACGTACGGACAAATTGCACGTACGGCGGGTTGTGCCCCAGGCTTAAGACATTGCATCAGAACAACGGACGTAGCATTCGACTGTCTTCTTCTTTTTATTGCAATCAAAACCATTCAAAATGGAAAAAGAAATAGAATAAAGGCACCAATACCACCGAAAAAACATGAATCTAAAGGAAATGATTCATATTGCCATGAAAACACATTTATTGATAGGTCAAAACAAAATATATAATGAACTTTGACGTGAATTTTGATGATACAGTCGACTTTTGGTTGGACACAACTATACGCGAACTGAATACGGGATATCCTTCTTATACACGAACACGACTGCGATGGGCTAAATATTCCGCTCCGGGTATTGAATGTTACCAGTACTAGCATTTTCACCTGCAATATATTTCTGGTCGTTAGAAGGGCGCTTTTGAGCCACGAAAAATCGTTCATCTTTTCATATGGTTTACACACTTGTAGTAATGTGTTTAGGAACGACATATACTGTTGTCAAAGCGTTACATTTTACTGCTCATTCGTGTATGAATATGAAATGTTCTGGACATTTTGTCATATGCGATTTTTGTCAGTGTGTATGGTGAAATATATTGTATTCGTAATGTTTCTTCTTTCTTTCTTTCTTTCTTTCTTTCTTTCTTTCTTTCTTTCTTTCTTTCTTTCTTTCTTTCTTTCTTTCTTTCTTCTTTCTTTCTTTCTTTCTTTCTTTCTTTCTTTCTTTCTTTCTTTCTTTCTTTCTTTCTTCTTTCTTTCTTTCTTTCTTTCTTTCTTTCTTTCTTTCTTTCTTTCTTTCTTTCTTTCTTTCTCCTGTCAAATCTTCAAAGTGATTCATCTCCGCCGTTCCTGGACCGAATGACCTGAAATTTGGCACAGGGGTAGAATGGGCCAATACCTTGATGCTTTTTTCTCAATTTTTTCTCATATCTGCCTGTAAAATGATTTTATTCAGGTTTAAAGGTCATGTTTTGACCAAAACGGTATATTTTGGCCCCCTGTACTCTGGTCTTACAATGGAATGGCCTGAAATTTGGTGTAGATAGGCATTAGATAGTTGGTAAAATGATCCAAGTAAAAGTTTTGACATAAACTACTTTAAAATGATTAATTTTGGCACTTTTCTGAGGGGAAATTTGTTTTCTTTTGGCCTCCTGACGTGACCTTCCGTGACCCCGCACAGAGCCCACACCTGTGCGCGAAGAGGGCGAAGGCTAATTAATATTCATAAGCGGGGCCCTACGATTCCGTATATACTGCAGTGTTCCCGCCAGAATTTTTTTCGGGGGCCGTCGAAGAACGCCGAAGGCCCCGGTCCGGCAGGGTCCAGGGGCAGAGCCCTGTTGGGGGTCCCAGGGGGGCGAAGCCCGCCTGAAACTCTTGCACTTTAGGCTATTCAGAAGGCTTATTGTATCAGTTTTTAGGGGCATTTCTGTGATAATCGCAGCAGTCACTTAACTTCTCTTCAGGAGTTAAGCGTAGCAGTATTTCAGGTCAAACCGTCAAAGGCAACTAAAAACAAACTTTAACGTTAATGACTTCAACAGTACTTATAACTTTTGTCCGGTTTGCCATCCGAAGTTGAATCGCTAGCGATGGTATTTTCGCTGCGCTGTTAGCTCCGTACGTTTTAGAAGGTTTCGTGTATCACGGAACTGCTGTTGTTTCAGAAATCTCACGGACTTATGCTTACAAACATTCCTAACTTGTGTTTCTTCTTCTTTATTTCTTTCTCCTGTCAAATTTTCAAAGCGAATAATCTCCGTCGTTCCTGGACCGAATGACCTGAAATTTGGCACAATGCATATGGTAGAGTGGACCAATACCTAAAAGTTTGGTACAGGCGTGCATGGAGTATTTATCTAAAGAACCCAATTTTCATTTTTGGCGTATATCACTTCAAAATGACACATTTCGGGGTTTTACGGGACGTGTTTTGGCCATTCTCGACGTTTAGTGCGTTCCATATATGGCAAACAAAGCAATACTGTAAATGCAGAAATGTTCGCGGTGGATTAATGTTCGCGGTTTTCGCGGCGGCCGCTTCACCGCGAATTTAAAACCACCGCGAAAATTTTTCCATAACAGAGATTACAGTGCATGGTGCTACCGCGAAATTAAAACCACCGCGAAAAGTCCATTTTCCCGCTACCGCGAAATTAAATCCCCGCGAAATTAAATGTATTTACAGTAACTCCCGCCCTGGGCGACAGGTGACAGGTGTCAGTCTGCTAATTAATTGAATTGTGCCGCCAGCCAATCAGCGAAGAGAAAGGAACACTTCGTCGGCAATGACACAACATCTGATTGTCATGTTTATATGTAGACGGAACCATTCATATTTGAGAGGATTTTGTAATTTATGTTACTCCATAAAAGGTTACTGCAAAGAAAATAGGAATATAATATGTGAGCATTATTTTGAAAACAGCAATTATAAATATACACAAAATATATATACGGAAAGAAACTTTTAGGTTTGAGATTTTTATGCAGACTTTCTTGAAGATTCCACCCCGGACTCGTCCATTTTTAATTTTACATTTACGTCACAGACTCCCGCTAAGTGAAGGTTAAACTTTCTTGTCGCAGCAACTGCAACTGTGCGCCCAAGTCTGCAGTTTTCTGCGCATTTTACGTCAGCTTCTACCCAGTTTCGGTTGTCATCGATAGCAGAACATCTTTAGGTAAGAAATGGCTATCCTTACATTGTTCACTCCGTTGTTAATGTACATTGAAAGGTGTTTTCGTTTGTGAAATTCGTCAAAACAACGTTATATGAGAACTGTGGAACGCTGGTACCGCAGGCAAGTGCTGACAAGCCACTGCCGTCGTTGTGTATCTCCGTTTGTTGTCAAAAACATGCATGAACTGATAACGTTAGTAGTCGAAATCAGTTTTCCTTGGGAAAGGGCTAAAGATACTTCCACACGAGATGTCATGGTGTTTTCTGCATCATTTCTGTTTTTTGACGGTAACTAGTTATCTTTATTTTAATCGTGACGACGTCCACATACTAGTATTTTTCTGCGGGGTGTAGACTGTAGAGACAGGTGCAGCATTGGGATCGACGAGAAGATTATGTGTAACACAAACACATTGTTATCTTCTGACAACAATATGTATTCTTTCCAAATCAATGGTATAATTATTTCGTCAAATATTTGATTGATGTCTGCCTTGAAATGCCAAATCTCACTCTCCTGTTTGTATCATTCAGATGGGACCTCTAGAGAAGAAAACAATTGGTCCATGAGAAGCTGTACGTAGGAGGAGGCACACGGATCTTGTCCCAAGCAGCAACAGATTGATGGCAGATTGTAAGTAATTGTGGAAATGTGTACTGTTTCCAAATCTGGCTATAGTTTGATGTCTCTGCTTTGCATTGATATTCTAACTTCCCTGTTTCTGTCCTCCATACCCCTCTACAGAAGAGAAGCAGAGCTTGGTCCGTAACAAACTGTATGTGGAAGAAGCAGACAGACTTGATCCCAACCAGCCAGAAAAGGACACGCAGATATAGATTGCAACCGATTCTGAAAAGATGTATAAAAAATTATATTTTGACGGAATTGTAAATTTTCTGCGATTCTGCAGATTAACTTATAACAATGTAAAAACTTTACCTCAAATTACATGTATTTACATTAAGACAATCAGGTTGTGAGAGCAGACAAGTGTAAAATTGCCATTTTGTGAAAGTAAAACTGTAAAGACTGAAAGTTTTTTTCATTCTTTTTGTTCTTGTCTGTGTGTATGTGTATGCGCGTGTGTTTGTAAGAGAGAGATGAGATACTAGTAATCATTCTGAACTTCATCCCACTTGCTATCCAACATGCCATCACCATTGTTTTAATACAAGAAGACCAGAGACTTCATCGTTGTCAAGACGTGTATACCAAAATTGCAAAGGACCTGGAGGTATATATCACAGGCATTTCCATACAAAATTTTGTTCCAATACCATGGCAATACAGAGGGACCAAACATGATAATAAAAATGGTCATAAATTCATCCTCTTGAAGTGATATATGCCAAAAATTTTAAAGTTCTACCGTTCATATGTCGAGGGCACCCTTATAGCAAATTCCATGTTATTCTGTTGTAATACGAGACCACAGAAATCTCCATTATGGAATGTTTGATTTTTTCCCATATATGTGATTGTGGAATAGCATTGTTGCATGGGCAGAGGGGCGGAGTGAAAATGGTGCATTTGCTCATAAGTAGATGTCGGCCTTGGTAGTAGTTCATTTCGAGAAGTTACTGTTAGAATGTTCTATTTTTGCGCAGGGGTGATTTGGAACAGTTCAATTTTGCATGGGAACGGGTATGGCTGAAATATGCTGTATTTGCTCTCAAGCAAATGTCGGCCTTTCTAGTTTGAATCTATGTTTGTAAGGCTCGATTTTGTTATGGTTTCTTTTGATTTGTTTTTTTAGTAAAAGGCATCATAGGAAAGTATTCAACAGCTAGGTTCACATTTGGTTGGTTAAAGAAGCACAAAAGCGGTCAGGCGGCTATTCAGAAGAGACACTAGTGGTAAAATCGTACGACGCTGGAAACATTTTGAACATCATCCGATGCTCTGCGACGGCTGATTTTGATTACGATTTAGCTGCGATTCACTGCGATCATCGTGCGATATGCGGAATATGCCATCGCAAGGACTTCGTACGATTCTTGTGACCGGGGCTTAAGGAGAGCCCCAGCGCAAAGCGGTGTACTTGGCCAAGCAAAAAGGGCGTTGTTCGTACAAAATAAACTGCGCAAATCTATGACGAGTGTTATATACCTCCATAAAATGTCATGGAGGTTATATTTACCTCCATGAAATTTCATGGAGGTTATATTTTACCCCGCGTTTGTCTGTGTGTCTGTGTGTCTGTGTGTAAACAAGATAACTCAAGAACGGCTTGGTGGATTGGTTTGATACTTGGTGTGTTGGTAGGGTGTGATGAAAGCTGGAAATGATTAGATTTTGGGCCCCCTAGCGGCTTCCCTTGGTACTGCAGCGCAACTTCCGGTTTTGCTATCTTGGTGTTCTGAACATGCTATGGTCACGATTTTTAAGTATTAGATAGCTCTTGTGCTCAGGAAGAAGTGACATAAGTTTGGGCTCCCTAGCGTCTAGTTTTGGGATAGCAGGGGCATTTTTGTCAAAAACTTCTGACGAGGATAACTCAAGAAGGGAACAACGGATTTTCATGATTTTTGGTATGTAGGTACCTTGGGCAATGTTGTACAAGATGAAATACTAATTATGCAAAATAGGAGCAAATTTGCATAATTAATGACAACATTCAATCATAGCAGTTTTTTCTATGTATCTCTTGTCTTGGACGTTATATGGTCTTGAAATTTGTGTGGTAGATAGCTTTCAGTGTCATGACAAAGTGGAGCAAGTTTCAGCTCCCTAACATTCAATTTAGGAACTGCAGGGGCATTTTTGTCAAGACATTCCAAAGAGGATAACTGCAGAAAGGATTAACGGATTGTCATCATATTAGGCATGCGGGTACCTTAGGCAAAGATGTTCATAATGATATACATGTTATGCAAATGAGGACGTAATTTGCATAATTAATGAGGAAATTGTATAATTCCATTGTTTTCAATAACTGGACTTCTGATAAATGTAACACATGTTAATTATGATAGGTGGAATATAAGCAGATACTAAATATGGTAATGAGGAACTTATTTGCATAATTTATGTAAAAATTGCAAAACCACTTTGTGATTAATAATGTTAATGTGTTAGTCAATTGCATGAAATTTACGAAAGCTCTAAATTTTCATGGAGGTATGAGGTCGCCGAACTCTAGTCTTATTATTACTTGCCAACTGCAGAACAGAATAGATGGGACTTTCACAAAGTTACTTCGCAGAGCACAGAACATATCTTTGACTCATGCCACACTTAAAACAATTTATGGATTTCTTCCACAGCTATATATATATATATATATATATATATATATATCTCAGAAGCTGACTAAACGAAGGGTAAAATTTGTGGCAAATTTTTCGAGCTAAACAGGAAATAGTTTTTTGGTAGTTTTTTGTTCTTCTATGAAAACCAAATGGACGGGTACATTGCAGAAGTTTGACTTTTACGGACACTTTAACTAGAGACTCTGGTATTCATTTTGAGAACTTAGAGCAAGCTATGTTAGATAGGGCTCTATGGAGTGAAATATGTACTAGCCTGGTCCCGACCTCTAGTCGTTGATTTATGTATGTATGTATGTATGTATGTATGTATGTATGTATGTACGTATGTATGTATGTAATCTATGTATAATCTTACAGATTTAACCTGCTCTTATCCATGAGAGAGTTGACATTGGGGAGGCAGTATAATGGAAGTAATACGATCAGGGTTGTCCATAACATATTTAATATTAGTTATTTATGTTATTCAAGAAAAGATGTTGTTTTATTGCTGTTATTTAATTCATGTAACATTGTTTTTACTTCTGATACCTCCTGATTACCTTCACTTTGACTGATTTGGTTTAAAATCGGGTTTCTGTTAGAACGTTCACTTTGTTGTTTTGTTTATGCTATACTTGTTGACTTATGTTATTTTAATTTTCTGTATTTGGATCATAGACCCCAAGAAGAGTAGATTTTACTTGTAAAGTCTCATTGAGATCTGAATAAACGAATGAACATAGTGCGGTGCTTTCCTAACTTTTTGGCTCCTTATATAGAAACTTTAAGGTAGACTATCTCGACTGTTCACTAATGTAAATAAAAACAAAGGCACTTGTCACAGCCACATGTTTTTACATCAGGTTTTATTGAACAACCACCGAAATAAGCGAAATTCCACAGCGAACACTCAACATGAACGGAAGAAATACAACACAATGTCCATGAGGATCATTACAAAACTGCGCTTTCACGATTGTTATTCATCAACCTAACGTTTACTTCTGGCCTTTTGGTGCCACTGAAACCTCCGGTCTTCAGGTTGTCCGGTAGGCTGTTAGCGGTAGGAGTTAGCGTCTCCAGCGGGCATCTGTAAATAAGGACATCAATCTTAGCGACAGGAAAAATGGATCGAATATCTACTATCTCATGCAATGCTGAGGCCAGGAATAAACTTTTTCTGACAGTATGTGGGCCCATGTATTGTTATCTTAGCATGTTAGGCTTTCTTCTATACCCACAATATACTTGTGCTAAAGTCGTTGCCATACATTGTACCATGTACAAATGTTGTGCGATAAAGTTCTACTATCTCAAACCTACGTACGCAAATTGACCCTCCTGCCCCCCCCCTCTTTTTACCGTTGGGCAGTCCACTGCCTTCAAAGAAGAAATCAAACCAAACATTAGTAAACGTAGTACTTTATAGTGGATATATGATTGAAGACCTTTATTGTACATTTTCCCCACCCGAGCTAAGTACAGGTCACAACAAGACAAAACACATATATGTATATACATAAACGTACCACAGATCTAGTCTAACACAGAAGTTCGATTTCTTCTCGCTTCTTATAATTAGTAATCGTGAAAATGTAGGACTGTATGGGTTTAGCTATGGTTGGTTTGTCAAAACGCATGAGGAATATAAACTTGTCAGTGCTACTCATGTGTCTAAATTGAGCGAATCTACTTTCTATGTAACTAAACAGAGTCTTTCTATCAATGACATACATAGCACAATCAACAATGACGTGCACTTCATCTTCTACCATGTTTGATGTACAAAATTGACTTTGTTGTAGAGGAGTGCGGTTGTGTCTTCCCGATTCAATTCGTAGTTTGTGACAACCGATTCTTAATTTAGTTCTGTGCCTCATGTTTGTGATTTCAAATACTGTTCTTCACTATAAGTGGATTTGAGTAGTCTGTACGTTCGGAGTTTGTTTCTCGCACTTGCACCTTTATTATAATTGTGAATGTTGGTTAGGAAATTCTGGAAATAAATGTCCTTCATACGTTGGTGGATTTCAGAAATTATATAAAACTAGTGTACTGAATGACTTCACTCCTACTTTAAGACTGTGCGTGCAAGGAACCCTCTGTATGACTTTGCACAAAAGATACACTGTATAAAGTTAATTACAGATAATTATTGCCTTATAGGCATGCAATTACTTACCACACACAAAGGTCCATTCGCATACCACACTTATGGAGGTATTTGTTAATTACTCTCATATTCATCAGCCATAGGACGAACCCAGAAAAACACAGTAATCACGGACTGTGCTAACTGAAAAACATGTCAAAGAGTATCAATATGTGGTTTTGCTCATGCGTATCATAAAATTGGACATTGTGGTTTTGCTGAAGTTTATGGTAAATTCGTTCAGTTTGACACTGAGGTTTTAGCAGCTGTACAGCACATTTCTAGGGACACAAGATACTGGCCCTAGATATGAGCAGACCGAGTCCTAATTTGCGAAGAGAACAAAAAAAAATTCCGATTCTTTCTACCATTTCATTGGACTTGTTACCCTTTGACTCGAGTTTCAGACACATCTCGGTCTGACCTGCGTGCGGAAATGAAGAAGTAAAGGAGAAATATCACACAGACGGACAGGGATACACATAACAATACGACAAGTATGCCTTAGGCTGGACAATTTTGTGAATTGTCTAACCATATCTGTCAGCTACAGGGCGACCCCAGAAAGACACAATAATTACCTTTGCCAGAATGGCTAAGGTTATGTTTTGGGCGTGTTTGTGTGTGTGTCTGTGTGTGTGTGTGTGTGTGTGTGTCTGTCAACAGCATAACTCGAGAAGCCTTGGATGGATCCTGATGATATTTGATAGGTGGGTAGGGGTCAGGAAAACGAAGGTCAAGTTCGATAATGGGCCTCCTAGCTGCTTGCTAAGGTACTGCAGCGGAAACTCAATTTTTATATCTCGTGTTCTGGACATGCTGAGGTCATGATTTTTGAGTGGTAGATAGCCCTCGTTACAGGCTGCTTTTGTGCTCTGTGCTAGCTGTATGTATAAACAAGCTTAAGCCAGGGAGCACAGAAGCAGCCTGTAACTATTGTGTGTTTTTCTGGGGTCGCCCTCTGGCTGACAGATATGGTTAGATAATTTACAAAAATGCAAGCTTAGTATTAAGTCTCAAAGTGTTAGTTCCCTTTCCAGATTCCATTCCGTTCCCCAGTTTTATCATGAACTCTCAGCTAGTCCAAAAATAAATGCCGTGTTTTTACCGAAAAAAATCGGACATACTTGTTACCATGCAATCTTTATTTTCCTCCTAAAATGTTTGGATGTCAATCTCATTATCAATCACGTTTTCCTTGCGAAGGGATGAGGTATGTATAATCTTAGAGATTTAATCTGCCCAGATCCATGAGAGAGTTGGCAAGAGGGAGGCAGTACAATGGAAGTAATACGATCAGGGTTGTCCATAACATATTTGGTATTAGTTATTTACGTTATTCAAGAAAAGATGTTGTTATAGACAAAACAGTTGCCATGGTAACACGTGGTACAATAAAGCAAGGTGGAGCCGACGGCACATTCCGATAAAATGATTTTAATTGGTTCGACCCCGTAATTATCACGGATAACGCCGCCCATCTCTGCTTTTTTCTTCTTTCACTTTTAAAATGTTTTGGGGGACGCCGGACGCAGATCGGATTTTGATTTGTCTGGAAAAGCTAGGAGCTTGTCCGCAACAAGTCCAATTAAAAATTGTGTAAAAAATATAAGAAGATTCTTTTACGCTAATTGGGACCTGTTTGGCTCACATCCTGGGACAGTATGTCATGAAAGGCACATACGCGCGCTCGTAATACATACTTTCTCGACTGACTTAGACTGAAATGTAACAAAAAAGTCCAAAAATTCCTTAAAATGCTACCCTTGGGTTGTAACGAAAGCTAGGGAATCTTTGGCAGCAAGTCATTAATAATGTTTCAAGTTCCGTTTTTGTTATAAAGACAGTGTTGTTGTTGAGCTGACTACTGGGATTTGTGTATCATTCGAAAACCGCACTTATGGAGGTATTTGTTAATTACTCCAATATCTACCAGCCACAGGGCGAACCCAGAAGAACACAATGATTACAGACGGCTTCTGTGCTTACCGTAAAAAACATGTCAAAGAGTATCAATATATGATTTCGCTCATGTGTACCATAAAGTTTGATAGTGCGGTTTCGCTGAAGTAAATCCGTTCAGTTTGAGCAAGGACGTTACATAGAGATTTGAGACTGGGGTTTAGCAGGTGTACGATGTCATTCTAGTGTCACAACATACGTACTGTCCCTAGATATGAGTAGACCCAGTCCTAATTTGCAGAGAGAAAACAAAAACATTCCGATTCTTTCTACCATTTCATTGGACTTGTTACCTCTTGACTCGAATTTCAGACACATCTCGGTCGGACCTGCGTGCGGAAATGAAGAAGTAAAGGAGAAATATCACACAGACGGACAGGGATACACAGAGAAATGCAAGAAATTTGCCTTAGGCTGGGCAATTTTGTGAATTGTCAAACCATATCTGTCAGCTACAGGGCGACCCCAGAAAGACACAATAATTACAGGCTGCTTTTGTGCTCTGTGCTAGGTGTGAAAACAAGCCAGGGAGAACAAAATCAGCCTGTGATTATTGTGTTTTTTCTGGGGTCGCCCTGTGGCAGACAGATATGGTTGGAAAATTCACAAACAAAAACAAAAACGTTCCGACTCATTCTACCATATCTTATTGGATTTGTTACCTCTTGACTCTAGTTTCAGACACATCTCGGTCTGACCTGCGTGCGGAAATGAAGAAATAAATGAGAAATATCACACAGAAGGGCAGGGGTACACATAACAACACAACAAGTATGCCTCTAAGGCTGGGCAATTTTGTGGATTGTCTAACCGTATCTGTAATCCACAAGGGAACCCAGAAAGACATAATGATTACAGACTGCTTCTGTGCTCTGTGCGAGCTGTGAAAACAAACCAGGGAGCACAAAAGCAGCCTGTTATTGTGTTTTTCTGGGGTCGCCCTGTTGCTGACAGATATGGTTAGACACTTTAAAAAATTGGAAATGTATCATTAAGTCTCAGTGTAACACATTTAGCTCCCTTTAAAGATTCCGTTCCGTTCCCCAATTTTATCAACTCTCGGCTAGTCCCAATATAAATGCCAGGTGTTTTTTACTGAAAACAATCGAACATACTTAATACCATGCAATCATTATTTTCTTCCTAAAATGTTTGGATTTCAATCTCATCATATCAATCAACGTTTTCCTTGCGTAGGGATGAGGTATGTATAATTACCTCCATGAAATGTCATGGAGGTTATATTTTACCCTGCGTTTGTCTGTGTGTGTGTCTGTGTGTGTGTCTGTGTGTCTGTGTGTCTGTGTGTAAACACGATAACTCAAGAACGGCAGGGTCACTTGGTTTCATACTTGGTGTGTTGGTTGTGTGTGACAAAAGCTAGAAATGATTAGATTTTGGGCCCCCTAGCGGCTCCCCTTGGTACTGCAGCGCAACTTCCGGTTTTGCTATTTCGGTGTTCTGAACATGCTATGGTCACGATTTTTAAGTATTAGATAGCTCTTGTGCTCAGGAAGAAATGACATAAGTTTGGGCCCCCTAGCGTCTAGTTTTGGGATAGCAGGGGCATTTTTGTCAAAATCTTCTGAAGAGGATAACTCAAGAAGGGAACAACGGATTTTCATCATTTTTGGTATGTAGGTACCTTAGACAATGTTTTACAAGATAAGATACTAATTATGCAAAATAGGCGTACATTTGCATAATTAATGAGAATATTCTATCATAGCAGTTTTTTCAATGCATCTCTTGTTCCAGACATGCTATGGTCTTGACATTTAGGTAGTAGATGGCTTTTAGTGCCATAAACAAGAGGGGCAAGTTTCAGCCCCCTAACATGTAATTGTGGAACTGCAGGGGTGTTTTTGTCAAGACACTCCAAAGAGGATTACTGCAGAAAGGAACGATGGATTGCCTGCATTTTAGGCATGCAGGTAGCTTAGGTAAGGATGTTCATAATGATATACATGTTATGCAAATGAGGACTTAATTTGCATAATTAATGAGGAAATTGTATAGTTCCATTGTTTTCAACAACTGGACCTCAATACATGTAACACATGTTAATTATGATAGGTGGAATATAAGCAGATACCAAATATGGTAATGAGGAAATTATTTGCATAATTTATGTAAAAATTGCAAAACCACTTTGTGATTAATAATGTTAATGTGTTAGTAAATTGCATGAAATTTACGAAAGCTCTAAATTTTCATGGAGGTATGAGGTCGCCGAACTCTAGTTGTTTAATACAGCACTTAAAAGAATTTCACTTTGACAACATCCGCTGGATCTAGAATTTTTAAAAAGAGCAAGAATCTTTTAGAAAGCCCTCATAGTCTGCCAGTCTTCAGAGGCAACATTTCTGCGGCGAAGTGCAACCTCATACGACCCAAAAATAATGCACAGAACTTGTCAATGAAGGTTAGACATCCAGGTACTAAGATACGCCAAAAAGCAGTTACTCAAGCAATTAGATATGGTTTTGGAAACGGTCAGACGTTTTAGATGGCATCCACCATCTTTCGTCAGTGACCCTGAAGTGATCTGGAGAAACTGGTCTTTTATACTATAAACTTTGTCCTAACTGTGGCCCTCACTGCCATGCCAGGATCAGCCTGCAGAGCCACAGTATAGACCCTGTCAACCACCGTGACTTCATACAGAGCGCTACCATCATCTGCAAATATGGAAAGATGCCTACTATAACGTTATAGTTATAAATGCAAAAGAGCTGAAGACAACGCTTTTTGGTGTAATGAGCATTATTTCTACAGGACGCGAAAGCGCGACGCAGCACCTCTTTCAACTTTGAATTGAAAAGAAGTCTTGCAACAAATACTTTGCTCATGTGTGTGTCTTTATTTTGTACCCACCTAAAGCTTTTACAAGAGATCATTCTACGGTCAGGTGGAACATGCGGGGCAAAATGTCTATGACCCACAGTAACCCATGGCTGGCGCCGACAGACAACTACATTTTGACAGGTGGAAGTGATAAACGGATAAGGCCCATGGGTGTCAGGGCCGGACCTTACAGGTGTTTCAGGGGTGCGTATACAGGCTTCCCATTGACGTCTTAATGATGGTAATAGCCTTTATTGCACATTCATGCCCAGGCATATGGATACAAAGGTCGTTATACAGTACACATGGTTTCTAAGACTGATTCTAAAAACTATTCTAATACATTTGTTCGGCTTCTTCTCGTTTCTTAGTAATGTTAAATATGTAGCTTGAGATGTGTTTGTATAACGTCGTTTGATCAAAACTCATAAGAGAAATGAATTTTTTCAACACTAGACAAATATTCAAAGCGAGGAAACTTCCCTATAATGTAGCTAAAAAGAATACTTCTATCGTTACTATATAAACTACAATCAAAAGAAAGTGGGATTAAATTTCGACCTTGTGGTAATCTAACGTGGCGCAGATGACGTCAAACAAATGCCTGTATTGCGGAAATGCCAGCTTCTGAAGTCTGAATCTTAACCATGCAGTTCTTTTCCGACTTGGTGGTAGTAATCATGCAACCTGCGCAACGGACAGTTTGGTGTGATGCAATAGGCTATATGCGCAAAGAACAAAGCGGGACGAACCCGCACATCATAAAAGAAGTGGGTATATTCGTCTTCCACTGCCTAAAAAGAAGAAGTCAAACCCAACAAAACCAGCAGAATGTACACTTTAGTAGCACAGCACAATCATAGAATGTAGTTCCCAGCACCTTTGTATTTTCCTTATTCTACATGTTGTTTGTGCCTGCAGTTAGCCCTCGGGCAAGAATTTGCAATCAACATATTTAATTGCAGGGCACTGACATGGTCGCATACCCCTTGCAGAGAAGGGGCGGGTCTACGGTGTGCCCTCCAGCCACACCCTTATCAACTTCTCAAAAAGATTCGCCGAGTGACCCAACATTGCCACAGCAACGTTCGCCCTTAACTTTAATAAGTACCTTTTTACAGCGGTATCGGCGTGATTTTCCTCAGTACTAGAATGATGAACAGAACAAATGCAGTTTGATCTAGTGTCTTCCTGTAAAGATTCTCCCGGCCTGCTCCTTTTTCAATATTAGACAAAAACGGCTGGATTCAATAGCGGAAATGAATCCATCGCTAAGAGGCTTTCTACGTATTAAAGCCTGCAAAATCAAATAACTGGAAGCCAAAGCGTATCATCTACTTGGATATATGTTCCATGTGATTCCGGCACTAGACATGTATACTTTTGTTTTTCTTCTGCCTTTCTTTGGAATGCCACAGGCAATGGTTTGAAGCTTTTTCATAGCCCTTTTCACAATATGGGAATCACATACCATTTTTTTTCCTAAACAGACCCCGAAAGCCTTCTTGGCTCCATTCTTTTTTATTGCTATGGCTACACCATGGATGTAGACAACGATGATTTGAAAAAATAAATGTCAAAGATTTTGCTGGATCAGTTTGACCCGGTCATTGACCCTGGCACACATATCGAACCATGGACCTTGTCACTCCATCCATCATCTCCGCTTCACTGAAAACGTACAATAAGCATGTATACATGTATAGTAATTTTTCCATATGCTGTCCGATTATACATAGTATGTCACAGCATTACGGGGATGTAACATCGATTATCATCATTCCACCAGGTGCCATAATACCGCCACCTCAAAAAACGTTGGTATAGAGGTCTTCCCAAGATTGTCTTGAACACTGAATGTTAAATATCCTAAATGTAATACAATTCAGATATTTAGGTGTTGAAGACAATTTTGAGAAGGCCTCTATAACAAAGTTTTTTTGAGGTGGCGGTCTAATGGCACCTTGTGGAATTATGCAAATGTAGGTTACGTCAGAACATACGATCTTTGTTTCAGGGATGGCGACTTCTGAGAAAAAAAAACACTCCGTGATAGATCTAAAAAGAATCGTAGCTCCGAGCAAGTATAAACATTCTTATCACAAACACGAGCTATCTAACGTAACCACTAAAAAAATCAGCGCTGATCATAGCATGCTCAGAGCACGAGATGTAAAAAAAAACGGAAGTTTTGTTGCTGTAGTACTGTTGAAAGGCGCTAGGAGGCCAATTATCGACTTTCGTTTTCCCGACCCTCTGAAAAACCTACCAAATATCAACAAAATCCATCGGCGATTTCTCGAATTATTCTGTTCAAAGGCACACCGACACAGACACAGACACACACACACACACACAAACTGCAGCAAATATCCTTCTTGACGAAGGCAATTACCCCATCATACAGAACAATTCTGTGTCACACCTGACTGCATTTTGGCTTATATAAGCTCGGGCCTTGTCCCACATATAAGTCCTTGTCCCACATTCCTTCGCAACAACACACCACAAAGTCATTTACAGACAAGAACGCAACAACAGGACTAGACAAGACTCGACACAAACCGTTCTCAAATTTGAATTTCGCCAGAAATAGATCTCAGTTGTTTCTTAAAACGTCTGGAAAACGTGTCTATACCCCTTTAAGGGGAGTGGATGGTTGAGTCTAATTGTCAATTCAAATCCTATGAGTATCGCTCGTCTCTGATTGGTCGAAAAAAGTCTCATAGGGTCAATCCGCCCCTTTTTTCCATCTGTTGGTGGAAAAACATGTCCAACAGCTAGAGAAGTCTATAAATAAGCATTCAAACCCACAGCAGCTCTCAGTCAGAGAACTGTTCTCCTCAGAGCGTTAGTCGAGAGTCTTCAAATCCACCCGTAACCGTACCGCCCCGAGTAGCCGAGACACAGACCACAAGTCGACTTTCTTCGGAACCAAAAGCTTTAAGGTATCTTACTTGTATATTTGTGCTTCTTTCTTTTTACAATTCAAGTATAGACTTTTTTATCCGTTGGCGTGTTAAATTTTTGCGTCTGTATCAATATAAATGCACGGTGTAACACTCAGCTATAGCGTCTCGGGTATGCACGCGGTGCGGCGGCAGCTGGCTTGGGAAGTACTCCTTATTCTAGTTCACTCCAAACGTAGTTTCCTAATGGACAGTGCCTTGTCGTTATTCCGATATCGAATTCCGTTTTTCGACAAATAATGGCTTATTTTGGGACACCTGGCGAATTTTGCGAACGCGCACGACCGAAGGACAGCTGGAAATTAAGCAGAAAACGCTGCTTGACAATTAAGATTTGAGTCATTACTTTGTAAGCACAGGCGCTATTGAAGAGTAATTTGAAGTTGCGTTCCTTTTTTTAATGTACAGTACGATGATTATTTTGACGCGGTGAATATATTTTCTACTTGGATATTTGAGAAATTGGTTCCGTTCGACTTCCACACTAGGCTTGTTTGCCTGTTTTTGTCTTCTCCTTATCATTCGGATGGCCATAGGCAACATCTGGGCTTTTTCATGGTCCTTCTGACACTTCGAGAATCAAACGTCATCTATTTTCCTAATCAAACCACAAAAGCTTTATGACTCCATTCTCTTCCTTTGGTACCGGTGTATCAGCACAACAATGATTTGGAAAAAAACATGTTAATTGCACGACAAGGTTTTTGCTGGGTCATCCTGGCCTGGTAATTGGCCGGTTACACAGGTAGGCTCAGTTGAGTAGTCCATCTATTATCTCCGCTTTACTGCAATCGTACAATAATTGCGGTAACCTGTTATTATAGAGGTATGTCCGATGTCTATATATCATCTATAGTCCGCTGCACACTCACAATAGCCGTCTATCCAGATTGCAGTTGTTGTCACGCAAAGAAGATTCCCCTCCGAATTGGCGATATTGTCACAACTTATCAAATATGCAAATCATCAGATTGTCTTGATTGATGCAACTTTGTGTTCAGACCACAGATAACTTGATATGATGCAGAATATCCTTAATTCAAGACTCTCAAATCTCATGAGAAATGAGAATAAGAATATCTTTCCCTATAAGAAAATGTATAAGCAGAAGTATTTGACGAAAGTTTGACAGAGTTGTTACCAAGGTAACCAATCCAATCTTTATCACGCATCGCTGATTGGTCGAAAAAAGCTTCGAGTCACGATGGTTGAAGTAGCTAACAGACGCACACACCAAGAACAATACCTCCCACACGGAGGTATACGGAGGAGAAATTCTGATACCTGAATGGAACTAAACACATAAACAAATATGATCGCATTCGGCTTTTGCTGTTTCCACAAGGACAGTAGGATGTGCTTAACATTACATGTATCAAGTGGCGCCCCTAAGCAATGAACATTGCAAGTCTCTACATCAATCAGTCCATGTTGTGTTGGATGGCGATGAGTGGGACCACCACGCTCCATTGTATTCTTCAGGCACGCCCTGAAAATTAATTATCCCCTGTGGCTATGAATAAATAGGCTCTCACAGGTGATCTTAAAGAACACAGTACCCATGCGCGGATCCGGGGGGAGGCGCGCAGGGCCCTTCAGGGCCCTTCAGCTGGCAAAAAAAAAAAATGGCAAGATAAACCATGGCTACTAGAGGTCTTCGGAAGTTACGCCAAGAATATTGACAACGTTATAAAACTAATTCGCTTATTTGAAAGGAGATTTTCTGGTAATTATTTAGAGAAACTTGCAGTTTGCAATTACTAGTGGGTCTTTCGAGTCACGTAGACTTACGATAAAGGTGAACTGATGATTTCTATCGTCCGTAATCGGCTTAGAGAGACGCAACCCGCCTTGGGAAAATCGGCGTCGTGCGCCGACACCCCCCTCCCCACTCCAGGTCTGATCAGTCGCCGCGGTGACCGTGCTGACGTTTTTGTTGTCATTTCCCCCCGATTTATATAATAATCGTCATCAATTGCCACCGCAGAAGCAAAAAGAGTCCGAAATATATGTATTTTCAAATGCGTAAGACACTTTCAAAATCGTCTCCGGCAAGCCACTCAGATCCCACGAGATTTCTATGCGATTTTATAGGAGCGCGAGCCGCTTCGCGGAGAAAGGCAAATCGGCAGCCAGGTACAAATAATTTTGCGATATTGTTTGTGTAGCGTGGCGTCATTTATGAATATTAAGAAGGAGGAACTAGCCTTCGTTAGGTTTGTCCTCAGTGGTAGTTACTAAAAATAGTAAAAGATGTCCCTGAAGTGAACTAGACAGCCACAGACATGACAAAAAGTTAGTGTTAGTTTGCTTCTCAAATTTGCTCAGATATGGCTCTAAAATGCACCAGAGAGCCTCTTTTTCTTATAAATTTTCTGGGGGAGGCCCCCCATACCCCCCAACGAGAGGGGGGAACCCCCCTCTCGTGCTCTCCCCCCGCGCAGCTTGCGCTGCGCGGCCGCGGCCTTCGGCTGCGTTATGGTGCTAGCCCCCTCCCCCCTTAACAAATGTCTGGATCCGCCAGTGGTACCATCGTTATAAGGGAAGCAAATGCATGCAGGGTTTTCCCAGTCTTTAGAAAAAACGGAAACTGCAAGTCACTTCATCGCAACCACATGTCTGAAAATTGGTACTCGTCTGAGTTGTAAGCTCGTCTGGAACTCGTTTGGAGTATTAACAAATCACCGGCACCCAGATAGAACATACACCGGTCACCGAACTTCAGAAACCGCACGTCCTCCGGTAGAGAAGCCGGAGTGGAATACTTCACCTCGGGGCAGACATTTTAACGAAGGGTTTGTCGTAATAGATAAAAGTAACCCCCAGGAAAGTTGTTGTTGTCGTTGTGAAAATTTGCCCAGAGCCTGACACAACTTCTTTTAAGGTAACAAAGGCATGGGACGGTCAACTGAATTGGGGCATAACGCACTTAACTACTAGTAGCAGCGCTACAAAGTATACTTACTTTAAATGATCTTGTGAGGCACTGTTTGACGTATAAGATAGTGTTCACAAACTGAAGACAAACTGTAAGTGTAAATTCTATGTACGTTAAATGCTAGATTGGATGTTTCATTTTGTTCGTGGTAATGCAACTTGAAAAAGATGCTGCCCCACCCCCCGGCCTGGTTTAGTTGGACTCTTCCTTCACGCTACACTTGGTTAAGAACCTGAAAGTGCACAGTGTCGAATATCAGTCTTCTTTTGCATCTAAATGACGGTAGCAAACGTGATAAGTGAATCCTTTAAGGAAAAAGTTATCGCATTGGGCCAAACGGATTCGATTGCATGGAAGACATCAGAACGTGCATCAATTTTTGCCATTTTAAAAAAAAGTGCAAAAATTCACATCAAATAAGCATCTACTATACACCTACCCATCACATAAAAATCAACACCACAGCATGCAAGTCCAGGTGCAAAGATATAACACAAAACGTGCTGCTGCAGTACCAAGGTTAACCAACAGGGGGCCTCAAGTCGCGACCTGCACTATCACCATCCCCACACCTACCCACCTACCGAAATCATTGCAAACCTTCCAGCAGTTCTTGTTATATACCCGTACCCCACATAACTTCCAGAGTGAAAACTGTATTGCAACGATGCCTCCATTTTCTTGGAGGGAACTATACTGTGAATAGTTGCAAAATGAAAAAAAAATGCAATAGATGGCCAAAAATATCGGAAAATGTATACATATGTAAGAAAAAATGCAAAACGTACTGGTTTTGTAAACATTCGTACGTTGGACATTTTATGTTCTGCGTGTTCTGCCATTTGTTCCATCTTCCCAACCACTTGGCTCATAGTGAAGGCAACCTGTTTTTGCCCAACTTATCTTTCCTTCGCACGCTCGCATCAATTTTGGGATGCCCAGAGGATGACATCCATATAATCGAATGAATATGGCCTTAGGCTTAAAAGCTAAAGACTGTTTACTTTAAGGATTTGTATTTCCACCTGCTAAGACGACTTGGCGAAAGGCTTATTTGTTATCGCTAGGGTTGATTTGTTAGCTTTTTACTCAAAGGGATTTATCTGACTATTTCTTAAACCTTTTATTTTCGGAAGAAGTAAGTCATCCACCATTTTTATTTACTCAATGGATGAAGGCACTTTTTGGCCGGTGTTGGGGGCGAACATGTACCCCCAGGCTGGGAGGGTCCTCATTCTCCATATATGGAGTCCAACTTCCAAATATGGCGTTCGCCCGGTGTTGTAGACTGACATGCAGCCTCAGGTTCGATGGCCCTTGTTTCCATATATGGACTGCAACTTGCAAATATGGCGTTTACCCAGTGTTGCAGGCTGTCCTAACAGCCCCTCATTTGGAGCCCCCTCCCATATATGGAAGTGCAACTGCACAAATTCCTTATATGGCATGGAGGATGCCTGTATGAATCAGATAATAGCAGGTCAGGCCACACCGATTTAATTTCTTGGTTCACGGATTCGCTCGCTCCTATTTTTGGGGAAAAAAATAAAAATAAAAATTACCACTCAGCAAATTTTCACCATTATTGAAACCATTCACCAACTTTCTGGTGTAGCAAATTGGCCTTTATATTATATACTCCTTAAAGTGTGGGTACAGGTACTGTTACTGTACAAAAATAGTGTTTTTGTACTTTTTTCAAGCTGAAACTTTTTTTCTTTATGTTTTGGATTAGCTGTTACCTTTACCCCAACCATTTTACAATTTTTATTTTTATCTTTATTTCTCCCTCTCGCTCCATATTTTTTATGAAAAAATCCGTGAACCAAGAAATTAAATTGGTGTGGCCTCAGGACATAATGTGTGCCAAAATAAGGTCACTTCAAACATATCCTTAGTTACAATCAGCCGACTTACCTGAATAGTCCAGAAACACAACTAGTTTACTGGTAAGTTTAACAGCTGGCATGCATACATGTGCAGCACAGTACCGTTATAACAAAATTACCAACATTTTGTTTGTGTCATTTTTTATTTCTGTAGGTTCACATCTTCAATTCAAGTCGATATTCTGAACAACCAAGAGGTGAAGAATCATGGTGAGTCTTAAGTTGATTTCTAAGTAGTTTGAGGAATTCATCATCATCATTATCAGAATTTATATTTGTACATATACAAATAACAATGACTGGTTTGTTAAAAGTTGGGACAGTATAAGTCTTCATTCTGGGATTTCTGGGTCTTTTTTTATATCCGGAGTCCGGAGACTGGTTGGACTTTTGTGCGCGGGAGAAATTTGCGTGGGAAAAAATAAAGTTCATAAGATATGTCAAAAAATGTGATAATACGACAACCTTAATCAGATGTGGCCGCATGTACATTTCTATCCGAAATTATTTGTTTGAATTTCTGGTCCCTTGGGAATAGATCAGCTGGCTCCCAAGGGATTCGAAAGATTTAAGGATTTCGTACTGCAGTAACTGCACCTTTTTTTACATATTCTAGGAACGCACAAATTTTTGCCGCGCAGAAAACCCATTCCCTTGTACACGATATTCTTGACCATTTATGTACAATAGAATATTGTGCTAGAATATTATCAATATGGTGTATTGGTGTTATTATTTGTGACCACCACCCCAAATGGAGGACCGTTTTTCGTTTGTTTTCAACTAGTGTAAGGGTACTTTTGTAGTACGTAACTTGTGTAATGATGTTGGATGAAATGTGAAAAATGTTCATCATATGACCTTCCAAACTGACAATAATTCCTTAGTACATGGAGCCTGTAAGCACTATGGTCTTATTGATGTATTACTCCAAGTCTGTAGTCTAAAAGAGATCCAAGCCAAAAAATAAACATCTGCATGGACGCATTTTTTTTAGCGGTAAGAAATTCCCTTTTAGCCAGCCGAACTGATCTGAAGTTCGATTGGTGAAAGCTTGTTTGTAACTGAAGAAATTAGCATGTAAATTTTGGCAGCCACGCGCTAGGTCGGAGGTACACAGTCCTAGGTTCTGAGTGGTGCGGTTGTACAGTAACAGCGAAAAAGTGCCTCTTGTGGGGATTGACTAATTGTTGTTTGTAATTGCTATAAACAAAGGACATATGTCTATTTGACGTTGGCAATTTTTTCCCACGATATAGGGTACATGTAAATGTGCTCAACATAGCTTGAAAAATATGCTAAAACTCGCTGTAGCTTCAGTATGAACGCGCCCATGTAAAAGCATTTAAGTCCGCGGGGATTTAGATTCGCGGTAGCACCATGCACTGTACTCTCTTATTGCCATGGAAAAATGTTCGCGGTGGTTTTAAGTCCGCAGTGAAGCGGCCACTGCGAAAACCGTGAACATTAAACCACCGCGAAAGTTTCTGCATTTACAGTATGATAACATAAAAATCTATGGGAAGAAAAAAACTCATCAATGAGACCTTAAGTCCCATTATGGGTACCATTATGCCAACTCTTTGATGAGGATAGGCAAGAACACATGAGGACTCACTTGATCGATCGCATGTCAGGGATAAACAAGTCCATTAGCCCGATTGTTCCGGGCAAGTAAAAGTGACAAGTAAAAGTGCTGTTCGGGCAAGTAGAAGTGCTTCCCCACTTGCCCGACGGGCAAGTAAGAATTTCCAGATGTGACCCGCTCAAATTACCACTGAGTGTGACAGCACATGAGGCTGAATGCCTGCCTATATTGACCATGTCATTTTTAAGCCAGTAGAAACATCGATTTTGGATGATAGGGCCACATCAAAACTCAGGAATTCCCAGATTTGCAGTCAGTGCCTCACCCCTGAGTCTGACTGTCAGAAAACAATATGTGTACTTTATTCTCAGTGACCTGTTCATTTCAGTAAATATTTTCTGAAGTGAACCAGGCAGTCCAAACTGTTTCTGTTGTGTCTCACTAGTATGGTTAGCAGGACATTGTAATTTGAATGCTGTCTGATCAGTGCACATGAAAGTCATTAAAATTTTGAAGTCAAGTGCACCAATATATTTGTTACCTTTTACTCTATATAATTGCATCAAGCATTGGTCAACACAGGAAAAGATAGCCGATAACAAAAGTGAAAATTTATGAAAGTGAAAATACATAGAAAGATGTAATTTGAATTTCGGGCAAGTGAAAATTTGGTTCGGGCAAGTAAATTTTTTATGTACTTGCCCGATAGGACAAGTGGATTTTTGAAAACCTGTCTAACCCTGCATGTGCAAGAACTTATGAAAGTGACTCAGGCAGCAGGAATTCAGATCTCGGCATGAGAAGACTTAGAATACAGAGGTTTTGGTTTTAAATCTCTAGGAGGCCCCAATGATGTGTCCCTGCAATTGGAAAGGTAGTCAACACATATTTTCTCACTCAACTCAGTGAGAATGAGTACCTAGCTTAGGTTTTCTCGACTTGGATGTAAGGGCAAGGGCCCCAAGTTTAAGGAAAGTATGTTTAAGAACCCACCACACTCATTAAAAAGAGTAGGGGTCTGTTCCGATGTGAGCTGAGTAGACCCAACCAAACAGTCAGGTCTTGTGCATACAGCTTGTACTTGTTACACCCCAAAACTGGGGTGTTACCGTGTTAGTTAACTGTAACACAATTGCAAAAGAAAATTTCACATAATGTTGTTTTTTTACTCCTCTAGGCTCAGTGTGGCACCAAGGTTACAGATGAAGTGATCTCAGCTTTTGACGAGGTGAAACAAAAGCACAAGTACAAGTACGTGACCTTCAAGTTGAATGACACCAAGCAAGAGATCATCGTGGATACCAAGGTGGAGGTAAGGCGGCTAGAGGGTGCATACCTACACAAGTTCTACCTTGCATCGAAAGCTATCTGCAACCCAAATGTCAAGACTATAGCATGTCCAGGAGTCCAAAAGATCCAAAAAATGGTTCTGCTGCAGTACCAAGGTTGCAGGCCAGGGGGCCCAAAACCTACCTTGACCTTTATCTTCCCATCCCATGTCCGCATAGCAACTGTCATCACAATCCATCTAGAGGTTCCTATAGTTATGCTGATTTCAAATATCCTGACACACATACATGTAGCAAAAACTGTACCTCCATTTTTCATGGAGAAAATACACTTCGGATATGCATTGTCGGGAATCATTGTGCAAGGCACCAAAAAGACAAAGACATGCGTTAGAAAATGATTTTGCAACACATTCATCACTCAGATGTCACATCGAAAATTGTTTGTCCCGTAACTTAAAGGGATATATTGTAGAAATTTGGCGCTAAAATTTCAAATAACCTGAACTTAAAAATCTCCAGTCAGGTTGACATTTGTAACTTATTTCCAACTTATCTGCATCATTGTATCACATTTCTAGTGCTAATTAACAACGCCAATGTAAGCCGTGATCAAATTCACTTATAATTACTTCCGGGTAGCCTACCTGAAGTAACTCAGTCCTAGATTTTCGAATCGACCGTTGCGGTCGCAGATCTTCGTAGCTTTGCGGGGACTTTAACTTTTTAAGCAAACTTCAGTAACGATTCAAGTGAACAACCGAACGCGTTCTAGAGCGCGTCTTGGTTCGTCAGAAAGTTGGATAAAATGGCGGACAACTCAAGCGGTGGAAGGAAGTGCGCATATTTCAAGACGTCCTCACTGCACAATAAAGTCGTATCCATACGTTGTGAATATTGCTGTGAAGTGTAATATGGTAGATTCAACTCATACTGTAGAAAAATGACCAAATACAGTGACTTTATCTTTTACAATATATTCCTTTAAGCTGACAAGCTGTTGCATGTCTGTTCCTTATTTCAGTCGTCGACCTACGAGGAATTCCAAGCCAGTCTCCCGAGTGATGATGCCCGCTGGAGCATTTACGACTTTGACTACAAGAACAGGGAGGGTCAAGATTGTAACAAGTTGATCCTGTTCGGCTGGTCAGTACCTTTTTCCTTAAACGTTAAAGATGAGGCCGCTGGTAATGATCTGATAAAGTAGAGTCCATTTGATTGCACAATTGATTATTGCACACTTCTGTTAATTGCACAGAATCCCCAAATCAGTCCTGTCCAGTTGGATAATTGCACAAAAGGCGCCGGCAAATCACACGTCCGAACCTTATTTGATTCGCACGGACCTTATGCAAATGACGTGTTGTCACGTGACCCGGCGGTGGTTGGCCAGTTTCTCATAAGGTCGGTGCAAATCGCATAAGGTTCGTGTGTGTCACATAGTGATTCGTGTGATTTTCATAAGGTTTGTGCATTTTCGCAGAGTGATTTGTGCGTATCACATAATGTTCAAACTCATAGGGTTCGTGCAAATGCTTAGGCACCCCTGATCATAGATGTCTATGGGAAGAAAAAACTTATGGATGAGACCATAAAAAAGAACTGATTTGAAAGCAAGGACAATTACATTTGTTGACAATCATTCTGAAACCTATTAGATACATGCCATTGCAAGGATTACTAGGAAGTGTGCAATTCCCCTACAGGTACTAGGTCATCCTCTTACAAAATGTATATGGACTTGCAGGGCTAGAAATACTTTTTTTTGCGTAACCTGCACTGGTGCAGGTAACATTGAAAATTACCTGCACCAGACAACTTGTACCTGCACCAATATGAATTTAAGAAGTATGGATCATACTAAAATTGTTCAGGAACCATTGCTATTCTTTCTTTTATACTAAATAGGTGGTAACAGTCAATGCAGCTGATAACAATCCATGAACACCTACATCATAGGACATTTATGTACAAAACCCAGTACATGCACCAGTGCAGGTTAGGTGCAGGTAGACACCAGAAATACCTGCACAGTTCCAGTTTTACCTGCACTAACCTGCATATGCAGGTGGTATTTTGAGCCCTGACTTGTTTAAAAATGTATCAGGTTTTCACATGTTTTTTTCTTCCTCACCAGGTGTCCAGATGAAGGCGCTAACATCAAGATCAAGATGCGGTACGGAGGGAGCACAGAAAAGATCAAGAAGAAGTTCCCGGCTACCATGATCTATGAGGCCAATCACCGCGACGATCTCAACTTCGATAAAGTGAGGGACGAGATCCTCCGGGACGAGATCCAGTAGTGCCCCAGATCAAAGCACCAATTCTCCCTTTTCACAGTGACCATGATCCTTTGCTGCAGATACCCCCCCCCCCCCCAAGTTTACAGTAGTTTTGTAAAACTGTTGGGTTCAAATCGCAAACTCGGCTAAAGTCTTATTCTGCAGAACAAGGTCTTACCCAAGGAATGGTAGAGTGGCTTGATTCCGGACTGGACACTGTGCCCTTGGGAAAGGCCTCAGTCCTTTTTCCTCAGTCCACCCAGATGTAAAAATGGGTACATGACTTTGCTTGGGTAGGTAGGAGGCAGTGAAAGGAGACGGGATCCGCCTCCCAATACCGTGCCCAAGACACAGTAGATAACAACCCACTGCCCCTACGACCCTAACTTTCCATTTCAAGAGTTTGCTGATTTAAGCTCAATGGTTTTACAACACTACAACAAAGGATTGTGGGAAGTGCGAAATGGTACATACATTCCTCTTTGGGGCTTTATTTCGTATCTCATGGCAAACTAAAAACCATGCACTTATTATCTTTTTACTACAAATTGAATAGTTTAATTGGATATCATGGAATGGAGACTTCTACTACTACTACTACTTTATGCAATTTTCCCGTATAAAACACTGTAATTATCATTTGTACTTCAAAAGCAACAACAGAATCTGTACCCTTTAAAAGCTAACGTCAAGTTTTAGAGGGTAATTTGTTTTATCAAGTGGCTATCTCATTTGACCGTGCCAATAGGTGACAAATTATTGTGGCACACTGGTAAAATAAGTGACCTCTACAAGCAAAATGGCCGTACTCTCAATGTCACATCCTGAGTTTGAGCCCCAATGTTATAGGTACAATAAAATATGCATATCTAAAATCACAATGAAAGAAAGACTAATGATTAAAATTCATCAAAAATAGTTTTGCAGTGATTGCCCTTGTTGGCAAATACTTTGGCCAATCACAACATTATGCTAATTGTGATTATTTTGAAGTTTGAAAAAAAGAAAATCATCAGTTCAGGCTGCCAATCTGTTGTCGGCCAATGAGCATTGTGTTGGTGACGTAGCGAATGTCTGCCACAAACAATCACCCTATGAGATTCCCACTGAAGTTACAGTCCAAGTTTCCTGTTATAAATAATACCGGATGCAAGATAAAGATGTGTTTTTGTCTATCCAAAGATGATAATTTTA
>CM033037.1:7500-275000 GCA_019207045.1 Branchiostoma floridae x Branchiostoma belcheri | reverse complement strand
CTGGTCGCGTACCGTCCCTGCCCCGATTCCCGGTGTAGAATAAACACGGGATCGAAAACACGTTTTCCACGGCCGCTGTTGGCCAGGCGTGGGAGAGGCCAGGCCGCCAGGGGAATTCCAGAAGGGGAATTTGAACTGAATTGTCTTACTCCATTTACAGCGTAATGATCCAACCCCAGTCGAACAGATGGACGTTTTTACGCAAAATTGCTCTTGTTGATCTTTTTGTTTTGTTTTCGTGGCCACCATTATCTTGGCCGCGCCTGCCTCAGCTCTTGATTAGTACCGCTTGTGCCCCTCCTGTGTGAGGGACCGTCCTCTCATGCTACGACTAAAACCAAATGAAGTTCTTTTTACTTATGTTGTAAATGTTCTTTCGAGCGTGATCCATTGTATTTTGTTTTTGTTTGTGAATTTTCCAACCATATCTGTCTGCCACAGGGCGACCCCAGAAAAACACAATAATCACAGGCTGATTTTGTTCTCCCTGGCTTGTTTTCACACCTAGCACAGAGCACAAAAGCAGCCTGTAATTATTGTGTCTTTCTGGGGTCGCCCTGTAGCTGACAGATATGGTTAGACAATTCACAAAATTGCCCAGCCTAAGGCATACTTGTCGTATTGTTATGTGTATCCCTGTCCGTCTGTGTGATATTTCTCCTTTACTTCTTCATTTCCGCACGCAGGTCCGACCGAGATGTGTCTGAAATTCGAGTCAAGAGGTAACAAGTCCAATGAAATGGTAGAAAGAATCGGAATGTTTTTGTTTTCTCTCTGCAAATTAGGACTGGGTCTACTCATATCTAGGGACAGTACGTATGTTGTGACACTAGAATGACATCGTACACCTGCTAAACCCCAGTCTCAAATCTCTATGTAACGTCCTTGCTCAAACTGAACGGATTTACTTCAGCGAAACCGCACTATCAAACTTTATGGTACACATGAGCGAAATCATATATTGATACTCTTTGACATGTTTTTTACGGTAAGCACAGAAGCCGTCTGTAATCATTGTGTTCTTCTGGGTTCGCCCTGTGGCTGGTAGATATTGGAGTAATTAACAAATACCTCCATAAGTGCGGTTTTCGAATGATACACAAATCCCAGTAGTCAGCTCAACAACAACACTGTCTTTATAACAAAAACGGAACTTGAAACATTATTAATGACTTGCTGCCAAAGATTCCCTAGCTTTCGTTACAACCCAAGGGTAGCATTTTAAGGAATTTTTGGACTTTTTTGTTACATTTCAGTCTAAGTCAGTCGAGAAAGTATGTCTTACGAGCGCGCGTATGTGCCTTTCATGACATACTGTCCCAGGATGTGAGCCAAACAGGTCCCAATTAGCGTAAAAGAATCTTCTTATATTTTTTACACAATTTTTAATTGGACTTGTTGCGGACAAGCTCCTAGCTTTTCCAGACAAATCAAAATCCGATCTGCGTCCGGCGTCCCCCAAAACATTTTAAAAGTGAAAGAAGAAAAAAGCAGAGATGGGCGGCGTTATCCGTGATAATTACGGGGTCGAACCAATTAAAATCATTTTATCGGAATGTGCCGTCGGCTCCACCTTGCTTTATTGTACCACGTGTTACCATGGCAACTGTTTTGTCTATAACAACATCTTTTCTTGAATAACGTAAATAACTAATACCAAATATGTTATGGACAACCCTGATCGTATTACTTCCATTGTACTGCCTCCCTCTTGCCAACTCTCTCATGGATCTGGGCAGATTAAATCTCTAAGATTATACATACCTCATCCCTTCGCAAGGAAAACGTGATTGATAATGAGATTGACATCCAAACATTTTAGGAGGAAAATAAAGATTGCATGGTAACAAGTATGTCCGATTTTTTTCGGTAAAAACACGGCATTTATTTTTGGACTAGCTGAGAGTTCATGATAAAACTGGGGAACGGAATGGAATCTGGAAAGGGAACTAACGCTTTGAGACTTAATACTACGCTTGCATTTTTGTAAATTATCTAACCATATCTGTCAGCCAGAGGGCGACCCCAGAAAAACACAATAGTTACAGGCTGCTTCTGTGCTCCCTGGCTTAAGCTTGTTTACACATACAGCTAGCACAGAGCACAAAAGCAGCCTGTAACGAGGGCTATCTACCACTCAAAAATCATGACCTCAGCATGTCCAGAACACGAGATATAAAAAATTGAGTTTCCGCTGCAGTACCTTAGCAAGCAGCTAGGAGGCCCATTATCGAACTTGACCTTCGTTTTCCTAACCCCTACCCACCTATCAAATATCATCAGGATCCATCCAAGGCTTCTCGAGTTATGCTGTTGACAGACAGACACACACACACACACACACAGACACACACACAAACACGCCCAAAACATAACCTTAGCCATTCTGGCAAAGGTAATTATTGTGTCTTTCTGGGGTCGCCCTGTAGCTGACAGATATGGTTTGACAATTCACAAAATTGTCCAGCCTAAGGCATACTTGTCGTACTGTTATGTGTATCCCTGTCCGTCTGTGTGATATTTCTCCTTTACTTCTTCATTTCCGCACGCAGGTCAGACCGAGATGTGTCTGAAACTCGAGTCAAAGGGTAACAAGTCCAATGAAATGGTAGAAAGAATCGGAATTTTTTTTGTTCTCTTCGCAAATTAGGACTCGGTCTGCTCATATCTAGGGCCAGTATCTTGTGTCCCTAGAAATGTGCTGTACAGCTGCTAAAACCTCAGTGTCAAACTGAACGAATTTACCATAAACTTCAGCAAAACCACAATGTCCAATTTTATGATACGCATGAGCAAAACCACATATTGATACTCTTTGACATGTTTTGCAGTTAGCACAGTCCGTGATTACTGTGTTTTTCTGGGTTCGTCCTATGGCTGATGAATATGAGAGTAATTAACAAATACCTCCATAAGTGTGGTATGCGAATGGACCTTTGTGTGTGGTAAGTAATTGCATGCCTATAAGGCAATAATTATCTGTAATTAACTTTATACAGTGTATCTTTTGTGCAAAGTCATACAGAGGGTTCCTTGCACGCACAGTCTTAAAGTAGGAGTGAAGTCATTCAGTACACTAGTTTTATATAATTTCTGAAATCAACCAACGTATGAAGGACATTTATTTCCAGAATTTCCTAACCAACATTCACAATTATAATAAAGGTGCAAGTGCGAGAAACAAACTCCGAACGTACAGACTACTCAAATCCACTTATAGTGAAGAACAGTATTTGAAATCACAAACATGAGGCACAGAACTAAATTAAGAATCGGTTGTCACAAACTACGAATTGAATCGGGAAGACACAACCGCACTCCTCTACAACAAAGTCAATTTTGTACATCAAACATGGTAGAAGATGAAGTGCACGTCATTGTTGATTGTGCTATGTATGTCATTGATAGAAAGACTCTGTTTAGTTACATAGAAAGTAGATTCGCTCAATTTAGACACATGAGTAGCACTGACAAGTTTATATTCCTCATGCGTTTTGACAAACCAACCATAGCTAAACCCATACAGTCCTACATTTTCACGATTACTAATTATAAGAAGCGAGAAGAAATCGAACTTCTGTGTTAGACTAGATCTGTGGTACGTTTATGTATATACATATATGTGTTTTGTCTTGTTGTGACCTGTACTTAGCTCGGGTGGGGAAAAATGTACAATAAAGGTCTTCAATCATATATCCACTATAAAGTACTACGTTTACTAATGTTTGGTTTGATTTCTTCTTTGAAGGCAGTGGACTGCCCAACGGTAAAAAGAGGGGGGGGGGCAGGAGGGTCAATTTGCGTACGTAGGTCTGAGATAGTAGAACTTTATCGCACAACATTTGTACATGGTACAATGTATGGCAACGACTTTAGCACAAGTATATTGTGGGTATAGAAGAAAGCCTAACATGCTAAGATACATGGGCCCACATGCTGTCAGAAAAAGTTTATTCCTGGCCTCAGCATTGCATGAGATAGTAGATATTCGATCCATTTTTCCTGTCGCTAAGATTGATGTCCTTACTTACAGATGCCCGCAGGAGACGCTAACTCCTACCGCTAACAGCCTACCGGACAACCTGAAGACCGGAGGTTTCAGTGGCACCAAAAGGCCAGAAGTAAACGTTAGGTTGATGAATAACAATCGTGAAAGCGCAGTTTTGTAATGATCCTCATGGACATTGTGTTGTATTTCTTCCGTTCATGTTGAGTGTTCGCTTTGGAATTTCGCTTATTTCGGTGGTTGTTCAATAAAACCTGATGTAAAAACATGTGGCTGTGACAAGTGCCTTTGTTTTTATTTACATTAGTGAACAGTCGAGATAGTCTACCTTAAAGTTTCTATATAAGGAGCCAAAAAGTTAGGAAAGCACCGCACTATGTTCATTCGTTTATTCAGATCTCAATGAGACTTTACAAGTAAAATCTACTCTTCTTGGGGTCTATGATACAAAATACAGAAAATTAAAATAACATAAGTCAACAAGTATAGCATAAACAAAACAACAAAGTGAACGTTCTAATAGAAACCCGATTTTAAACCAAATCAGTCAAAGTAAAGGTAATCAGGAGGTATCAGAAGTAAAAACAATGTTACATGAATTAAATAACAGCAATAAAACAACATCTTTTCTTGAATAACATAAATAACTAATATTAAATATGTTATGGACAACCCTGATAGTATTACTTCCATTATACTGCCTCCCCAATGTCAACTCTCTCATGGATAAGAGCAGGTTAAATCTGTAAGATTATACATAGATTACATACATACATACGTACATACATACATACATACATACATACATACATAAATCAACGACTAGAGGTCGGGACCAGGCTAGTACATATTTCACTCCATAGAGCCCTATCTAACATAGCTTGCTCTAAGTTCTCAAAATGAATACCAGAGTCTCTAGTTAAAGTGTCCGTAAAAGTCAAACTTCTGCAATGTACCCGTCCATTTGGTTTTCATAGAAGAACAAAAGAACTACCAAAAAAACTATTTCCTGTTTAGCTCGAAAAATTTCCCGCAAATTTTACCCTTCGTTTAGTCAGCTTCTGAGATATATATATCTATATATATATATATATATATATATATATATATATTATGGATTTCTTCCACGGCTATATATATATATATATATATATATATATATATATATATATATATATATAGCTGTGGAAGAAATCCATAAATTGTTTTAAGTGTGGCATGAGTCAAAGATATGTTCTGTGCTCTGCGAAGTAACTTTGTGAAAGTCCCATCTATTCTGTTCTGCAGTTGGCAAGTAATAATAAGACTAGAGTTCGGCGACCTCATACCTCCATGAAAATTTAGAGCTTTCGTAAATTTCATGCAATTGACTAACACATTAACATTATTATTCTCATGTACATAATATCATTTCGAAAGCAAATTCAGCTCTAGGCTTTTTAAAGAGATCTGTAGGTTTCAATGCCCCTGTAAATGTAAAAAAAATACTATATCTCACTCTAGTCAGAAGCAGACTGGAGTACTGCTCTGTAATTTCGTCCCCTTATACACACAACCTCATTTCCTCAATCGAAAAAGTTCAAAGACGTGCCTCCAAGTATATTCTTAATGATTACACAACAGACTACAAGACGAGATTAATACATTGTTCACTCTTACCGCTGTCCTACCGACGAGAAATACTAGATCTTTGTTTTTTATATAAGTGCTTACTAGGACTTTACGATATTGATATTGACAATTTTCTTAATCTCCCACATCCCTTTTTAAGAGCACATTCACAAGCTAAACTCATCCCTGGTAAATGTCACACTACAAACTTTCAGTACTCCTATTTTAATAGAATTGTCGACATATGGAACGCCTTACCACCTGAAATTAGACAACTCCGGCTAAATCCTACATTTTCAACCAATCGTTTTAAGCAGTCCGTTATTGATCATTACTTCTCTCTTCTGGCCACACATTTTGATGTCCATCTAATAAGCACTTGGACCCATTGTTGCAAGTGCTGATTGGATGAACATCAAAATGTGTGGTCAACCTTTAGTTACATGATTCTCATTTGATTGTTAACCTTAGTTTATCTGATCCCTTTTACAATTGTTTCGTCTGGGTATTATTTTGTATTTTGCTGTTATTTTGTAAGAATATCTCTATGTAAAGAACTTAGCTTTTATTTGCCCATTCTCTATGTATAATGTTATGTTTTTAACTGTGCTGGAGGTGTGGGTTCTGTAAAGGACGGTTAAATCATCCTGTTGCCCACACCTTGCAGAACTTTTTCTGCAAAGTTTAATAAATAAATAAATAAATAAATCACAAAGTGGTTTTGCAATTTTTACATAAATTATGCAAATAATTTCCTCATTACCATATTTGGTATCTGCTTATATTCCACCTATCATAATTAACATGTGTTACATGTATTGAGGTCCAGTTGTTGAAAACAATGGAACTATACAATTTCCTCATTAATTATGCAAATTAAGTCCTCATTTGCATAACATGTACATCATTATGACCATCCTTGCCTAAGCTACCTGCATGCCTAAAATGCAGGCAATCCATCGTTCCTTTCTGCAGTAATCCTCTTTGGAGTGTCTTGACAAAAACACCCCTGCAGTTCCACAATTACATGTTAGGGGGCTGAAACTTGCCCCTCTTGTTTATGGCACTAAAAGCTATCTACTACCTAAATGTCAAGACCATAGCATGTCTGGAACAAGAGATGCATTGAAAAAACTGCTATGATAGAATATTCTCATTAAGTATGCAAATGTACGCCTATTTTGCATAATTAGTATTTTATCTTGTAAAACATTGTCTAAGGTACCTACATACCAAAAATGATGAAAATCCGTTGTTCCCTTCTTGAGTTATCCTCTTCAGAAGATTTTGACAAAAATGCCCCTGCTATCCCAAAACTAGACGCTAGGGGGCCCAAACTTATGTCATTTCTTCCTGAGCACAAGAGCTATCTAATACCTAAAAATCGTGACCATAGCATGTTCAGAACACCGAAATAGCAAAACCGGAAGTTGCGCTGCAGTACCAAGGGGAGCCGCTAGGGGGCCCAAAATCTAATCATTTCTAGCTTTTGTCACACACAACCAACACACCAAGTATGAAACCAAGTGACCCTACCGTTCTTGAGTTATCGTGTTTACACACAGACACACAGACACACAGACACATAAAGACACACACACAGACAAACGCAGGGTAAAATATAACCTCCATGACATTTCATGGAGGTAACAAGCAGATTAAAGGCATTTATTTATTTATGTGTTTTGTCTATCTGTGTCCACAGGTAGCCCGCATGACTGCAGAAGGATTCACTGGCCAGCAAGAATCCCAGTCGCGGATGAATTGGATTACCAATATATACTAATAAATATCAATTGCATCATCATGAAAGCAAAAAAAAAGAGAATTCGAAATCAATGAAATAGCAATATTCAGGCAAACTCACATAATACAAAACACACCAAATAAATGAAAACACTTATACAAATCATCACTTCCATCACACAGTAAGGCTAAGTAAAAGTAAGGCCAGCATCATGTGGTCACGGTCAGTCTGAGTTAAATGTCCACCGTGCCCAATGAGTAGTCCATCTATTATCTCCGCTTTACTGCAATCGTACAATAATTGCGGTAACCTGTTATTATAGAGGTATGTCCGATGTCTATATATCATCTATAGTCCGCTGCACACTCACAATAGCTGTCTATCCAGATTGCAGTTGTTGTCACGCAAAGAAGATTCCCCTCCGAATTGGCGGTATTGTCACAACTTATCAAATATGCAAATAATCAGATTGTCTTGATTGATGCAACTTTGTGTTCAGACCACAGATAACTTGATATGATGCAGAATATCCTTAATTCAAGACTCTCAAATCTCATGAGAAATGAGAATAAGAATATCTTTCCCTATAAGAAAATGTATAAGCAGAAGTATTTGACGAAAGTTTGACAGAGTTGTTACCAAGGTAACCAATCCAATCTTTATCACGCATCGCTGATTGGTCGAAAAAAGCTTCGAGTCACGATGGCTGAAGTAGCTAACAGACGCACACACCAAGAACAATACCTCCCACACGGAGGTATACGGAGGAGAAATTCTGATACCTGAATGGAACTAAACACATAAACAAATATGATCGCATTCGGCTTTTGCTGTTTCCACAAGGACAGTAGGATGTGCTTAACATTACATGTATCAGGTGGCGCCCCTAAGCAATGAACATTGCAAGTCTCTACATCAATCAGTCATGTTGTGTTGGATGGCGATGAGTGGGACCACCACGCTCCATTGTATTCTTCAGGCACGCCCTGCAAATTAATTATACCCTGTGGCTATGAATAAATAGGCTCTCACAGGTGATCTTAAAGAACACAGTACCATCGTTCTATAAGGGAAGCAAATGCATGCAGGGTTTTCCCAGTCTTTAGAAAAAACGGAAACTGCAAGTCACTTCATCGCAACCACATGTCTGAAAATTGGTACTCGTCTGAGTTGTAAGCTCGTCTGGAACTCGTTTGGATTATTAACAAATCACCGGCACCCAGATAGAACATACACCGGGCACCGAACTTCAGAAACCGCCCGTCGTCCGGTAGAGAAGCCGGGGTGGAATACTTCACCTCGGGGGCAGACATTTTAACGAAGGGTTTGTCGTTATAGATAAAAGTAACCCCCAGGAAAGTTGTTGTTGTCGTTGTGAAAATTTACCCAGAGCCTGACACAACTTCTTGTAAGGTAACAAAGGCATGGGACGGTCAACTGAATTGGGGCATAACGCACTTAACTACTAGTAGCAGCGCTACAAAGTATACTTACTTTAAATGATCTTGTGAGGCACTGTTTGACGTATAAGATAGTGTTCACAAACTGAAGACAAACTGTAAGTGTAAATTCTATGTACGTTGAATGTTAGATTGGATGTTTCATTTTGTTCGTGGTAATGCAACTTGAAAAAGATGCTGCCCCACCCCCCGGCCTCGTTTAGTTGGACTCTTCCTTCACGCTACACTTGGTTAAGAACCTGAAAGTGCACAGTGTCGAATATCAGTCTTCTTTTGTATCTAAATGACGGTAGCAAACGTGATAAGTGAATCCTTTAAGGAAAAAGTTATCGCATTGGGCCAAACGGATTCGATTGCATGGAAGACATCAGAACGTGCATCAATTTTTGCCATTTTAAAAAAAGTGCAAAAATTCACATCAAATAAGCATCTACTATACACCTACCCATCACATAAAAATCAACACCACAGCAAGTCCAGGTGCAAAGATATAACACAAAACGTGCTGCTGCAGTACCAAGGTTAACCAACAGGGGGCCTCAAGTCTCGACCTGCACTATCACCATCCCCACACCTACCCACCTACCGAAATCATTGCAAACCTTCCAGCAGTTCTTGTTATATACCCGTACCCCACATAACTTCCAGAGTGAATTCTGTATTGCAACGATACCTCCATTTTCTTGGAGGGAACTATACTGTGAATAGTTGCAAAATGAAAAAAAAATGCAATAGATGGCCAAAAATATCGGAAAATGTATACTTATGTAAGAAAAAATGCAAAACGTACTGGTTTTGTAAACATTCGTACGTTGGACATTTTATGTTCTGCGTGTTCTGCCATTTGTTCCATCTTCCCAACCACTTGGCTCATAGTGAAGGCAACCTGTTTTTGCCCAACTGATCTTTCCGTCGCCAAAAATCCAAACTTTCCCATTGAGGCTTTATGAACAATGCCACCTAGCGATATGTGCGAAATTGCAGATCCCATCGCTTACAACCGAACGCAGATCCTGTGACGTCATCAGCAAGGGTAAATCACGTGATATAACATTCATTACTTTGGCGAGCTTAGCTATCGTTACCAGCTGTGTATGAAAGTCCCACCAACCACCTTCCCCTGGCTTTGAACAGGAAAATGAGCGTATCAGACGGTCAATAATGGTTGCTAGGAGACCACATTGTGAGGGGAAAGATCGTTTGGGCCGCACAAGCTGTTTTACATCAGTCTTCAATAGACAGCACATTCTGGATTGGAATATTAGTACATGTATATATGTACTTAGGCTACACTGATTCGGTTATATGGATGTCATTTCTGGGCATCCCAAAACTGATGCGAACATGCGAAAGAAAGTTGACATTATAATGAAATCTAACTGACGCCTGAACACACATAACATCGTATACTCTATGAGGTCTAACTTCACCGAGGGAAGAAGAAATCATTTAAAGACTTTTTTTCAGCCTTCTGATTTAAGTAATAACCCTTTCTAAGGGGACTATAGTTGCGTCGTGTGTGGCGTATCAAATTTCGGTCGGAGAGGTAAAAAGATCTAGACCTTTACCCCCTGTTTGGGACCGCATGTTTGGGACCGCATCCTTGCCACTACGTCACAAAGTGGCAAGGATGATTAACGTATCACGTTCGAGAACATTCCATGTCAAGTAATTACGTCACAATAGGTTTAGTTCGATTTGCACTGTATAGGTCATATCGCACCGAGTAACGTTAGTATATTTCATTTTGCACTGATGAAGGTGACAGACAGTCACCGAAACGTCTGCAGAAGAATAAAAAGAGGTTGTGAAACGAAGAAGACTGTTCGATTGATCTACCAACCTGATGAAACTATTTACGGGCCTTTACCCCCTGTCTGTACTTTGCATGTGGCACTGCTAAAAGAAGTTACTAACTTGAGTGCGGTAAGTCCTCGTCTGTCACAAAGCATTAAGAAAATTCGACTGTAGTCTGAGCTTAGATTGTACTATATGCTAACAACTGTATTGTGTTCATTCACTGAGTTTAAAAATAGATGACAACAAAGGTCATGTAAGGCCAAACTTGACTTCTTTCTTTTTTTCTACATAAAGCCATGTTGATTTGAAGCCACCGTGGATCTGCTAAGCCACCGAGGATCTGCTTGGAGATTGCCTTCATTTTATGTGGAATTAAAGTGGTCATGATGGTCAAATGAGCAAACACATAGAGTATGGTATATTATAGATAAATAATAGTTTTGTTACTTATGGCCTAGGTAAACGACGATTGTCTAAATGATAATAGTATGTTTATATCAACTGCTAAACATGTTTCTAAAACACTTAATGTCTATCTATATGGCCCTATATCTGTATACCATAAAAAGTTCGAAAATACCAGTTTCCTCAGGACACCCCTGTAACTAAAATGGAATGTTCTGGGGACTGCTTGATCGCAGATTGAACCAAGCTGTTGATATAGCCAAGAACCACAGGCCGCTGTGGATTTAGTAGAAGCCAGTTATTGCACAACGGATTACCGCACACTTTTGTTAACTTCACGGAATCCCCGAATCCCAAACCGGTGCGGTCCAGCAAGATAACTTCGCATTATTGCACCATCCGGATAACAGCACGAAATTCACTGGCAAATAGGCTGTGCAATTAAGCGGCTTCAACTGTATATTGATACTCGCGAGATTTTGGCTAAGCCCTGTGAGACTTCTTAAGCTTTCCTTGCTGGAAGTATTTTAGAAAAATCGGAGAAACAGGCTAAATTGCCTGCAAAGTATACGTAATTCAGTCGGAAATCGACGGTTAAGTTACAAATCTCTCACATATTTACTTTAGCTTAGTTTACTATTAGTATCTAGTATACACGCTTTTAGGATAGTTTGGTTGCTGAAATAAAGAAAATAGAAATTGGACAAATAAAGTAGATGGTTTTCCATAATAGTAAACCAATTATAATTGCTTCGTCGGGCTAAGTACAAAGGTTGTAATAAAGTAACAAATGGTGACATAAATAATTGAGATGGCTTCTAACACTTATCTTGGGTTCAAAATGCCCTCCTCTACATTTGTAAGTCTTCTTCTCGTCATTGAGTGATGCGTTTGTACAATATACTGTAGTATTATCGAATCGCATAAGAAAGAAATGAAAATTTCAACACCAGAGTATGGCTAGGCGGACAGAGTGTTTGCCTTACATTCATTCGGTAGGTCGTGAGTTCGATCCCGGCCGAGTCAAACCAGACTTTAAAAATGGTACATATGCTACTTTCTCTGCTTAGCACTCAGCACTAATGAGGAAGAGTATCGGAGTTAACACAAATATAACTACCAGTGGACTAGCTCCCTGCCGTAGTGGCTTCGCAAATGAGTGGCCCAAGGGCTACAGAAATAGAGATGGGCGCCACCCCTAAGTAGACGTTGTTGTAACTTCGTGCGTTACGATATTTACTTCAGACGCGCCTGTTTGACTACAGGGGCCTGGGTGATGGCCAATGTTTATGCAGCTCCAGATTTGGGGAATATGTTTATTTGCCGAGAGGCCTGTCTGCTTAGGCCACGGTGATGTGATTATATGGATGACACCCTTTGGAAACCCCAAAACTGATGCGAGCGCGCAAACAATAAAAAAAGTATTCCTCACCCCAAATATAAGGAGTCAGAAAGGTTGAAGAAAGGTTGAACAGAGTGTGTTATACGGAATAATGGAGTCTTTATCGTTCTTTCACATCGTCTTCTTTGAACTTAGAATTTACTTTACCATTCTATGACAATAGTATCCGTTCCCGACATTTTTCAAAATTTATTTATATGTGCTCCTTTCAAAGCTACTCTGTACGGTTTGCAATATGGTCAAAAACTGTATGATACAATTTTACACTTTACATCCGTACAAGATATGAAGCGCTTATAGGGCCTTCACACGGAAATCGAATTAGTAGGAATCAAGCCGAACCAGTCGGAATGAAGTATTTGCAAAATTCGTAACACATTCGGGGCCATTCCGAGTTGGAATTCCAAATTGACTTGATATCCCCTTCACATGAGAAGGAATGAGCAAGAATGCCGTCAGAATGAAAATTATTTTCTATTCCTGGGAATTCGTAGTGTATTCTAGAAATTCATACTGCATTCGAGATCTTCTTTTGGTCACATTCGGGAAGGATTCGAAGCGGCTTGCCGTTTCGGTTCTCCATCGAATGAGATAAGAACGTTTCGAATAATGTTGGAATGCCACAGAATGCGGTCAGACTGCAGTTAGAATAGTTAGTATCCACTTGGAATGCCATTCGATATTTCTACACTTCGAATGCACCTCGACAGTTTTTGACATGTCAAAAACTTTCGAGCCAGCCAAAAGAACGGGGACGAATATCTGGAACCAGACCGGATGTGTGACGTCAGCAATGGGTCAAAAGTGCTTGGTCGCCTATATCGCCCCCGTCCCGGTTGAGGGAAGGTTGATGGGTTCTGATGTAAATTGCTTCATTTCTCCCCTTAGGAGGTAATCCTGTTCGGAGTCCAGTATGGTCAAAACCTTTTTTTTTTGAAACGGATGAAAATTGATCCGCGCGGGGATGTCATACATAGAATTGAATTAATATGGCCTAACACTCAACAGACAAACCACCAGACACCTCTAATGACTGACAGATCGTGTCATCATTAGGCGGGGAGGGTCCCATGGGCCGATATCTCACTGGGACTTTTGGTATCCGTAAGTGGTAAGTACCGTCTCCGTACGAACACGTGGCGATTCCCACGGATTTGGGAGCACACAGACACGCCGTAGAAATTTGAGTGCATGCAGAACTTTCTCTGCGTCCGGGCTGCGGATTCGCCCTCCGTACGTGCCAGTACGGGCGACGCACCTGCCATGTACAGCCTGAACGTTTTCAGGAATACGTGGCGGACGTGGCCTCCACAAAAAACGTACGGACAAATTGCACGTACGGCGGGTTGTGCCCCAGCATTGCATCAGAACAATGGACGTACATGTAGCATTCGACTGTCTTCTTCTTTTTATTGCAATCAAAGCCATTCAAACTGGAAAAAGAAATAGAATAAAGGCATTAATACCATCAGAAAAAAGCATGAATCTAAAGGAAATGATTCATATTGCCATGAAAACACATTTATTGATAGGTCAAAACAA
Source organism: Branchiostoma floridae x Branchiostoma belcheri (assembly GCA_019207045.1). Lineage (NCBI taxonomy): Eukaryota > Metazoa > Chordata > Leptocardii > Amphioxiformes > Branchiostomatidae > Branchiostoma > Branchiostoma floridae x Branchiostoma belcheri. Next base: position 261,027 of record CM033037.1, on the reverse strand, counting down.
AATATATAATGAACTTTGACGTGAATTTCGGTAATACAAATTAATGATTCAGTCGACTTTTGTTTGGACACAACTATACGCGAACTAAATACGGGATATCCTTCTTATACACGCGAACACCACTGCGATGTGCTAAATATTACGTTACATGTATTGAATGTTACCAGTACTAGCATTTTCACCTGCAATATATTTCTGGTCGTTAGGAGGGCGCTTTTGAGCCACTAAAATCGTACCTCTTTTCATATGGCTTACACACTTGTAGTAATGTGTTTAGGAACGACATATACTGTTGTCAAAGCGTTACATTTTACTGCTCATTCGTGTATGAATATGAAATGTTCTGGACATTTTTGTCATATGCGATATTTGTCAGTGTGTCCTAGCCTGGTATCCAGCCGTAATATAGCTTCCGAGTCTCTTCTTTCCTCTCTGGCAATTTTAGCCTGGTATCCAGCCGTAATATAGCTTCCGAGTCTCTTCTTTCCTCTCTGGCAATTACGAAGAGGAGAGAAGAGACTCGGGAGCTATAATTACGGCTGGATACCAGGCTAAGTGTGTCCGCCTGTTTCCTGACCTGCAATATATTTCTGGTCGTTAGGAGGGCGCTTTTGATCCATTGTGTGAATGTTGTCGCATTTTCAATATCATGAACATTGAAAAACGTTCCACCATGACCCTGACGGGAAGGGGGGAACTCTGCCATTTCTTCGTCGGCAGCAGGGTCATGCCTCCTCGTAATGTAGAGCTCGCAGACTCGTCGTCCGATCGAATCGCGCCTAATGTGAGGGGGGTATAAGGATCATCCCTCGGATAGGACGTTATTTAGAGGAGAGCGCGTACAAGAACCCGCCACACTTATCGAAAACAGTAGGAGTGGATAGAATTGTGGTATAGTCTTACAGGTATAGGGTACAGAATATTCAGCAAGTTAAAGTTGGTAGCCTAAAAAAAAAGAAGAATGCTCTTGCTAACACAACTTAGCCTAACGCGTGTTTGTAATTTCCCTCAAAAACTAATAATAAGCCCCGATCAGATTCAAACTTTCGACCAATCACAATACAAAACGTCATTCCCTTGAGTGACAGAAAACAAAACGTGCCGAAAAATTCATGATGAGGCAGCTATAATACAATTGCCTGTTTTACAAATTCTCAATAAACAAAATGCAGATGATATTCTGTGCTTTTTGAGTCATAATCTATCTTTTTCCTCGGATATATATTATTCAAATTGTATCCTAAAATGCTCAGATGCTTACATTTTCTAGCCACACAGCGCTAACGTCTGTAAAACTTCTACAATTTCACGTTGGAATACAGCAAACGATAAATAATTTGACACAGCCCTATCGGAGCCCTGCTTTGCGTGTGAACGCGCACAACAGACAGGACCGGCGCCATTGTTTTTACTTTCTCATCGAACGTTGGGATGGTGAACTCGTCACAAGGAGAAACCGCGAGGGACAGAACTTCTTCAAAACGTTTTGCTTTTGGTCTTTCCCCTTACGAAGAGTTGATATGTTAGACAACAAAGTCTAAAGAGGACCCGAAAGTTGTGAAAAGCAGGAGATTTGTGAAACTTGGCGGCTTGGATATTGTTGCAGTGTTTGGGAGGCGTGGCGTTTTCCCACACTTGGAAAGTTTCACTCTCCAACATGGCGAGGCTTGTGAAGACGTTTGTTCTAGTTCTCCTAATTTTTGCTGCTTCTCAAGCCTTGAAGATGTCTAAGACGCAAGCAAGACGGGTCAGGAGGGCAGAAAGCGCGGAGAGAGGTGAAAGAACTGCGGCGGAGGTTGTGGTTGGAAGCGCCGGGCGGAACACGAGTTATCCTCGGGAGGAGGCGATGGAAGCGCCGAGGAGTGTGGACAGTCGTCTCGGTGTAAACCTGCGAGCAGAGACGGAGCACACACGGGCTCAGCGTACAGCCAGCCGCGCACACAAAGCTGTGGAGGGTGCCTGTGTCCGAGGCCGTTGCGTGCGGGGTGGTACCGGGAGGAAGCCGCGGTGCCCTCGGCGCAGGTCGCGCCCCGGCCCGCCCGTGGTTCACCTGTACATGCGGTACCTGACGTGGCGGAGTAACTGGCAGCCCGGCGGCCGGAGGTGGCGGGAACAGGCGCTGAGAAACTCCACTGTGTACCAGGTCCTACCATGGAAAGGTGCGGAAATTATGTTTTCCTTAAAATTAGCCATTATCTACTTGAAACATGCAACTTGTTTACACTTGCCAAATGTAACGATAACATTACCCTGCCTTAATTACTTTCATTTTCGAAAATCAAAATCGTTTTCGCATCTTTAAAGTATCGCTCCGAAGATTGAGTTAAGTTCAAGATTTTTATTATTATTACGTTTTAGACCTTGTTGAAGCCAACTTTATGCAGCTAACGTTATATTGTTTGGATGGTGGTAGTGACAAATCTGATATTTTCTCTCGCACGTGTCAGGTAATTCTCGGCTTATATGTTATGGTCTTATGGTCGATGAAACTGTTACACGTTTATTTGATAAAAGGCAGCTAGAGGTCCTTTAAAAATATTACAATAGTTTAGAAGTTTCTTCCGTTAAACAGATAATATTTCTGTACATGTGTGAGATGTAGAGATCAGATCTGTGCATTCCAACAAAAACATCTGTTTTGTAGCCATCTGCGTCTGAAATCTTAATAATCATCTGGTGTATTTTGCCAGCCAGTAAGTACCCAATGAGTAATGAGGCTGCATAACGTGGTCGATGTTGTTGTTTTTACAAAACTCTGAGAATATTGTGAAGGTTCTCACGTACATCCCTATACATTTCAGAAGTGGGCATGTTTTATTTGGTAATGAACTCTTCCTTTCCTGAAAAGGCTATTTCCGCATTAAAGACTGTATGTTGGTATTACGTTTCTTATGTAAATTTTACTTTGACAATTTGTAAAATGCTTGATACGTCTATTAAGGTTAGACATCCAGGCTTGAGGGTTTCCAAAATTATACCATGTTGCTTGAGTAAGAAACTTGGCATGTAGAATGCTTGATTTTGTAACATATCAGTGTTGAAAAGCTCAGAACATTGAGTTTGGGTTTGATTGAGTTTTTTTACGCAGAATGTATAAGCTTATTGTAGGAAGTATGGATCATACTGGAGTCCTAAATGTCATTTCTTTATCTGTAATTTATTTCTTAGTTTAGAGAATAAAATTCCACATAAACTCAGTTTACCCACTATACGTTCCTGTGCAGTACTTTCTGACCTGTCGAGCCCTATTGAAAGTTAACTAGAAGAACTCAGAGGCTCTTTTTTCTTACAGTCAACTGGAGAAGAGGCATGGGGAACTTCAAGTTCAAGGTCAACTGCCACGTGTCCAAGGTTAACATCATCCGTGAGTCGGAGCTGGTGCTGACCTTCAGCACGACCTTCCAGTGGGCGGTGAGGAGGGGCACGCTGCAGCCGCCGTACCGCCTGGTGCTTCTGAAGGTCGTACAGAGGTCAGGGGTCAGGACACACCGCCACCTCACCAGCAAGGTCAGTTCTGCTGCCAAGGTCATTCCATGGCATTGTCCAGCTTCTCAGATTTCATGTTCAGGTGCATGCTTGTGCATTGTGATTGACCATGCAATAATTCTACCCTTTCCAGCCCTCTAAATTGAGGACTATTATGCTTATTTTCAACTAGCATGGTGGTACTTACAGTGCTAGTATTTACTTGTGTAATAATGTCAGGTTAAATGTGAAAAATGTTGATATGACCCTGTAAATTTTTGACCAACATTTTCAAAGTTATTATGCACCGTGGAATACCTCCCTTCAACATCATCCCTAAATTGGTTGCTTTGCCACCTTGCCATTACCATTTATATGGCAGAATAAAATCCTGCAGAACGCCCTGCTCTGTGATTTCTAGAGTGGAAGGTGTGACTTGTAACGTTTTGCTCAGCGTCGGGCCATAAAGTTTTTTTTACTCAACTTCTTCGCAGGTGAGTTGTGGTGGCAGTTTTCTAACATCCGTAGTACAAAGGTACTATATGATGATGGTGGCTTTGATGGTGGCTTAATTGAACATCTTCTACAACCCCTAGATGTAGTATGTTCAACGTATTTGTCATTTCTCTAACTGTAGCAATTGTACTTATATCCAATCTTACTCCATCCCTGCTGTTGTCCCTCCCCAGACGGTGTTCGGTAACGAGACGGCTCCGTGGGTCATCTTCAACATCTCCCGCCTGGTCCAGACGTGGCGCTCCTCCTCCCGCCTCAAGCACAGCCTCCGCCTCACAGTCGTCTCCATGGCAACCGGGCTGCAGGTGGACCAGCGGGTCACGAAGCGGCTCCTCGACACGGCGAGAGAGGCGACCTTGCTCGCTGCGTACGTTCGGGAGGGCGAGCGGAAGGAAGACGTGTTTGCCGATCGCTCCGGAACCGAGCCGAGACAAACGGTAAGATGTCAAGTGGCGCAGGTAAAGCCTTGTTTTTCAGGACATCCTGATCTTCAAGTATGTATAAAAAAGACACTTTTTATAATGCAGTGCTCTCAACAATGAAAACCAACAACATGGGCTCCCAAACAATGGGGGGGACTGAAAATTTTAAGCTGGACACATGCATTCCTGTCTATACTATAGAACAGTCATTGCAAAAGGCAAACACTTTGAGGGTGGTTAGATGTGTATTTCTACATCTGTAGTTTATTCAACTTTGGTACACATTATGCAAACAATTTTTATATGTATGATAATAAATTAAGCCTATGATGTGTTTGTGTTGCTTTAGCCGAGTCAAACGGAGAAGGAGGAGAGGTCAAGGTCATCTCTGCGACCTCTGCAGAACCGCGCCGCGTCACTCGCCATACTGCAGCGGGTGTTGCTAGGCAACCATACGGGGCACGACACGTCTGGCGAAGAAAAGCCCCAGGGTCCAGAGCTGCTGAGAGACTGGCTTGCATATCGCGGGAGGAAGCAGTCACGACACATCACACATCGTGCCGACAACGGCACGGGTTCAGAGGGCAGAGGTCGCAGACAGGTCGGAGAGTGCCATCGCCATGACTACCACGTGGTGTTCGATGACATCATCCTGCCTGAGTTCATCCTGCAGCCCCCGCGGTTTAACGCGTACCGCTGCGGCGGCGCGTGCACCCGGCCGTTCCCGTCCCACATGAACGCCACGAACCACGCCATGCTGATGTCGCTGCTGCACGAGAGGACCCCCCACGAAGTTCCCGCGCCCTGCTGCGTCCCGCTGGCGTACTCGGCGATCTCCGTCATGGAACAGCACGGGGACAACATCGTGGTCAAGCCGTACCCAAACATGCGCGTGGAGACCTGCGGCTGTAGGTGAACTCACTGACTATCCATGGCAGGGAAACAGAAATAGGAAAAATATGGAGACAGATGAAAAGGCGCAGCACAGGAACTGCGAGAAATTTCTGACTGCAAGTAAATATGGTAAACAAAAATCATGATGATAAACAAAGGAAATTTCAAGAGCACGGAGACAAGATCATGGTCAAGCCATACTCAAACATGCGCATGGAGACATGTTTCTGCAGGTGAGGAAGGAAGGCATTTCGGAAAATGAAAAAGTACTCAACAAAAAAAGGAAGCAGAAAACAAGCAAATAACACATTGAGAAAGAACGGCAACAACGTCGAGCTGAACCCAAACGTGTGTGGTTCAAACCTGCGGGTCCAGGTGAACTTGGCAGAAAAGCAAAATCAACAAAATGGAAGAAAACAGGAAGACAGATGAAAAAGGTACAGCACAGGAACTGTACAATGCTTGTGTGGCTGCAAGTAAATATGGAAAACAAAAAGTCATGACGAAAAAAAGGGAAATGAAAGAGCACACTGGAAGTGTGAGATAATTCTGTTAGCCCAGGAGCTGAGGACATAGGCAAACACCTGGTTGAGAAACAACAAAATTATGACAAAAATAAGCAAAATTGAAAGCACAGAAAAAAGCAGTTAACATATTCTGTTCAGCCAACGAAGCTTCAATAAGAAAACTGAAAGGAAGAACTTGATTAAAATGGAGAAGTAAAAAAAAGAACTCAAGCCTTACAATTGCAAAGCTTATTGAGTGAAACTGAAAAGCATATTGAGGTTAAGAAATCTTTTAAAAGTTGTCAGCATGAAAAGAAAAAGTTATTATTTCTTTTTTGAAGAAAAAAAACATGCACCAGTTTTCTTGATTGCTGGTCAGTGATGGACCATTTTGTTTCCTCTGCATATTGGGAAAAGCACATGATTTTAAGTTTCCCCTGCTGCAAAGCAATTAAACACTTTTAGGAATGAGTACATGGCATCCTATGGGATGAAGTACATACAGTTCTAACCAATTGTTATTATGTTCACCATTTAAGTTAAAGGCAGCTGACCATTGCTGCCTTATCTTTTTACATTTTGCTGAAGTCTGAAGCTGTTGTTTTTAAAGACTTCACACTCAAGCATTTATGTTGGGTAGTTGGTTGTGTTAGTTTTGGTTCATGTTGGTTATGTTACAAGATATGTTACAGTATATACTTCTTACAATCAGAGAGCAATGTGATAATTTTAGTTTTATACAGCTAACATAACATTTTCAGGTAGTAATAAGAAATTACTACAAAAATTGTTGCTATCATTTTATTTTTTCTTCATTTTAAAGAAGTACATATTATAAGAAGTGTATTAAAGCCTGGCAGTTATATTTGATGTTTTGTTGGAGTTTTTAAGTACCTGGGAAATGCACAGTTAAATACAGGGTTGCAGTCAAGCATTGAAACTATTTATATGATCAAGATGGTGTAATATATCTTATGGAGAGAAAAGCTAAGATATTATGATATCTTTTTTGTTCTTAATATTGTTCCTACTCAGGAATGTTGATAAATATATATTTTTTTAAAGTTAAAAAATGATTTTATAAAGAGAAACGTATAACTTTCTAAACTTACTTTGTACTTTGCAAAGAAGTTGGACAACTTTTGCAAACTTGAAGAACAAATTAAAAAGTTTGAAAAATGAAATATTCTGTGCTGTCTTAATTTGTTGTGCATTGCCTTTCTGCCTGTGAGTGCATATATGTGCTTCCTATTGTGTGTCTGTATGTGTAAGTGTGTGTGTGTGTGTGTTCATCTGTATGTCTGTTTGTCTGTGACTTCCAATGCATTGTTGTCATAGTACCATACATCTACAGCCCTGCTACTGTTATCTGTGGGACTGGAAAGGACACAAAGCATTATGGGTAAGGGGCTGAAGTCTGGCATTGCTGGTGACATGATCTAATATTGCATCTGAACAAGGACAGATTCGTAATTTCTTGAATAACTTTAAGCTTTGATACATCTTGTATAACGTTCATACCCTTGCATCGTATGTGTGGGGTATTGAGGAAGTCATTCATATTTATTGATGATCACATAGATTTGTTTGACACAGGGCATGTCGATACTGCAGAGCAGGACAGTATCGCTAGAGGGCGCTGGTGTGTGGTCTATATATTTTGGCGGGAGGGTTCAACACGCCCAATGGTGTGTGGGTCAATTCTTGTCTCTGTAGGTTGATTCCTATCTTTAATGGCTACGTTTAGCATACAAGAAACGGAACTGGTACTCAATTTTGTCTGTCCAGTCGTGTCACGGGCTACATGTATGTAGTTTAGCCAAAATACTCTTTGACACGGTCAACGATCTCTTGTGCATGTTTGACGCTGCACTTTGGAATATTATCGCTAGAGGCCGCTAATGTGTGGTCCACTTTGAGTGGGGTAAGGAGCGCTCCCGGTGCCAGCCATATGGGAAGGACAGGCCGGGGAGAGTAGGCCGGGGAGAGGGGGCCAGACTGTACCATTGTACCTGTAGGGGAGAAAGTACAGCATTATTGCAATCACTTCTATGTCCTCTCAAACACATTTCTGGCTAGCTATGGCCCGTTTTGGAAGCTAAAATATGACATTTCTTGGATTACCACATTCTTATGCTATGGCAAAGTCGGGACTCTTAGTTAAACCAAAAGACAACAAAATTATATAAACCTCTAACAGCGACACCTACCGGAGTGAGTGTCCTTTCTTACTGTCTTGCAAAATCCTACATTTTTACCGAACTAAAAGCCTCATCGACATTAAACTAAACATAGAAGTTTGTCCAAACTCATTTCAAGTGTACTAAAATGTCAACGCGTCATACTTCAAGTGACAAATTTAACAGACAGCAAGGCGTAATAACGTCAGAGTGCCATAAAGTTGACATATGCGGTCATATGGAAGCCAGAGCGGGTTTCAACCATTTTAATCGCATTAATAGCTTCATCGACAATAAACTAAACATACAACTTCAACCAAACTCTTTTCAATTACACTGGTGTGTCTACGCTACGTACTCAAAGTGACAAATTTAACAGACATCAATGCGTAATGACGTCAGGGTACAATAAAGTTGACATATGCGGTCAGCAGGAAGTCAGGCCGGGTTTTCCATGCTATTGACCTAATTGAAAATTCATATACAATACACTAAACATACAACTTCAACCAACCCCCTTCTGTTTACACCGGAGTGTCTCCGCTACGTATTACTAGTCTCAAATTTAACAGACATCGAGGCGTAATGACGTCAGAGTGCCATAAAATTGACATATGCGGTCAGAAGGAAGTCAGGGCGGCTTTTCCACTGTTTTGACCTAGTTCATAAAGCCATAGACAATAAACTAAACAAACAACTTCGACCAAACTCTTTTTCATTACACCGGGGTGTCTACGTTACGTACTGAAAGTGACAAATTTAACAGACATCAATGCGTAATGACCTCAGGGTACCATAAAGTTGACATATGCGCTCAGAAGGAAGTCAGGGCGGGTTTTCCACTGTTTTGACCTAATTGAAAGGGTCATTGACAATAAAGCAAACATACAACTTGGACCGAACTCTTTTAGATTACACCAGTGTGTCTACGCCACGTACTCAAAGTGACAAATTTAACAGACATCAATGCGTAATGACGTCAGGGTACCATAAAGTTGACATATGCGCTCAGAAGGAGGTCATGGCGGGATTTCCACTGTTTTGACCTAATTGAAAGGGTCATTGACAATAAAGCAAACATACAACTTGGACCGAACTCTTTTAGATTACACAAGTGTGTCTACGCCACGTACTCAAAGTGACAAATTTAACAGACATCAATGCGTAATGACGTCAGGGGTACCATAAAGTTGACATATGCGCTCAGAAGGAAGTCAGGGCGGCTTTTCCACTGTTTTGACCTAGTTCATTAAGCCATAGACAATAAACTAAACATACAACTTCGACCAAACTCTTTTTCATTACACCGGTGTGTCTACGCTACGTACTCAAAGTGACAAATTTAACAGACATCAATGCGTAATGACGTCAGGGTATCATAAAGTTGACATATGCGCTCAGAAGGAAGTCAGGGCGGCTTTTCCACTGTTTTGACCTAGCTCATAAAGCTTCATCGACAATGAATTAAAGATACAACTTCGACCAAACTCTTTCCATTTATACCGGGGTGTCTACGTTACGTACTCAAAGTGACAAATTTAACAGACATCAATGCGTAATGACGTCAGGGTACCATAAAGTTGACATATGCGCTCAGAAGGAAGTCAGGGCGGGGTTTCCACTGTTTGGACCTAATTGAAATGGTCATTGACAATAAAGTAAACATACAACTTGGACCAAACTCTTTCCATTTATACCGGGGTGTCTACGTTATGTACTCAAAGTGACAAATTCACAAAACATCAATGCGTAATGATGTCAGGGTACCATAAAGTTGACATATGCGCTCAGAAGGAGATCATGGCGGGTTTTCCACTGTTTTGACCTAGTTCATAAAGCCATAGACAATAAACTAAACATACAACTTCGACCAAACTCTTTTTCATCACACCGGTGTGTCTACGCTACGTACTCAAAGTGACATATTTAACAGACATCAATACGTAATGACGTCAGGGTATCATAAAGTTGACATATGCGCTCAGAAGGAAGCCAGGGCGGCTTTCCACTGTTTTGACCTAGTTCATAAAGCCATAGACAATAAACTAAACATACAACTTCGACCAAATTCTTTTTCATTACACCGGTGTGTCTACGCTACGTACTCAAAGTGACAAATTTAACAGACATCAATACGTAATGACGTCAGGGTATCATAAAGTTGACATATGCGCTCAGAAGGAGGTCATGGCGGGGTTTCCACTGTTTTGACCTAGTTCATAAAGCCATAGACAATAAACTAAACATACAACTTGAACCGAACTCTTTTAGATTACACCAGTGTGTCTACGCCACGTACTCAAAGTGACAAATTTAACAGACATCAATACGTAATGACGTCAGGGTACCATAAAGTTGACATATGCGCTCAGAAGGAGGTCATGGCGGGTTTTCCACTGTTTTGTGGTACCCTGACGTCATTACCCATTCATGTCTGTTAAATTTGTCACTTTTGAGTACGTAGCGTAGACACACCGGTGTGACGAAAAAGAGTTTGGTCGAAGTTGTATGTTTAGTTTATTGTCTATGGCTTTATGAACTAGGTCAAAACAGTGGAAAAGCCGCCCTGACTTCCTTCTGAGCGCATATGTCAACTTTATGGTACCCTGACGTCATTACGTACATGTATTGATGTAGCGTAGTAACACCGGTGTAATGAAAAAGAGTTTGGTCGAAGTTTTATGTTTAGTTTATTGTCTATGGCTTTATGAACTAGGTCAAAACAGTGGAAGAGCCGCCCTGACTTTCTTCTGACCGCATATGTCAATTTTATGGCACTCTGACGTCATTACGCCTCGATGTCTGTTAATTTGAGACTAGTAATACGTAGCGGAGACACTCCGGTGTAAACAGAAGGGGGTTGGTTGAAGTTGTATGTTTAGTGTATTGTATATGAATTTTCAATTAGGTCAATAGCATGGAAAACCCGGCCTGACTTCCTGCTGACCGCATATGTCAACTTTATTGTACCCTGACGTCATTACGCATTGATGTCTGTTAAATTTGTCACTTTGAGTACGTAGCGTAGACACACCAGTGTAATTGAAAAGAGTTTGGTTGAAGTTGTATGTTTAGTTTATTGTCGATGAAGCTATTAATGCGATTAAAATGGTTGAAACCCGCTCTGGCTTCCATATGACCGCATATGTCAACTTTATGGCACTCTGACGTTATTACGCCTTGCTGTCTGTTAAATTTGTCACTTGAAGTATGACGCGTTGACATTTTAGTACACTTGAAATGAGTTTGGACAAACTTCTATGTTTAGTTTAATGTCGATGAGGCTTTTAGTTCGGTAAAAATGTAGGATTTTGCAAGACAGTAAGAAAGGACACTCACTCCGGTAGGTGTCGCTGTTAGAGGTTTATATAATTTTGTTGTCTTTTGGTTTAACTAAGAGTCCCGACTTTGCCATAGCATAAGTATGTGGTAATCCAAGAAATGTCATATTTTAGCTTCCAAAACGGGCCATAGCTAGCCAGAAATGTGTTTGAGAGGACATAGAAGTGATTGCAATAATGCTGTACTTTCTCCCCTACAGGTACAATGGTACAGTCTGGCCCCCTCTCCCCGGCCTACTCTCCCCGGCCTGTCCTCCCCATATGGCTGGCACCGGGAGCGCTCCTTACCCAGATGTCCACTTTTGCCGGCCTCTTTCAACCTCCTTGTTTCAACACATGCAGTTTCGTATAAATATATTGATTATTTACGGCAAAACATGAAATCCAGAATTGCTCCAAATGTCTACAGGAAACAAACATACACTCTTCAGTGCCTCTCCCATCGTGTCGTGGGCTACATTTGCGACGTTGGGTCATAAATTTGCTTCGATGGGAGGGGGGCGCTCCAACCAAATTCAACGACCTCTAGGGCTTTTCTTCGGGAACATCTGAGCGCGGCAATATCTTTTCTACAATACAATATTTGGATCTTCCGACCATCAGTGTGTAGCTTGCACGAAAGTTTCCGAAGCTGACAGCAATCCTCTAATATTCTTCTTTTATCATCGCGTTGTTGGTACAACAGGTGGTGAGGGGGGGGCTTCGTTCGCAAGTTTGACGCTGCAGTTTGGAAACAAATCGCTAGAGGCCGCTAATGTGTGGTCGACTTTTGGCGGGAATGATCAACACACGCAGTGTGAAGAGATAGAATATGGATTATCTGTCATTTCAAGGGATATCCTACCATTTGGAATTGTTCCTAAGCTTCATAGAAACTAAAATTACACTCTGAACTGCCTGTACAATCCTGTTGTGGTTCCATGTGCGAGGAAGAAACAAAAATACACGTTTGTAGGGGGAGGGGGGAGTTCCGAGCAAGGTCAACGACCTGTAGGGCTTTTGTTTCATGTTTGATGCTGCGCTTTGTAACTAAATCGCTAGAGGCCCCCACTGTACTGTGAAAATGTTCAACATACACAGTTAACAACTGTAGTGAGGATTATAATTCGTTTCATTGTGTTATCTGTTATTCACACTAATAAGAATTTTATAACATAATTGGAATAAATGAAACTACACTCTAATGTGCAAATCGAGTATTGCCATGGGACGACATTTGCGGGATAGCGGCAGAATTACACCGTAAGAGGGAGGGGGGCTTTCCGTCCGCAAGGTCAATGATTTTCGCGTCTGAAGCATTATGGGGAAATTTGAGCGCGAGTAAATCACTTAAAATGTGATATGTGGATTTTTAGATTGTCAGTTAAGTGCTCGCAAGGAAAGTTTTGAAGGTTGTTGAATCAACCGTCCTGTAATATTCTTCTTTCCTTTATGGCGTTCTTCTTACAACAGGTGGGGAGGGGGGGGGGCTTTGTTTTCAAGTTTGACGCTGCAGTTTGGAAACAAATCGCTAGAGGCCGCTAATGTGTGGTCTACTTTTGGCGGGAATGTTCAACACACGCAGTTTGCGTACGGAAATATGGATTATCCGCCATTTCAGGGGATATCTTACCATTTACAATTGTTGCTTAGTTTGGTAGAAACTAAAATTACACTCTAAACTGCCTGCGCAATGCTGTGGTGGCTTCATCTGCGAGGAAGAAACAAAAATGCAACGTTCGTAGGGTAGGGGGCGTTCCGAGCAAGGTCAACAACCTCTAGGGCTTTTGTGTCATAGTTGATGCTGCACTTTAGAACTAAATCGCGAGAGGCCCCCACTGTGCCGTGAAAATGTTCAACATACACAGTTAACAACTGTAGTGAGGATTACCTTTCATTTAGTGGATTATCTGCCACTCAGATTATAGAAATTAGACATATAATCAACGTTACTGTCTAAGGAGTCATGCCGTGTCGTCAAATCTGTGCGGTAACCGTTAGGGGCATAAAATTACACCGCAAGGGGGAGCTGGGCTTTTCGCTGGTGGCAAGGTCAGACGTTTGGCGCCTGAAGCTTTGTGGGTGGATTTGAGTGGGAGAAAATCGTACTTCTTTCAGTGCTTTATGTGGATCTTCAGATTGTCGGTGTAGTGGTCGCATTGGAAATTTGTAAAAGTTGTTAAATAAGCAATCCTGTAGGATTCTTCTGACATGAACGGCGTTGTTGTGATAACAGGTGGGGAGGGGGGGCGATAAATCGCATGTTTGACGCTATAGTTTGGTTGGAACCAAATCGCCAGGCCTCTTCACAGCAGGTTCCAAACTGAAGCATTGCAGAATGACATCTATACTGTTTCAAATCATAAACCACGCTAAAAAAAAAGCCTTCCATAATGCATTCTCCTACGCAAAGGCAAAAAAGAGTCGTCAGAGGGACTCCATCTGTTTTCGGAATAAATGACTGACGGTACTCTGCTAGAGGAGAATGTCCATAATGTGAAGCTCGGGCATGTCGTCACCCTGACTCTGACCGTACATTAGTGACCTCTAGCGATCCGTATCAAAAGTGCATGCCCATGTTCACGGTACTTAAAGTTTTCATCAGATTTCTACAGTTTTGTCACTGACATTAGCTTTAGAGGTCGCTAATTTCTAACCGTGAATTGGCGTCAGGTGAAACGCAGATACGTTGTTGTTTTGTTTGTTTGTTCAGATTTAGTTATTTAGGCGGTTTCTTTCTGGAATAGAAGGATCCCATATCCCAGCCCTCCTCCTTGAAACGTAGAAATGCGAAATAAAAACCTGAAAAGGCAAATATTTCACGTACATGCAGCCATACATTTTGTATTGGTCAAACTGATAATTGCTACTTCTAACTGATAACCGCTAATTGCTATTCTCTCATTGGTCAAACTGCTACACTCAGGGTCTGTCTAAAAGTGCCCCACTGATTGGAGATGCTCTCTGGATAGTAACTTCTCCTTGGCCAATCTTGTTGGGTTCCAGTGATTCATCATCATCATCGGCCGGCTGCTATGCAGTTTTATTCACCAATGTTTCTATGTATGTATGATCTGTGAATATTATGTAAAAGCAGTAAATATGCAAAACTAGGCTGATGTTTCCTTCCATAACCAACACAGATTAGGTGCCAAACGGCTGTGCATGGCCAATAAAACTCCTCTGCCGGCTAAACTCCTTCCCAAGCTTATGATAATATCTTATGCTACAGCAAGATCTGCCTGGAGATTACACGATGTCTACTGAAACATGAACGGTAGTGGTGAATGGAGCACAAAACCTAATGTTTATAGTATTGTTTACTATTCAAAGCTATAATTTTCTATTTTTATATAATAAATCCCCAGGCCAAAGGTACGACTTCCCTCCCACCCTCTGCTTGGTTTTCATTCATGTGGGAATGTCTCAGACATCTATAACTCCACATGACTGTCAACCCTCAGATCACAACTGTTGATCTCTTGGTTTTTAGGCAATGGAAAGCAAACTTTTCATGATCAACCCTAATAAAAACCCAAACACTTTCACAAAATACTAGTAAGGGATCCTGTGTATAAAACATCTTTTTCCACAATAAAATAATGAAATGACCTTGACGATACAGACACAATAAGACATCCAACACTGGGAGTGATTATTAATGATTTTATTCCAGATATTGCATAATGCTATTGATGTCATGACATGTAATAAAAAGTTGGTGAAACAATTCAATTTCTTGGTATTAAGATTCATAATTTTTCCCCAAAATTGAATCCAGAAAAATGTGTAATGTACACACTGTAAGAGTAAACTTTCATCTTGCTTGGCTCCAACTAAAACAGACATCTTCTACTCAACGAGAATGTAAAAAAAAAAAACTAAAACGTTACAAACATGGCAAGGCTAGAGGCTTTGGTTTTGTAAATATAAACCAAAAAAAGAAACATAATAATTGCACATTTGACACCCACTCCAGCAGTATATATACATACATGTAGATAATAAGCTTACAAAACAACATATGATACTTGAAGAAGAACAAAACATATGGTACCAGACTCCCTTTACAATAATGAAAAATGCATGATGTTTGCATACCCAAGTCACCAGCAGCTTTATACAGCTTCAAATAGAAAACAAAAATTTCTCAACATGTACACCACATGTAAACATACATGTACACCACATGTAAACCCTCACTGTGGGATATATGCTTTAATGCAAATTTACACATTGTCAAGTCATAATCTCAGGTTCAATACCATGAAGTGTACCTTACAAACTTCCTGTCAGTAGCCTTAAAACTATCTCAGTCACCAACCCGATGAACTATGCAAGGATATTCTCAATAGGAAGGAAAACTGCATGAAAAAATACAGCACTGAAATAGACATGAAATACACTTATCAATTGTCTCAGCTACTGCAGCATAACGACAGCCTTATAGCTATGGCTGGATCATTATTTACACCCTGAACACAGACAGCAGCTCAAAATACAACATGTTTGTCCCTAAGATACTAGACAGTCCTACAGCATAACCTACAGCCACTTTGAATCTGGCCAATGTCATGGCCACAGTGTTGGAAGCCCCACATGTTTAACCCTCCTTGTGCATAACCATAACTCTTAGTCTTTAAAATATTTGACTGTAAGGATTTGAAAGACATTCTAGTAATAACTTTCCCAACCCTGACACCGCTAGTGTTACATATAGTTACATGAAAGCACCTGGACAGATGAGAAGCTGCTCAAAATAAACAGTGACAGTTTTAGAGCACCTGACTCTAGTTTTGCAGCTGCTACATACAGGTGTCTCATAGCACCTGGCAGGTCATGAAGGAGGTCCAGATATGTGGGAGTGCCGTACAGGTGCAGCAGGTGTTACAGCACCATACAGGCGTGTTACAGCACCTGGCTAGCGGAGCTCTGCGAGGCGTAGACCATCGCCCCCACCATGTTGACTCCAGCTGCCACCATGAAGACTGGGTACCAGTGTCCTGTGGCCGTCACTAGTGTGGCTGTAACGGGGCCGTGGGCGATGCCTGGGATACTAGCCTACAGGGGAGAGAGGAAAGTTAGTGTGTACATGCATGTGTGTGTGTGTGTGTGTGTGTGTGTGTCTCTGTATGTGTGTCTGTGTGTGTGCGTCCATGCGTCCATGCATGTATGTGTGTGTGTGTGTCTGTGTGTGTGTGTGTGTGAAGACTGGGTACCAGTGTCCTGTGGCCGTCACTAGGGTGGCTGTAACGGGCCCGTGGGCGATGCCTGGGATACTAGCCTACAGGGGAGAGGAGAGAAGGCTTAGTGTGTCTGTGTAAATCAATACAAAAGAATTGAGAACTCAAGGTTCATGTGTTTTATGTGAAAGCTGGTCCTATGCTTATGTACACATATACTGTATGCAAGCTGCCCAAGACATCTGAGGTGTACATGTGAGATATACATTGTTTGTAGGATGAATTAGGAAGACCATATTGCATGCACTACATCCTCAAAGCTGCACAGTGAAAACATACATGTCATGCAGTACCCCAGCCCCATCATGGTGTTGGAGACAGTGAAGGTGATCCAAGCATGGTTGGGCGATGTATGTGCATGCGTATGTGTGTGTGTGTGTGTGCATGCATGTGGGCGTATGTGAGTAAGTTGTACCTACCATGGTGTTGGAGACAGCGAAGGTGATCCCGGCGTGGTTGGGTGGTGTGTGAGAGTGCGTGTGTGTGTGTGTGCGCATGCGTGCGTGCGTGTGTTGTACCCACCATGGTGTTAGAGACAGCGAATGTGATCCCGGCGTGGTTGGGCGCGACGTCGGCATGGTTACTCATGTGACCCGAGGAGTTACACGCACACAGACCCATGGACACAGACACCAGCCTGGGGCAGAGGGCAAAGGGCACAGGTCAGCAACATGGTGGAACAGAACAATAATAGAATAAAATACATAGAACAAAATTAACAATACATTAATCAACACTAATTCTAATGCTGAAAATAATTTAATTAAAGGGCACAGGTCAAAAACATGGTGGAACAGAACAATAATACAATAAAAACTACAAAGAACAAAATTAACAATACAAACACTAATTCTAATGTTTAAAAAAATAATCTGGCATTAACTACAGGGCAGAGTGGTGTCATGACCGGTTACTAATTTGTCCCACTAATGAGCACACAGTAGACAGTTGATGTAAAGAAAACATAATGTGTGTGTGCTGTGTGGGCATGTGTGTTTGTGCGTGTGTTTAATAATAAACTCACAGCAGAGCCACGATGAGGTTATTAGTCATACTGAAGGCCAGGATGAAGGTTGTGTGTGTGTGTGTGTGTGCGTGCATGCATGCGTGTGTGTGTTACTCACAGCAGAGCCACGATGAGGTTGTGTGTGTGTGTGTGTGTGCATGCATGCTTGCATGTGCACGTGTGTGTGTTACTCACAGCAGAGCCACGATGAGGTTGTTGGTGGTACTGAAGGCCAGGATGAACACGGCCGGTCCCAGCAGCCCGATGCTGGTCATCAGCCGGCGCACCGACAGAACCGTCCAGTTCTTACGGGAAACCAGCCAGTCAGACATGTGGCCTGCGCCTGGGGAACATGGTAACCACAACACCTGTAAACCTCATGGTATAACACACCTGTACACGTGTATGTAGAATAAGTACATCATGCATCACAGATGGGATTTCTTAGTACAGACAGAACCGTCCAGTTTTAACGGGAAACCAGCCAGTCTGACGTGCCCCGCACCTGGGGGGGGGGGGGGGGGGGGGGGGGGGGGGGGGATTTGGATCACATATCTGGGAATTCAAACCACTTCATTGTATAACACACCTAAAAGTATATAGAGTTAAAGTACAAATGACATCAGGTACCTACGCTGATAGGATTTATTCATCTACATCAGATGTAATTCTGTTTTATTCAGCCCGGTTGACCCATCTATAGTGGAACAGTGGAAAGCACATAACATACAACAGGAAAGAGCAACAATTATATAATACAACAAGACTTGACAGACTATGCCATTATAGGCATTATCCATACTCACAGCAACACATGCATTATAAGTGTAACTTCAGTTCTGTAAAAGCTTCACTTTCAACCAGGAGATAACTTGAGAATCAACTTTTACATGTAGTCAGAATAAAGACTTATCATTTAAGCATCAACACAGTCATCAATAGGCAGTCTACATGCCACAAGGAATATGTGTATATGTGTGTATATCACATGAAGCTACCTACCGACTCCTATGAGAGAGTTCACCATGTACGGAAACGATGTGAAGCTAATGTCGTTAGTGTGTGTATGTGTGTTTGTACTGTGTGCGTATATCAGTATCACACCGTGTGTATATCACATGAAGCTACCTACCTACTCCGACCAGTGAGTTCACCATATACGGGAATGCAATGAAACTAATGTCGTTAGCGTGTGTGTGTGTGTGAGTAACATGCGTGTGTGTGTGTGTGTGTGTGTGTGCGTGTGTGTGTGTGTGTGCGTGTGTGTGTGTGTGCGTGTGTACTTAAGTGTGTGTAACACGTGAAGCTACCTACCAACCCCTACAAGAGAGTTCACCATATACGGGAACGCCGTAAAGCTGATGTCGTTAGCGTTGGCTCCGAGCGCTCGCTGCAGGTAGGTCGGCAGCCATGACAGGACCACGTAGTTACTCCAGTTCATGGCGAAGTGTGCAGAGTAGATCGCCCACAGCGGCCAGTGGGAGATGAACTCCACCCACCGCAGGTTAGAGGTCAGGATCTGTAAGGCCAGAGGTTAGAGGTCAGGATCTTCAGTGGTACAAAGGTTAGAGTTCAGAATCTACAGAGAACAGACCAGTGAGTTCACCATGTACGGGAACGCCGTAAAGCTAATGTCTGGAGGGGTACAAAGGTCAGGATCAGGAGGTGCAGAGGTCAGAGGTCAATACATCCCAGTGTGGGAGATGAACTCCACCCAACATAGGTGCAGGATCCACAAGGGCACTAAGATTAGAGGTCAGGGTCTATATATGGAGGATGGACATGACAAGATTAACTTTAACCTTTGGAATGTTCTATTTGGAAAGTTACCGGGGGGGGGCAGAAAAATGCACAGAGAATCTTCAGTAACTTTTCAAATCAACCCTTCATTATCAATACACCTCCTGGCCCCACACCATATAGACCAATGCCTGTTCCCTCACCAGCCGTCAGGACTAGAGGGAGAAAGGAAAGTTTACAGCCCATAACACCCCCAACCAGTGGAATAGAACAGCCCAAATAGCCCTCCACCAATCATGTGCTTAGACACCACCAACATCCTGATTGGTCAGTTCAGAACCGTTGCTAAGCACCTTTTTCTTCTGTGTTTTCTGTCCCGGATGATCCTCCACACCTGCACCAGCATCCTGATTTGGAGTAATGACATGACATGAACTTTGGCTCGCTAAACTTACCCAAACTTCCTTTCACCAACCACCACTATCAGCTTGGGGAAAACAAAACAACTTGGAAAGACTGTCTACATAAGGAAAGTTTAAGCAATTTATTAATAAAATTCACAATTCTTAAATGGGATTGTGCCATTGATAATAGCCCTGCTTGCATCACATATAATAGTAACAAACTGAAACAGACCTAACCAACATAATTACATATCAAAGTCATATGTCTAAGGATGGGCAGTGCTACAATCTTTTGGTACCTTGGTAGAACATTTTTTTCAAAAAATAAATGTACAGTAGACATGTAGTCAGATGGCCCAGTATCTAAGACATTCCATACCTTGGGAGGAAGGAAGAGTTCCTCATCATAGTCGATGGGCTGCTCCCGGAAGCAGAGAACCCACGTAGCGACCCACACGAACCCCAGCACACCAAAACTGTAGAACATCATGGGCCACTGCAGTCTGGGGCAAACCTGCAAGGGGGCACAAGTGCAACAGTTAACACAAGCAGAGAACCCACATGGCAACCCACACGAACCCACGTAGCGACCCACACAAACCCCAGCACACCAAAACTGTATAACATCATGGGCCACTGCAGTCTCGGGCACACCTGCAAGGGGGCGCAAGTACAACATCACACAGGCAGAAACCACAAAAGCTTTCTGTAAATTCAGATGCTTGTTATCTTTATCAAGGTAATTTAAGCCCTTTACAAAATAAAAGGTTCTGTTTAGGAATAAGTTGAAAGCAGTGTTTATTGCTGAGATTTGGTCAAACAAAAATTACAAGATTTCAGACATGCCAAGCAAAGTCTACTACCAGCATTGATTAAATATTTCACAGAGAAACATGTACAGCAAAACAAAACTATCATCAGCTCTTGCCTTATCACCCTAACCCTTGTCCACAGAACTGTATCAGCAGTAAAACTGCACAACTCTTCCCAAAACTCACCACGGAGGCGAGAGTCTGTCCGATAGACCCGGAGGCGACCAGGTAGCCGAACGCCCGAGACCGCTCCTCCATCGGGACCGTGTTTGCGAAGATGTGGAATATCGTGGGCAGCCCGAGGCCCTCGGCGAACCCCAGGCAGATCCGGGCGAAGATCAGCCCGTAGAGCGTCCGGGCGAAGGTCGGCGTGAAGAACGTCGCTAGGGACCACACGGCAACGGCGAAACCTAACACCCACTTCCCTCCCCAGCGTCGGGCTGCACTTCCACCGATAACCTACAGGGGGCAGCACACAACGTTACTGTTAGGGACCACACGGCAACGGCGAAACCTAACACCCACTTCCCTCCCCACCGTCGGGCTGCGCTTCCACCGATAACCTACAGGGGGCAGCACATGAAAAGGCACAGTCCCTATCAGCAGACATACTCAAAATTGATGAATCCAAGGAGCCTACCCACCCTCAAAATGCATTTCATTTCATTTATTTATTTTACCAGGGTTAAAATCACACTCAGGCTATGGCCTGTTGTACATGTACCTGTAGATTTCAGAATACCCTGTTAGCCTGGCTATCCTAATGAGCCTGCAGGTTCCAGGCTACTGTAAGGGCTTTACGTGATGTATTCTAATGATCCTACTTGTTCCATGGCTCCAGGCTATCATGAGGGCATTACGTGGTGTTACGCAGGTTCCAGACTACCGTTACTTAGTCTAGCCGGTTAGCCTAGCTAGCTCCAGCCTTGACTCCATGGCCCTTACCTGAATGACTACAGTACTAACTTATCCTAATGAGCATGCAGGTACCGTTGTTAGTCAAACTCCAGGCTTCCCCGTGGCCCTTACCTGACTACTGATGGACCCGAAAGCAAAGCTGCTGAGGATCCAGCCCTGAGCCTGGAGGGATAACCTAGGTCCAGGCTTCCCTGTGATCCTTACCTGACTAGTGCTAGCCTAGTTCCAGGCTTCCCCATGGCTCTTACCTGACTACTGATTTTACACTAGCCTGTCTCCAGGCTTCCCCATGGGAAAGCGAAGCTGCTGAGGATCCAGCCCTGAGCCTGCAGGTTCCAGTCTACCCTGTTAGCCCAGCTGAAGGCTTCCCTGTGGGCCTTACCTGACTACTGATGTTACGTTAGCCTGTCTCCAGGCTTCCCCGTGGCCCTTACCTGACTACTGATGTTACACTAGCCTGTCTCCAGGCTTCCCCGTGGCCCTTACCTGACTACTGATGTTACACTAGCCTGTCTCCAGGCTTCCCCGTGGCCCTTACCTGACTACTGATGTTACACTAGCCTGTCTCCAGGCTTCCCCGTGGCCCTTACCTGACTACTGATGTTACACTAGCCTGTCTCCAGGCTTCCCCGTGGCCCTTACCTGACTACTGTTAGCCAAACTCCAGGCTGCCCTATGGCCCTTACCTGACTACTGTTAGCCTGTCTCCAGGCTCCCCAGTGGCCCTTACCTGACTACTGTTAGCCTGTCTCCAGGCTTCCCCGTGGGCCTTACCTGACTACTGTTAGCCTAGTTCCAGGCTCCCTTGAGGCTCTTACCTGACTACTGATGTATCCGAAAGCAAAGCTGCTGAGTATCCAGCCCTGAGCCTGCAGGTTCCAGGTTATGCTATAGCCTGTTTCCAGGCTTTTCCTGTGGCCCTTACCTGACTATTGATGTATGTTAGCCTATCTCCAGGCTTCCCCGTGGCTCTTACCTGACTACTGATGTATCCGAAAGCGAAGGAACTGAGGATCCAGCCCTGAGCCTGCAGGTTCCAGTCGAACTCGTTGCTCATCGGAACGAGCGCGATCGGCATGATGGTACGGTCCGCCTGGTTAACGAAGTTCGCTAACGAGCAGAGGATCACCGTCCGGAAACTCTTGGGAAGTTTGGAATTCATCATGGAGCTGACAGGACTGGTTTCTTGATTGTTACAAAACTTTTTATAACACTATGCAGCGAAGCTTCGTTGTCAATTTTTCCTAAATATCATTGGCAAAACTGCATTCCTTAAAGCTTTAGGAGAAATTTTCTTTGAGGAAAATTGTAATCCTTGTTGGAGAAATTTTCACAGGAAAAATATTGCACATCTGACTATTAAAAAATTTAGAATTTGCATATTTGTCAGTAATAAAATTGTCCGGGTGTGAAGCTGTCTATCCTGTACTGACTGCATGGTGTGGTACATGTGGGGGAGTCACATTGCTGGGTCAGAGGTCTCTACAGTCACAGGCGTACAGGACGGCTTCTGTAAAGGAAAGACAAAAAAAAAGGAATCTGAGGAAGTGTAGCCAAATGTAGTCTTTTTTGGCTGGTGATGTCATCAGCACTCAAGTTCAATTACTCGAAATGGACTATTCATTTCTTCATTCATCCAATTATTTATTCACTGCTCAGTCCACTATTAAATCGGCTTATCCTAAGCCAGTATCGCAAACTCTTGTATGCATTTAATTTCAATATGTTCCTGATCATCATCTCAAGATCAACAAGATTCAAATGTAGCAGAAGACTCTGACTGAGCGACTTCTAGCTCTATCATAATGACGACCATCCTTCATGCTGAACATTACAAATGATCGTGATGACATCACTGTGACACAGTGGTATGCAAAAGACGTTAACTCATAACTTCATCTGCTAGCTAAAATAACAATGTTATCAGCTAACATCATTTTGCCTGTAGTCTATGAATACCCTGCATGTAATTTATTTATCATTGTAAACAAAAACAGTGATTAC
Organism: Branchiostoma floridae x Branchiostoma belcheri; assembly: GCA_019207045.1. Lineage (NCBI taxonomy): Eukaryota > Metazoa > Chordata > Leptocardii > Amphioxiformes > Branchiostomatidae > Branchiostoma > Branchiostoma floridae x Branchiostoma belcheri. The sequence continues at coordinate 237,597 of CM033037.1, read as the reverse complement.
TCGTATCTGACTGAGTGAAGAAAATTATGTTGAAGGACTCAGGCTGCCATTATCTGTACCTGCCCAGATCTACACACTGGCAGACAGATTTGCCCCTCCCCTAAATCATTGTTATGGTATTGTGTTTTGTACCTATCCCTTACTAGTTTAAGTTGTCAATGATGAGCAACTTTCCTTGGCTTGACCAGAAACCTACAGAGCACCCCTCCCCCCTCACACACATGTACTCATGTACACAAACACACATCACATTTTAGTTGATCTCCCATCCCAACATGAATACGAGGCCATTCTGAACATAATCATCGTCAACACCAGGACAACACAAGAACCGAAAACAGTCCAAAACTTTGTTCCGACGTGTAACCTGACACGTTGAATACATAGAAGAAGAACATGAACACATCTAAACAAATTTGTTTATAACATCGTTCTGAGGTAGTTTCACACGCTGCTGCTCAAACCACTGCTTCTGTACAATCTTACGACTTAATCTAACACCCTGCGATCGCAAATACAGTAAAACAATATTCTATTTCGCTAATTTCAGACGACAATATAAACACACCTACCTTCCCTCCCCGCCGTGACGAGGTACAGTCCAAACCTGTTCATCATGCACCGCGCGAGGTCAGAGGTCAGCACACCAACCTGTCCAGATGGCGGAAGTGGAGAAATCTCCGAACGACAAGAAGGAATACAGGTGAGTTTTCTTGGTAATCTTAAAGACATCAGACTATATGTTGATACGAAATAATTTTGATATGTTGATGAAGGAGCACAGCAAATTTGAACGTAACCGGTTGTGTTTTTCGTGTTGAAACTGGCCAGAGAAGAGAGCTGGGTTGACGAAAAATATGTCCACGTGCGGATGGCATTTTGGTGCTTGGAGAGGTGTAAACAAAAGGTCTTTAATAATTATCGTCAGTACTCTAGTCTTATCACTTTCACGACGTAGTGCCAAGGGGCTTTTTCACGATTTTGCTTACATGAATGTACATAACGTGTGGGCGTGACCATTAGCTGAGCTAGATCTGCCCCTCCCCCTTCTTAAAGAGCTGTCAAAAACTGACGGGATCAAACCGGGGTCTGCGGATTACAAATCATGACCGCTATTGCTGTCGCCACAAAAGCTCTAGAGCCCTTGGGCAAGGACTTGGGCAAGGACGGTAGGCGTTACTTCAACACCACTGTTACATGTTCAATGATGACATCGTTGTCACAACTTCTGCTAGTAATTTGCTGTGTGTTCATCTAATTGCAAAAGATACTGACAGACTATGTCTAAACTAGAAATACAAAGTAGGTAAGCTAATTTTCCTGATGATAGCATCAACATTATTCTACTTTGCCACAGAGTCATCACGTTAGCCAATGGGCTGCAAGCTCTGCTGATCTCAGACCAGCTCCCCATTGGTCAGCAGCCTGATGATGTCACGTCACAGTCTGAGGAACCGACCAATCAGGACGAGGATAAGGAGATGTTCAAAGATGGAGGTGATGCATTAGAAATTGATCAGAATTACTGGCTTTCAAAATTTCTTTCAATGTGTCCTTTATTAATAGCCAAATCTCTTAATCTAAAATGGATGTATTGAACGTCAGCTAACGTTAGACATCCTGGTGATAACATGACAGTACCAAAGTTACCCAAGCAACTGTATGTATGATGCACAATATAATTGTATGTATAACACATAATACACATATATGCATAATACACACTATACATGCCTGTATAGTTCACAATAAGCATGTAAGTATAGTACACATGTATATCATCATATAGTACACAATACACATGAATGTACAGTATGATACTCAATACACATGTATGTAAAATAGACATTGTATATAGTACACAATACACATGTTTGTACAATACACAATACAAGTGTACTGTATACATGTGTACATTGTATTATACATACATGTGTAATCTAGATTGAGTATCATACTGTACATACATGTGTGTAGAGTACAGTACACATTACAAAGTTACTGTATGCAAGCAATGATAAGTGAGAAAAGTGTGAGAATAGTCCACATCAGTGCAGTGTACTGTACAATGCATTATAATGCATTCAGTCAGCTCAGTTCAGTCATCCATCTAGTGACTCTGTCAAGAGGTCCCTGTCTTGGAGACCAACATCCTCCTCGATCAACCTCCTAATGGTCAGGGATGGTCAACCAAGTTTTTGCATTAATGCATTAACAAAGGCAAAATTTATGCTAAAGCCAGTTCGTGTTGAGTACAGAACATGTTCCTGTAACAGACTTTTCTCCATGTTCCAGGAGATGAGAAGACAGGTGGACCATCAGGCACGTCTTCAGGTGAAGCAGACAGAGATCCTCCCGTCCCGAGGAAGAGGCAGAAGACAGTCAAGATGAAGGAGAAACTGGTGAGAAATCTTGACACAACAAAACAGACTGGATGTACACATCTTGCATGTACACTTGTCTGTGGGGCTCCCCTCTCCTGCATATTGTTTCCACATGATATAACAGTTTGTTCTGTACTTTAGATGGAACATTTACAGTTTTACCTCAATCTAGTGCAGCAGCAATGCCAGACAATAGCAGTTTAGGTCAAATACAGTCAAACCTGGCCAATCAACCACCTCCAGTCAAAAGCCACATGACAATAGTCCCAGTGCCAACATAGTTAAATGTCCTTGTCTGGAGCAACCATCCCCAGTCACCAGCCATTTTTTCTCAGTCCCTTACGTGGTCAATTACCTGCACTCTCCATGCGGTGGGTGGGCAGGCATAAAAAAGGAACTCTGCGATCTACGTCTCTCGGACACCTTACATTTGTGAGAGAATGAGTCACGTGAGCCAGAGGGCAGAGGTCATGGCTCGTGGGCACTAAATTATCTGATTTACGCATTTAGCCTAAATCAACAGATTGTTGAGACCAGGTTTAACTATATTATATGTACTGACTGAACCCATGGCCATGCATAGTGGTTTTCATTGTTGTCAAAGTCTATTCATAATGGAGTATAACACAAAGGCTATGTGAGTGTTATTTGATGGAGTTTCTCTCTGTCTGTTATTCCCCAGTCTGCTGCAGCCCTGTGTGTGGGAGTGGGGAGTTTCAGTGATCCTGAAGACTTGCCTGGACTAGCTCACTACCTGGAGCACAGTAAGTTCTGACTTTGTTTTGTATTGCCTACCCAGTATAGAACGCCTCAAGAGTACAAGCTTATTTGAACAGCTGTATTTAATCCTCTCAAATCGGGAAGGGCCCTTACTCTTTTTGATAAGTGTGGTGGGTCTTTAACGTACTTGATGTGTGGCTCTCGCATACATGGGACCTCCATTTAACGTCCTATCCAAGGTATGGTTGTCCTCAAACACTCCTCCATTCAATGTTCTGGCCGAGGGACGTCCCTAGCCAAAGTTAGGTAATTGCTTGAGTGAAGTGAGGAAAGTTGTGTTAAGTGCTTTTCCCAAAGGTACAAGATCAGTGATATATCAAAGAATTTGAACCCGGGACTTCTGGTTCCGGGCCAAAAACCCTACCGTTTCACTACAAGACCCTACAATGACTTACGTATCACTTTTACCACACATGACAGTCCAGCTGTATACAAAATGGAAAGATTTTTCTGACTTTTGTGTTGGAAACTAACAAGCTGACCACAGAGTTATTGGTTACTGTATAATCCTGAGTGTCAATAAAACCATGCAGACAAAGATTGAGCAATTTTTATTTGTACTGAAGGCATGAAATTTATAGCTCAATAAAAGATGGACAGACATGCAAGGGAAATTGTGATTGTATGCAATGTACATATAATTGTATGCCAACAGTATGACATAGCAGTGTGCAATCCGCTTAGGCCTAGTGAGTTAAGGGCTTAGCAACAGTTCAACATTGCTTAGTAATTGCTACACTCAGACATTACAACACTGGTACACAGCTGCAGGGAATATGTCGGATCAAACAGTCTTTTCAATCTTGTCATGAATAGGATACTCAGATATCTTAATATAATCCTACAAAGTCCAAGCTCAAAATCTGAGTAACTATAATTTCTGTGAATACACATTGTGTTTAGTGGTATTGACAGAGTAGATATCCCAGTTTTCACATTTTTTAAATAATGCCTAGTTCTCCAGCAGAACACTTTTCTTCAAGCCTATCTTGTCAAATGCAGCTACATTGCAGGTAGTGGTGCATACCTAAAGCCCGGACTTGGAATTGGACCTAAAAATGTTTAGGTCCAAGTCCAAAAAAAACCTAAATGTCCGGAGCCAAGTCCGGACTTGCAAAAAGCAATCTGTCACTTATATTCCCTTTTTTTGTTCTAAACCATCTAAAACCTTCCATAGACAGGGAAATTTGCACTGGAAAAAGACAAAAAAACAGTTAGTGTTTGCACTGGCTGTCTATCATTGTCATGTATTTTTCACATTGCATTTCAATTCATGCTAACATGCAATTTTATATGCAACAAAAAAATGCACAGAATATGCGATGATGGATTCAGGTCCGGACTTTAAGTCCTGACATGAACCTGAACTGCTGGACCTGAATCCAGACCTGAACCTGAAATTGAGTTTAGGTACGCACCACTAATTGCAGGTGTAATCTATCCAGTTAAATTGCTGTAGGATGTCTTTTGTATGAAATCTAATGTTTACTTTTATTACATGTATGTTCAGAAAGGGATCAAATTACAAAGACTATTGTCATACATGGATTGACACTAGAGTTATACCAAAAAAAAGTGTTGAAAAATACTTGATATATTAATGAAAACAAGTACTTAAGTACAAACATACTTATAAAAAAAGTATTATGGAATGCCAGCCTTGCCAACTACAATGCAGATGTGTTTGAAACTTACCTTATTGACCAGAGTGGTAGAAAGCTTAGTGACAAGTTCATATCTGAAAAGTTCATATCTCAAACTGAAGTTCATATCTTTTGTATCACTATTCTAATACTCTACCTGTCCCAAGCCAAGGTGCTTGTTGCTGATTTTATTGTTCACAAAACATTCTGTACTGTTACATCAACGACGTCCTTGGTTACATGTATCTGTACTTTCTGATACAGTTGTCATTAAATTCGGCAACAAACACATGTCCATCATCTGTTACAGCCACCCCGCGGGGCCAGTTCAGCTTGTCCCCCTCACTGCTAATTGTGGATATCCACATACCGTCTGGGTGAAATACCTGAAGATTCTTACCCCCAGAGTTTGCCAGAACTATGTTCCCCCTGCTGTCAGCTGACACACCAAGAGGGTACCACATGTCCTGTGGCTGTCTGCCCTTCTCACCAAACTTATGTTTGAAGTTCAGATTCCTGTCAAACACCTGAACACGGTGGTTAAGATGATCTGCCACAATGATGTTGTCTTCTTTATCCACACAGACAAAAGCTGGCCAGCTAAACTGCCCCTCCCCCTGCCCCTGCCCTCCCACCTGTTTCACCAGTGTCCCATCTGCCTCAAACAGGAAGATGCTGTCTTTGAGGATATCAGTTACAACAACCCTCCCATCCCTCTGTACTGCTAGGCCTAAGGGCTTTGTGCAATATTCACCCAGAGGAAATCTGTGAAGCAGTTTTCCTGATGGGGAAAATTTCTTCACTTCCTCCCCAGATTTCACCACTATGGTGCCATCAGTCTGAACTGCAATTGATCCAGGGTTTGTTGTGGTGGAAAATGAGTGACAAAAGTTCCCACTCAGATCAAACACCTGAACACGGTTGTTGCCAGTATCAGCCACATACAGCCTGTCCCCCCTGACTGCTACATCTCTAGGATAGTCAAACTGCCCCTGCTGGCTGCCCTTCTGCCCAAACCTCAGTACAGGGTTGTTACTGCCCACATCTACAGTGAGAGAACCCAGATCATTGTTACCCCCCATACAGACACCCAGTGTGTGTTTCCCTGACATCTGAGGTCTCCATACTCCACCCCAGACCCTCCTAACTCTGCTGGTTTGTCCCTTCCCTGCAGCTAGTGGGGGGCTACTGTGTGCTGTAGTCTGTATCAGGGTGGTTTTGCCCTGTGGTGAGGTCACCTCTATCTGTGGTGTAACATCCCCACCTGTAAGATCTGTAGTGTTGGTTGTGACTGTGACAGAGCAGGGCAGACTCTCTACTGCTGGTTTGTCTAAACAAAGAGCAAATACAGACAAGGAACCTCTAGAAACCTGGGATAAGCTGCCAGGTTGGAAGGTCACTTTTGTATGGCCTACAAATCCCTTGTGTGTTTCATGTAATGTGAGTTTCTGGAACCTTTCTTCCATTTGTTGCCTCAAGATAAGAAACTCCTTATCATCTTTACAGTCTAACATCTTTTGAGAGAACGTTACCTTTTCCTTGGTCTTTCCAAGTTCTATTTGCAATTTCTTTTTTTCTTGAGTTAGTTCCTCTTTTGTGTCTCTGTTGACCTTCTGTACCTTGGTGATCATCTCCTGCTCTTCCAGCTTTATTTGAGACCTCAGCCTTTTGTAGTGCTGCTGGATTTCCTTCTCGACTTCCTGACAGTTCTGTTTTGTTGCTGTGAGTTCCTTGTCAATGTTGTCCATTCCCTCCGTTATCACAGAGATGGCGGCCTCTGCTTCTGCTTTATACTTTGGTGCAATTTTTTTGCCTATCGTAGAAAAAATGGGAACATACTTATAAAAATTGCCTCCTATTGCTAGAATCTTGAAAAAATCTTTTATTAGATCTTGACAGTAAGTGACATTAGAAAAACACATCACATTTTCACACAATCATTCAATGTCTGCTATATTGTATGCAAAGCCCCCAGTTACATACATCACACAATTGCCTATGATGGGATTTCCCCCCCACTTGTTTTATCACTGTGTGATTATCCTGCATTCGGCACATGCATGTACCCTTAAGCTTGACCCAATGGTATGATGACCTACAACATTTATGACCCGAATCTCAAGTGATGCTGAAAGCTCATCATCTGCTCTTCTGAAAAAAGAAAGCAGTCTTACCTGCAGACAAAGTCATGTGACTCCCAGCTGATGCGTAGCCTGAATCAGATGACAGAACGCTTCCTGAAGAAATGGTGCTTGCGACTGACTGGACACTTGTGACTGACTGGACACTTGCAATGGATCGGATGCTTCCTGCCCTTGTTTTCTGTGTGATCTCTGTTTCTCTGAGTTGTCCGATAGTGTCTGGTGATGCCATCTGTGATGTCACCTGTTCCTCCTGCTCTTCTTCAGGAAGCTGTGGCTCACCTGGGATGGGTTGAGCAGGTGCATCAGCTTCCAACTGTTCTGTTGCACCTTTCAAACAAAAAAAGTTTATTTTATTTTCAGAAAGCTGTACATTCAATCATTTGGTATCTTGTCAGTGAATTGACAAGATGAAGAATAATTATGGAATGAGTGCCCCTCCCTAAATTCCCCATGCCAGAAACCATGACACACACAAAACTTTTCATATGGAGCAAAAAGTCTTTGATTAATGAATGTTTACCTTTCCTGAAGAAGTCCCTCCAAGCTCTGTAGTCCTGCTCCAGAACCAGAGTCCTCACCACCAGCTGGTCTCCTCCCTCCAGGCTCCGCATCTCCTCAGTCATCAGCAGCTCAGTCAGGCTGTCAGACAGGCGGCCGCTCGTGCAGGAACCCCAGAAATGGGCAAATTTGGGCTCAGAATCAAACGTCAGGAACAGAATTACACAACCCCTGTATGTGCTCACTATGATCGCTCGCTCAGCTTCAATTTTGGCTTGAAGCTCATCAAACTTTCTTTCTAAGCATTCTTGGGACAAAAATGCCTTTGCCCTTTTCAGTGACTTAACTTGATTTTCTTGATACATGTAAAGTGCCTTAAACTCTTCATCCCTCATTCTAGTCTTCAGTTGCAGAACCTGCTCATTTTGATATACTGTGGCCAAAAGATGTGGATTTGGAATCATGGTTAACTGGGGCTGTTCTCCAATTGCTATATCAAAATTCCCTTGGAAGCCTGGGTAGATAGCCAGAGCCATGGGCATTGCTGAAAAACAAAGAAACCATTATTGATCATTTTCAAAGTCTTATCACTCACAGGTGAGGTGAGGTGATCACTCACTACTACTATTATAGCTAGTAGCCATAGGGGCAGTCTGTCTGTCCACTCACTCCATCGTTTGTCCATGTCTACACATTGCACACAAAGTCAATTCCTATAATACTTACGTTGCATGAGGGTATGATGGGGTTCACTCATGGTGTCTGTCTGATGTACATGTTGAGCTGCTGCTTCTGATTGTGGTTGAACCTGTGCTGATGCTGCTTGTGCATGTACATGTGCTGTAGACAAAGATTATATCATCTACTTTGACAGTCAATTTTGGGTATAAATTTGATTCCTAAGCTTGTTTTGAATGAAACCTGGTTGCTTCATTTGGAAATTTGTCAGTAAAGTTAAGACCATGACATAGAAGTGTGGATGCTGGATATTAAAGCAATGCAAAGTATAGAAAGCCACAGTGCTGTTACACTATTTGTCCATGGTAATATACAACATAACATTATGCTTCAAGTAGGTTCGTACTTTTGTGATCTTCATCACTCATGAAAGTAGTTTTTGCAAATCATTCAATTTGCAAGCCTAATGACACTGCCTCTTGTGGCCACAAACAGGACCTGTGCATACAGGTACATGTAAACTGGTACCATTTTGTGAGTAAACTCTGATACAAAATATTATACATTTGTCAGACACACCTTCTGTCCTCTGCTGTTGTTCAAGTTGTTCAGCTTCATCTGCCAATCTTCCTTTCCCAAAACTTCTCAAGATCTGCACGAGTAACCCCAGGTTACCAACTCTGATCTTATTGTCCTGTTGAAGGCTGTTGAAAATTTCAATGGGTAGGGCATTTTGCACCCTTGCCGCCCCTAGAATTGGAGTAAGAATGCCCCGTAGATTTCTGACATCTTCCTCTGACAAGCTGTTAGAAATCTTTGCAAACAGCTGGGTAAGGGCAGGAAGTTGAGCCATGGTCGGTTCCTGGACACAGCAAGGTGTTCAGGTCTCTGAAATGAAGAAAATGATTTTCAGTTGAATCAGTCTTCTACTGGGATGAAGGGCAGTCCAGATCTTTGGCATTCATGAAAACAATTAATCACGTTAGACAGTAAAGTCTAGATCTCAACAATGCAGACCACAAAACGGTACTTAAAATGTCATAGTCTTATTTATGAAAGCTCATCTCATTCAGTTCAAACATGATAAAGTGCAATAAGTTGAAAAACGCATGTTGGCCATCATTTCTGGCCAAAGTATTGAATAGAAGACCTTTGACCCTTACAGTATTCTGTTACTTTTGTTCAGTACAAATGACATTAATCAGACTACTGTAAGTGACATGTGACTATGGAGTTAGTATAACACACATTAATAACTACTGGTCCAGTACAGGAATGATAATGTGTGTAGAATAAAAATCCTACCTTTTTCCTGCTAACGTTGAGTGTGGAACCTGGACCTACATTGTACTCGACGTGTATTCTAAAAGCATGCTGGGAATCTGAGTTAATATTAACTTGAAGCTGCTTGCCCAAGGTGTACACAGCCAGACTTTACCAGCTATCGCTGTGGTCCATGAAACGCTACTTAACCATTATCCGCAGGGTGGCCTATATCCATTGCTTTGAAAAATAGGCTTTAAGGGTGACCTTGATAAGGGCAATATTTGTAAGGTTTGAATTGCCCACCATTACTGTTGCCAAGTTTAATGTATATTAAGTTTGAAGAAATCTAACTTGTGGTTCAAGTGCCTTCTTAAGTGTGCAAATACAATGTATTTCATTAGGTGCTCCAGGGCTTAATTAATCTATCGGCATCATCGTACAGTTGTACTGTTAATGTAGTACCCCTGTTGTAAGTTCCCTTTAAAGTATATACTGTATGTGATTGGTTGTCAGTTTGAGTAGATGCAAACATTTTGTCATGGCTAACTACCTGACTGCAAATACTGCTGTTTGCCCAGGGTAAATGTTTATAACAAAGTCACCTGTAACAATTTACCTGGCTATTCTATTTCTCTCATGTTCAACCTGGGTACAGCTTAGGGGTGGGACCACTGCTATGCAGTGGGGCCTTTGGACACTAATATGTTATAACAAAAGGACATTGAATGTACAGTATTTATTATGTCTCAACTTTCTCTTAAACACAGTCATGCTCTCCCTGCTGCCTAATCCTATACCCAATGCAAACTTGGGGTCAGACGACTTCCTTAGCAGTCTGAAGGTTAACTAGGGTAGCTTAACTCTGTCTTGACCACTGCTTTATAGTAGGGCCCTGGGGCACTAATTACACCAAGTAGCACACTGTTAAAAGTACATGCAGTTTTATGCATGTTAGCAAGTGAGATCACCATGATTTGGACAGATGCTGGAGATATGAAGACTCTAAAAAAAGTACATCTGAACAAAATTTCTTGAAGCATGTCTCAGGTTTGACCTGTCACTGCTACATGTAACTCTCCAGGATGATGTCATCATCTGCAGCCAGATCCAGTTTCTGTAGTTCAGGCAACATTCCTCCATGCCTAAAGTGTGTTACATATTTGTATCTTAGTCTAGTAGTCTGTACACTGTTGGTATAGCCATGATTTGACGTAACACACCAGCTTCTGTTTTTACAGATTTATTGTACCGGGGAAGTGCCCCTTGCTCTTTTCGACAATTACAATATCTACTGTAACAGTGGACCGTGGTTTAGCATCCCGTCCTAAGGACTGCAACCCTGTCCAGTAGCATGCATGTTGGGTGAGGAGCACAGCTGGGATTCAAATTCACAACTTCTGCAAGTTTTGGGCCACTAACCACAGTGACTGGACTAGACATGCTACTTAATGGTTCTGTTGCTCATACTGTCATAATTATCAAAATTGAAATAGGTACTCACAGGTCACAACATGATATACAGACAAAAGTCATACAAGGCAAACTTACAGTATTTATTGTAGAGAGTACATTGTAAAACAGCAGATGGAGCACTATACATGCAGCAGTGTAACAATGGACTCGTGCTTACAGAATCTCAAAGCAAATACATGTAATTCTTCTTCTAACTTCTTCCAATTAATCCATTAGTAGTCAATGTGCTTCAATACCCAACTAACATATACAACACAGGTTAGCCAACTAATAGTATACATTGATGAAACAAACCTTGTCATTTGCTGAATACATTACATGATGGTTATTGTGATGGCATCATAAAATGAAGGGACATTTGCTAAAATAAAAATAAAGGTGGATATTGTTAAACATGTCGAGCATTCATAGTTTTAACTGATGTGAGACAACCTCTTTGACAAGTTATGCCATTCTATAAGCACCAACGTTAACTCAAGTTACAATTCAGTTTCTTTTGTTGTTTCTCTAGACAAAAGAAATGTTCAAAACAAGGAAAGAAAGTTACTGTACTGTAATACAGATAAAACAAAATTGATCCCATCATATGTATGAAGTCCATCTCATTTTGCAGAGCAAACAGTACATATTTTCTTGCAGGTACTAGTAAGTGAAATCTACTGATCAGACCAAACATGTCCCAAAGTGTTCCTTATTCACTGCATTCCTGTAATCTTGTCAATATGTTACATGTATCTGTATTTCCTGATACAGTGGTCATAACTATCAGCGACAAACACATGTCCATCCTCTGTTACAGCCACCCCTTGGGGCCAGTTCAGTTTGTCCTCATCACTGGTGATGGTGGACACCCAGGTACATGCACCATCAGTGCAGAACACCTGAAGCTTCTTACCCCTCATGTTTGACAGAACTATGTTCCCCCTACTGTCAGCTGACACCCCCATAGGGTACCATGTGTCCTGTAGCTGCCTTCCCTTCTGACCAAACTTGTGTTTGAAGTTCAGATTCTTGTCAAACACCTGAATACAGTGGTTGTATTTATCTGCCACAATGATGTTGTCTTCTTTATCCACACAGACAAACTGTGGCTCATCAAACTGCCCCTGCCCTCCCACCTGTTTCACCAGTGTCCCATCTGCCTCAAACAGGAAGATCCTGTGTTTGCGGATATCAGTTACAACAACCCTCCCATCCCTCTGTACTGCCAGGCCACAGGGGTCTGTACAATATTCACCCAGAGTAAATTTGTGCAGCAGTTTTCCTGATGGGGAAAATTTTTTCACTTCCTTCTCAGACTTCACCAATATGGTGCCATCAGTCTGGGCTGCAAGTCTGCTTGGTTTGTTAGTAGGAAATAGGGAATAAAACTTCCCACTCAGATCAAACACCTGAACACGATGGTTGCCATAATCAGCCACATACAGCCTGTCCCCCCTGACTGCTACATCTTCAGACTTGTCAAACTGCCCCTGCTGGCTGCCCTTCTGCCCAAACCTCAGTACAGGGTTGTTACTGCCCACATCTACAGTGAGAGAACCCAGGTCTTTCTTACCCCCCATACAGACCCCCAGTGTGTGTTTCCCTGACTCCTGAGGTCTCCATACTCCACCCCAGACCCTCCTAGCTCTGCTGGTTTGTCGCTTCCCTGCAGCTAATGCGGGACTGGTGTGGGGTCTAAGTTGTGGACTACTGTGTGCTGTTGCATGTGCTGTAGTCTGTATCAGGGTGGTTTTGCCCTGTGGTGAGGTCACCTCTATCTGTGGTGTAACATCCCCACCTGTAAGATCTGCAGTGTTGGTTGTGACTGTGACAGAGCAGGGCAGACTCTCTACTGCTGGCTCCTCTATCCTAATGGTGAACCCAGCAAAACCTGTCAAGGAACCCCCTGACAGTCTTGATGTCGTAGCTTTCTCCGCTTCCTGTTGATAGAGCAGATAATCTCTCCTGTCCTTATGGACCTTGTCTGCCTTTTTAATAATTTTCTGCTCTTTGATCTCTTTTTGCTCCTGTACATCCTCCCCTTCTGTAGCTGTGAGTTTCCTTCCAAGGTTCTCCACTCCCCGGGTTATCTTAGAGACACCTGCTTCGACTGGAACTTTGCTCTTTACTGCAACTTTTTCCACTTCTCGAGAATCTTTAGCTTTCCTCTCTGCCAGGAAGAAAGTTATTCTTTAGATAGAGCATTTCAAAATCTATCTTAGGAATGTATTACTTAGGTCATACTTGTAAATATATACTTTTGAATTTAAGTGAAAGTACTATGGCATTGGCATTGCATTTGAAGTTGTAATATCTTCAAAAAAGTTGTTAGAGTCCAGTTTGAAACCACTCACACTAATCACGGTCCTTTGACTTGATAATCAACAGGAATTATGGTCACATTGCAAGCGGTGATCATACTTAGACAATTTTACTGGTCAATGTGCCTACTTTCTTACCTGAGCGCTTCATGTCTGTAACGCTTGGTTGTCTTTAGGTAAGCTATATCCATGTTTTTAAAAACAGGGCATTTAGGGATATATACTTGTAACTGTTGAATAACAACCTCCATATTACAGAATGATACAGTTTATTTATTTGCAGCTTACCTTCTCTACTCTGTTCTTGTTCAAGTTGTTCAGCTTCATCGGCTAAACTTCCTTTCCCCAAACCTCTCAAGATCTGCACAAGGAATTGTAGTTTGTCTTTGCTGATCTTTTTGTCTGCTTCTAACATGTTCAACATTTCAAAAGGTGTTGCTTGTTCCACCTTTGCTTGTCCAAGACCTTCACGAACAAGAACAGCTCGTAGATTTCTGACATCTTTCTCCGACAAACTGTTAGAAATCTTGAGGAAAAGTTGGGTAGTGGCAGAGAGTTCAGCCATGGTTGGTTCGTAGCATTTATAGGTGTCTGGAGATACAGAAATACATGACAGGTTCAAGTTCAATGTCTGAGGTAGTCTGTGTTCACATTTGTATCATACCCTGGCTTTATTTGCGCTTGATATCGGTCATCCGACCAGTCAGTATTACAGTAAACGGTAAAGCAGGCTCCAAAAAATGAAACAATTCAAACTCACTTCCATGCGAACCTGTTCAAAAAGTGTTCTCAAACCAAATGGGCAAACTTTTTAACAATGGTGGTGTCTGCAACTGACAGAGCTATTATAGTGTTTCAAGGCTTTGATTATTATAACAGCTGAACTTTGGTGGCTCTTTCTCCAGCGCAAGATCCAGTAAAATGTTATGAGCTCTCATTTTGTGCATTTCCAATGTTTACTAGACTATTAAGTTTAACTTATTAGTTGGTAAAGTGAGATCGAAGCCTGTTTCTTTTCCCGGTTCTGTTGTTCGAATTGACAAACAAAGTTGTTGATGAGATGTGCATTAATGTCACGTCTTGCGCTCTTTATTTTGCGATAAACTTTCCTCGGGTTGGCATGGCAAAATATTCCACAGGGTATTCGGAGCATTCCCGGTCCTCCTGAGGGTCAGCCCTCTGACTTTAAACCGTCAGCCGATCCTTCCCATGGTTCTCAAAATTGTCTTGGACACCCAAATGTCAGACCATTACCGTTTATGTGTTCAAGGCAATGTTGAGAAAGCTAAGACTACAACTGTTACAATGTTTTTTGGTGTGGCGGTATTATGACACCTGTCGGAATGATAAGAGTTGAAACTCACCTTTATCCTGTTGAATGTAGTAGACCCTGCATGGACGTACTGGTCTGTAAACATTGTATCCTAAAAGCGTGCTGAGTCATAAATCTGAGCTGTTCCTCTAGCCAGATTCATTGTATGTGCAATGTAGACAATGCAGAGTGTTTGTACATACCAGACTTACCAACGTCTTGGTTCAAGTCTTTTCTGTGGTCACAATCTTATCTATCACAGCCATACCTGGTGCAATGAATTAATGATTAACAGTTACTGACAGATATAAATGTACTTTTCAGTCCTTGTGCCTGATAAATAATTTAAAGTACTTGTTGGGTTTGACACTTTGACTTTTCTTTTTCTTTTTACTCACTGATCATAAAGACTGTGGCGTCGGCCTTACGGTTAGGGTGTTTGGCCCAGAACCCAGTAGTGAGTTCCAATTCCCTGATATGTCATCCTTGACATGCTACGGATGTTGTGCCCTTGAGCAAGGGTACTTGACTTTGGTAAGGGAGGGAAAAGTTGATGGAAGGAGAGGGTTGGGCTCCACCTTTTCCACTACTTCTACAAATCTAAAAGGCTTTCGGACAACCTGTACTTACTTTTAAATTAAAGTTTACTTATAAACATTGCAGTTTGAGATAAAAGACATTTTACTACTATCATTTACTACTTTTACTACAGTACAATATTTAACTTCAGTTGTCTCCTTTTAACTAAGTAAGACTGCAGGTTTAAGCAAGAAAATCCTACATTGCTTCCTCAATTAGCCTCATTGGAATGAACCAAAGACTTTGTGTTTTTCAGTGGTGTTTATCATCATCAAAGGTCTCATACGTGTATTTTTCAGTGGTGTTTATGGGCAGTGAGAAGTACCCAGATGAGAACGCTTTCGACGTCTTCATCAAGAAACATGGCGGCAGTGACAACGCCTCGACTGACTGCGAGAGGGTGAGAGGTTTATGATCTTACAACTACATGATGTAATGTAACGTTACTACATGTATATTAGAGTAAGACTATCCGATTCATAGAGTCATGTAGTTTTTTTGTTTGAGATGAGAAAATTTCAGTGATTGTCTATTTAATGTATGTTGACTGTTTTATGATAAAAATCTTATTTGTTTACAGACAGTTTTCCAGTTTGAAATTCAGAGGAAATTCTTCAAGGAGGCTCTGGACAGGTGAGCAAACTTTTCTTTCCTGAGATAGCAAAAATGACCTTGAACAAACATGGAACTCTCACAGCAGTGTGTAACAGTCTAGACTTGTAACCTTACATTTACAAGCTAAAGACGTAGTACTACTAAATTTTTGTTTTGCTGAGATTTCGACCCTGGTCAGCTCTTCCCCTCACCACAGTTTGTAACAGTCTGACTTGTTATAATCTTACAAACTAAAGATGGACCTATAATTTTTGTTTGACTGATATTTCCACCGTCCCGGTTTGGCAGTACTTGAACACCACTGTTACATCAGTCTAAACGTATAGTCTTTTCTTTAGTTTCACTAATATTTCTACCGTAACTTGTGTTTCCCCAGAATAAACTTGTAATTTTACCAATGACAAACTATAGATGAAATATTTGTTTTGCTGATTTTCCACGGTGACCCTGACCTGTGTTTCCCCAGATGGGCCCAGTTCTTCATCTCCCCTCTGCTGAAGGTGGACAGTCTGGAGAGGGAGGTCAAAGCTGTGGACAGCGGTGAGTTAAACAGGATTTATTTGTTTTTCAAGGAGACAAAATCACTCTTCAATTGTTTAGTTTTCCTTAGTTTACAGCATGGCTTGTGCAGGTACATTTAGGATGTTTTAGTCATTTATCAATGTATGATAGTCTCTATAGATGAAATTTCTTCAAACATGGAACTGCTGGCCTGCAACAAACAACCTCCAATCAGATCTATTGGTGATAAGGGGGTATCCAAAGGACTGACCAGTACAATCCAAAAGGCCTGTTGGATATATAAAGGCTAGTTTTCAACTGGTCAGCCCTTTGGATACTGCTGATAGATTTGCTTGGAGATAACACACATTGTCAACAGATGCATAATGACCAGATGTAAAACTATGAAAAATTTGGGTATATGATGATTAAATTTTGTAAGAACCATTTTACTTTGTTCCCCCCTTTCCAGAGTTCCAGATGAACCTGCCCGTGGACAGCTACAGGAAACAGCAGCTGTTCTCCACCATGGTCAAGGTCGGGCATCCCATGGCCAAGTTCATGTGGGGTCAGTATGAGTCATGTTCGTAAGGGGTCAGTCCAATAGTTATTAATTTTGATCGTCATGAAAATATTTCTTTCACTTGAGTTCCCTTTGTATTTTCTGTGTGTTTAGCTCTGTGCAACTAAACACACAGTGTGATATAGCACTAGTTCACCTTTTTTCACGGGATACATCCATTGTTTTTAAAAGCAGAGTATCTAGGGATGTCAACTCAAAGACCGGTGGTTTCAAATTGCAATGTTTTTAAACTATTGCATTTATTTTCAAAGTATTGCACTGTCGACTTGATATCCCTAAACACCTTGTTTATTGGTTATCCCGCAGATGAAGGTAAACTACTGGTAGAATTAATACAGCACGAAATATGACTTTTACCTTTGCAACATCCCGCTGTGTTTCTGTCACAGGGAACCTAGCTTCCCTGCAGCAGCAGCCTGCAGAGCGCGGCACCAACGTGCACCAGCGGCTGGGGGAGTTCAGACGCAGGTTCTACTCCGCTCACTACATGACTCTGGCCGTGCAGTCAGCAGGTAACTATCATGATGGTAACAGTTACTATGGTAACATACCAGCAATCAGGAGTTCAGACTCAGGTTCTACTCCGCTCACTACATGACTCTGGCTGTTCAGTCTGCAGGTTTGTCTTACTGCTGGCCACTTTCTGGTCTGTCAATTCTGATGATCACTTCATTTACTTCCTTTATTTCTGGCACTGCTTTATCATGTTAAAGGTAGGTAGGTAGTCGACGTACTGGCTTATACCATACCGTTGGGGTGACATACCCTTTCTTTGGCTAATACAAGACCAGCTAATACAAGTGCCAGGTCTGTCGTCCGGGTGAATAATGTAAATCATTGTTCATTATGATGTTGTGTGTCACAGAAAGGAAACTTTTGTTTGTATTCATGTGATGATATAGGTTCATTAATAGATGTGTAATGAAAACTGTAAGCTCACTTCTCTTCACATCCGCAAGCCTTCATATTGATTGATGATAACATGTTTCCTAATTGTATGTAACTTAATGAAAACTGCATGCTGCCTTCTTGTCACCACAGAACCCCTGGACACACTAGAGGAGTGGGTCAGAGAGGTCTTCTCTGCAGTTCCAAACAAGTATGCTAGAGGTCCTTCTTTGTTTTCAGGAAATTTTTGTTGCCAACAGTTTGGTTTGGTGTTTGTTTTATGTAATAAAGTACTGTCAGTAATGCTGCTTCATTGCCTTGTATGCCTTGAATGCCCCACCTTGGTTTCCATTATAACCAGTTTGATTGTTGTTTGCCTTTTTCAGTGGTTGCCCTGCTCCAAACTTTGATGACTACAAGGTAATCAAGAAAGACATTCCTCTGATTGGTGTCTTTTAAAGTACTGCTCTTGATATTGGTTTTACCTTGTCTTGCTACATGTAAGTCATGTTGTTTGTTTCAGCATTTTTAATATGACTCATAAGAAAAGCAATGTAAGTTTAGAATAATTGTCCTTTGTTTGTTATAGGATACCTTTGACACTCCTCACTTCTACAAGCTGTACAAAAGTAAGTACATAGTGTACAACTCTTTTCTTTATTCCAACTGTTACTGGAAAAGATGATAATTGTACAAATACGGAGACCATGGACTTAACTATGTTTTGTTCTGTGATTCTTGTGGGCGTACAACCCACCACTGAAGTATTTCAGCCGGCAGCTGCTCTATATCTTCACTTAAAAAAACAATGTTATATTCTTTATCACGGCTCATTCCCCATCTTTGAGGGTCATTAGGAAGAAGTAGTTTTTACCTAGCAGATAGATGCAGATGTATCATGACTCCATCCCTCCCTACAGTGGTCAGACATGGAGGGACTTACTCCAGGTTTGATTGAGCTGCACCATGTTTATTTCACACATCTCTGTGTGCTTCATGTTAAGGCCATACCAATTTAATTTGTTGGTTCTCGGATTTTTTCAGAAAAAAATTGAAGCGACAGGGCGAAAAAAAAAAAAAAAAAAAAAAACTTGCAACAAGTTGGGGGTCAGGCCCAGACCCCATGGTATACGTGTGCTAAAAATAGTTTATCTGTTATAATATGATATAATATATTTCGTTCTAGTTAACTATCTAATTTTTATCTTATCACGTGGTAAACACAAAACATCTTAAACAGACCAGTATAATGTTAGTATTTTTTTTACAGAAATTAAGCTTATTTTGTATTTAATTTAGTAGAATTTCTATTTTAACTACAACAACAACAACAACAAATTTCATATAAGTTTGTCTCTAGAAATAAAAATAAAAACATTGCTGGAATTATTTGCCCTCCATGTTGGTTAAAATCCATACATCCAAGGCTCTAAATACATTTCATGGTGAACTGGTGCTGATGAAAAAAATCATAAATACACTTGCACTCCCCAAAAAATAAATATTAATTCTCCCTTTTTTTGTTACATGTACAATTGTTTGTTAGCAAAAATTAGATGCAACTTGATAAAAACCTCATTGAAAAAACCCAGTGACCCTTCACTGTATTACAGTACAAGTCAAGAGCTGTGAAGTCTGATAGTAAGATAGGGGGCGCTGCTGTACACTTCACAAAATGGCTGCCGCTCGGTTTGTTTACTCCATTTTCGGACGGCTTTCAGACGAATTTCTACCTTTCAGGAATACCAAAACATGTTGACTATGGAGGTACAAGAGTGAAAAAGTATTACTTATTTATTGAGTTGTTTATTTGGGTGCCGATTTCTGTGTTTCAGTTGAAAATTTACTGTGTGTTTGAGCACATGCTCCTGAGCCATGATTGAACTTCTGTTACGTTATCCATGTGTATCTCATATTTACGATGATTTATGTGTTCCTAATTATGTTTTGCAACAAACTAGAAATGAATAAATTGGTAACAAAGGATTTGGGGGGAGAAAAAATAAATCTACTGGTACTTCCAGATGTTGAACAGTTCTGAACCCGATAGTTTGTCAGCAACAGGCAACTGAACGGAGTGGTGGATCTGATCCGATTTTTTTTTTTTTTTGAAATTGGGAAAAATAGAAGCGGCGATTCCGAGAACCAACTAATTAAATTGGTGTGGCCTAAGCATAATGATAACTCCATCCATCCCCCCTTAGTGGTCCCAGTGAAGTCCGTGAACCAGCTGGAGATCACCTGGTCCCTGCCCTGTCAGATGAGACACTACAGGTAGGATTCATCTTGTTTGTCAGGAGGGGTCTGGGAGACTTCATCTAAAGGTTAAAAAAAGATTTTCGGGCCTCAGAGGTGTAAGGGAGAACCCTGGTCTTTGTCAATCAACTTTGGGTAATCATGCACAATGTGGTATCTCCTTGACCACAACTTTACTTCTGGTATCCCACCATGCACATGACATGTTCCCATTCCATCATATCGCATGCAACTGACATTGTTCTTGTCCCACGGTGATTTTTTTGTTTGTTTGATCATGTGTTTTTGTCCCCATGCACCTGTTCTGTCCCACCGTGCACCTGTTCTATCCAGAGTAAAGCCGCTGCACTACCTTGGCTGGCTGCTAGGGCACGAGGGGAAGGGCAGCGTCTTCAACCTGCTCAAGAAAAGGTGAGGAATTCTTCTGTCTAAAGTTAAGAGCCCCTATCATGTTTCAGGTGGAGCTTGGCACAAGGAACTACTGAAAGATACATGCAACTGTGAATCTAGTCTGTCATGTTTCAACACTTTGCTTGTGACTTTATTGTATTTCATAGTGCATTGAATTTTCTTTGAATTCTAAAACTGTTTATTTACCTTTTCTCATCTTTGCTTTGATGTTTTGGTCGACATGATGTGAAAACAAATCATTCAACTTCAAGTTTTGTAAACAATATTCAATTTGTTAATCTATTGTGGCTGATACTTCGATGAAGGTTAGTCATAAGATATGCCAGCAACTGGACGTGATTTTGGAAACTTTTAGGCTTATCTATTGTGACTGACTTTTCCTACAGGATGTGGGCGCTGGGTCTGTATGCAGGAAACAACGAGCTCGGGTTTGAACAGAACAGCACAAACTCTGTCTTCAACGTGATCGTGGTTCTTACAGATGAGGGGCTGGCTCATGCCAAGGAGGTGAGGGCTGGGGTTTGGATCAAACTAAGGCTGGGACAATTTATTTTATACATTAAGAGGTTCTTTTTACACAACCATTGCTTTATGATACACTGACATTTCGGTACTGCAGCGATAGGTGACGCTGCTTACAGATGTGTTCACAAATTGTAAAGTATGTAACTATATAAACAGGTAGATTGCTTCATGCCATGTTTACACAGTCCCAAACAAAAAGGAGTGTAATATATACAGAACAGATGTCAATTGACAGTGACAGTTAAATATGCACAATTTTATCTACTTCTTTGATAGTTAGGAACAAAATAGAAATGGTGACTCCTTTGATCGCTCCTCCTAGCTGTGACAATTCTCATGCTAAAGGGCATACACACATACTTCTGTCCTTTATGTTGCTGATGTCGCACAACTGGTGCAAGTATAGTGTACATTGTCACTGATATTTGCACTGAATAAAATTCACACCTACATTGTACTCACAATTACACTTTGCAATTGTCATAGTCACACTAACACCACTTGATGGACTATATATCCTGTCCTTGGTGCTGAATGACATTCACATTCATACACTATCCTTTCCCTCAACAACATTCAAAACTGTTACCAGTCTCCTTTGGCCCTGAATAACATTCACTCTTACATTACTGTATCAAAGATGTTTCTCCCACACTCACACCCTGCCCTGTCCTTGGTGCTGAATGGCACTACATCCCAGTTCTGGTGTTGAACAAATGCAAAGTGACTGTAATGTCCTCTGTACTTAATGACATTCGCACTTACATCACTATACGGTACCTTGTGCTGAATAGCACATACATGCTGTCATTACATCCAGAGCAAATATATATTAATACATTTCATTGTTGCAGGTGATCACCGTAGTGTTCCAGTACATCTCCATGCTACAGAGACTGACATGTATATGTACTTTAGTGTTGTGTTGTGTTGTGTTGTGTTGTACAGGTGTTTTGTACAGGTGGTGACTATAGTGTTTTACTTGTATTGTGCTGTACAGGTGATTGCGATAGTGTTCCAGTACATCTCCATGCTCCAGAGGCTGGGGCCCTGCAGGAGGGTTTATGAGGAGATTCAGACTATCGAGGACAAGGACTTCAGGTTCAAGGATGAGGTCAGCTTCTTTATGTCATACTCAATCATGGAGGCACTGAAGCACTGATAAAGTTCTGCACCACATTTTGGGTCAAACAAATTTTACAGTGTTTCCAACAGCTCACTTTCAAATTATGGTTTCTAGGCAGAAGCAGGTAGACCTTAGTGGAAGGATGGCATGTTTCCATGTTAGATATTTGAGGGGGAAACTTTGCTGTCTTGAGGCAGGTTTGAATATTGACTGTTTTCTATTGTCTTTAACTGTTAGAGTATTTATGGGACAAGATGATGTAGTAACTCTACATCTAACTACAATTGTGTATTTCCCTCCTCAGACAGACCCTATCGACTATGTGGAGAATGTGTGTGAGAACATGCAGATGTACCCGCCCCAACACTACCTCACAGGGGATATACTCATGTTTGAGTACGATGAACAGGTAAGTCACATGTAAGGCTCACCTGTAAGTCTCACCTGTAAGTCTCACCTGTAAAGCACACCTGTACCCATGCAAGCAATACCTGACCAGGATATACTGATATCTTGTTTCAGTAAAAGTTCTTTTAGTCACGATCCTGTGTGCAGACTGCTAAGGACCTGCTTGCTTCGGATCCCTGGAGTCCTTTGCTACTTGGATTATAATATTACGTTGTGGTAATACTATGCAGCTATAAAACTGTCTCTCTTTGCTTCCTCCTGCCTCCATTTGCTGGTCACTGAGTAACTGCTATTTAGTGTAACTTATTACCTGGCACCATCGACGTGTCTTTTCCTTCTCCTCCCCCCCAGGTGCTGGCTGAGGCCCAGAACCTGCTGACCCCTGACCGGGCCAGTCTGCTGCTGGTGTCCCCACAGTTCAAAGGGGACTGCCATCTCAGGGAACCCTGGTTTGATACCCCCTACTGTGTCTCAGGTAAGAACCCTGGTTTGAGACCTCTTAATTCAAATATTTACCAAAAGTGCAAATACAAAAGAAGGGATTGAAATTGATGTAATACATTCTGCTTAATTTTTTTATTCTCCATCGCAAATTATTAGATATCATAATCAACAGCTTTTCATGAACTTCAAGATTTTAATTTTTACTTGAATTGCAGACATTCCCAGTGACTGGAAGGAAGCATGGAAAGGTGAGAAATTAAAAACTCAAGTTACTTTTCACAATAATACTGTCAAAATAATAATCCTTCATTATTTAGATGTCACTGATACGAGTTTGCAGATCAAGCCATATCTGAAATGTCATAGTAACTCTTAGACAGTTTTGGATACCTAAATGGGGAAGGGGGCATCATGGAAATGCCATGACAGCCCTGTTTCCTGTTTCAGATCTGCCAGAGGACCCAGAGCTCCATCTTCCAGCTGAAAATAAGTTTATAGGTCAGGAAAGTTCACGTTTATCTGTGTCTCACATTGCAATTTTTTGTGCTTGACTTTGTAAAATTTATCGATGTCCAATATTTACCAGTATTCAACCCTCACAAGAAAACTGCTGGAATTACAGTTAAAATTTACTTCAGTATGTTTACACTGTAATTGATAGATAACTTAACCATAGCATATGTAAAAGTACTGAAATATTGATGTTTTGTGCCTCTAACAGCCAAGGACTTCTCTCTAAAGGAGCATGACCTTAAAGACTCTAAGGTATGTCTCCTGTCCTTCACATCTTAGCTTGCACTGGAGTGAAGTGAACTGCTAAGTTTGAGTCTTCTTTAACACTGTTGAAAGTAAATGAATAATCGGCAAGAAATGCTCTCACTTATTTCATCACATTCCAACAAAACCATTTTATAGTCTAAGATACATACAGATATCATAACTTGACGATAAGGTTGGCAGGTAGTGATTTGTGAAATGAATGTAACTGAAATCTACCCCCTCCCCTTCAGTACCCAGAGAAGATCCTGGACACCCCCCAGAGCAGATTATGGTACAGGCCAGACACCAAGTTCCACCAACCCAAAGGTACCTGCCTCAACATCTCTGAATGGTTGTCTAAAAACCTTCATGTTTGTCATCAGTAGAATGCCAATATTTACTGATCACATGACAGAATAGTTTTGAATATCTAATATGAAGTGATTTTGTGATTCTGTAAGGAAGAGTATTTTGAGCTGAGCTAACAGTTTTCTGTTCTGTTCCCAGCTTATGTACATTTCTACCTCAAGTCACCGCTCATAGGAAGAACACCACAAAGGTAGGCAAGAGCTTTACTGTCGATGAATTGTAATCAGTTACATTTGAGATGGAGAAACAGAGATGATCATGTAGGTAAAACAAAAAGAAAGTGTTTATATTAAATATCTTTAAATTCCATTGCTGTTACTGAAATATGTCCAAAATCTGTTGTCAGCCAATGTGAAATGTTTTGCTGATGATTGTGAATTGTGGAATAATGAGTGCATGTACCAAACCTGTCAGAACATCAATTGTTTAATGCTTTGCATTTATAAGTGTACCATGTCATATACATTTGTACAAACCATCTTATGTTCCCCCTGCCCCAGTGTCGTGCTGCTGGACCTGTTCCTGAACCTGCTGGCACAGAACCTGACTGCTGTGGCTTACGATGCTGATGTGGCTCAGCTGGTGTAAGTTATAATGGTTCACATTCACACTACTACTTTACTACACTGTTACCCTGTCCTTAGTGCTGAATGACACTCACACTCCCACATTCTGTTTCCCTGTATGATACTGATGTGGCACAACTGGTGTAAGTCTGGTGTACATTTACACTACCACACTCAGTTTACACTGCTACTCTACTGCACTCCTACCCTGTCCCTGGTGCTGAATAACTCACATACTGCTACCCTGTGGCTTACGATGCTGACGTCGCACAACTGGTGTAAGTATGGTGTACATTGATTCACATTACACACACACACTTAGTCTAGTACTTATAGCCTACCCTGTCCCTGGTGCTGAATAAGGCACATACTACTACCCTATGGCTTACGATGCTTATGTTGCACAACTTGTGTAAGTCTAATTTATACTCATTCACATACGCAATACTTATGCACATGTACATGTGCCACTAACATGTTGCTGATGGCACAACTGGTGTAAATATGGAGCTTTTTCACACTGCTACTCTACTATACTGTTATGCTGTCCCTGGTGCTGAATGACTTTCATTTACACTTCTGTCCTGTATGGTGCTGGTGTGGCACAACTTATGTAAGTCTGGTGTACATTCACACTGCTAATGTAACATTACTATGCTGTTTCCCTGTCCCTGGTGCTGAATGACACAATTCTAGACTGTTTCCCTGTATGGTGTTACTGTGGGACAACTGGTGTAAGTTTGGTACACTACCAAAGTCTTCAATGGCCACATTCACACCTGTACTACTCATGGACTTCCTGTCACTGGTGCTGAATGGCATTTACACTCACAATACCACCCTTTCCCTCAACAACATTCAACCTCTTACCTCTCATTTGGCCCTGAGAGACATCCACACTTACCACACCCACGCCCTTACCCTGTCCTTGGTGCTGAATGGAAGTTAAGATCACATTACCACCCTTTCCCTCATCAACAGTCACACCCTTACCTCTCCCCTGTCCCGAAATGACATTCACACTTACCTTACCATACCAAAGCCATCTCCCACACTCACACCCCTAACCTGTCCTTGGTGCTGAACTACATGCACACGCACACTACTTCCAGTTTTAATGTTGGACATTCACACTGACTTGAACCTCCCCCCTGCTGAAGTGGCCTTTTTGTAATGGTTATGCCTCAGGTTACTGTCCCTGTCCCTGGTGCTGAATCACATTCAAACCAAACCCATGCCTGTTAGCACCTCCTGAATCATGTTTTTATTATGTACATCTATCAGGTGAACCTGCTGGTGATGTTGTACATTAACCATTGTTTGTTGCACGTGGTTCCCAGGTACAAGTTTGTTGCTGAAGACTCCGGGATGGTCATCAAACTTAGCGGCTTTAACGAGAAGCTGCCTGTGAGTACACACTTTGTGTCGGTTTTTTTTCAATCCCTAATTTTAATGTTCTTTGAGACTGACTTTCCTTTGTTATGCCTAGCCCAGTGAGATGCATGATGTCCACTGTACAATCTGCAGCCAAAGTCTGTGTGGAAAATGTGTCATTTCCTTGGAGAATGAAAATCTTTCTCAGACAGATGCTTTCCAGTGGGAAACATTTGGCATTAAACATTTCAAAAATATGAAAGGGATGTTTAGTTGACTATATTGTGTCTAAGGAAACATTCCAAGCCATGTTTCCTCCCTTCCATGTTTCCTCCTTAGCTGCTGTTTGAGACGATAGTAGACTACATGGCAGACTTCAGTGTGTCTGAGGAGATGTTCCAGGCTGTTAAGACACAGCTTTGTCTTATGTATAATCAAACTCCTTCCATGTTCCCTTAGCTGTTATTTGAGACGATAGTAGACTACATGGCAGACTTCAGTGTGTCTGAGGAGATGTTCCAGGCCATGAAGACGCAGCTGAGAAGATCTTACTACAACCATGTCATCAAACCCATGCAGCTCGTCAGGTAAGACAACTTTGGTAGGGGTTTTTTCTGCATAATCATAATGGTGATGTGTGGCATAACTGCAGGTGTTTGGCCCAGAAACCAGTGGTCATGGGTTCAAATCCTGTGATGCTACCAATCTTGTGCCCTTGGGAAAAGCGCTTTACACGACTTTCCTCACTCTGACCAGGTGTAAAAAAATGGGACTTCTGTTGGGGAGGTAAAAGGCAGTGGAAGGAGAGAGATGGGCTCCGTCTTTCAATACCCTGCCCTTGACACAGTAGGTAACAATCCACTGCCCCTATAGCTTCAGAAAGGCTATGGGACTAACTTTAAGTTACCTTTTAGAGAAGTTGAAGGATGAAAACAAAGTGTGGAAAACTACCTCACTGTCTGGGTTTTAAAAGTTTTTGCTGTTCCATGTTTCTGCAGAGATGTCCGTTTGTCTATCCTGGAGGTTAACGATGGTGCTGTTTGTTTATTTGTTTGTTTATTTCTGCAGAGACGTGCGTTTGTCCATCTTGGAGAAAACCAAGTGGACGACGCTGGACAAGCGACAGGCGATGCGCCCCCTGGAGAGGCAGGATATACTGCAGTTTGTGAGCCAGTTCAGGAGGAAGCTGTTTGTGGAAGGGCTGGTGCAGGGGAACTACACATGTCAGGTGGGGCTTAATACATGTAGTCTTACTGAAGCTGCATTTACATGTAATAGCAATTTTTGCCTCAACTGATCTCAACTGAAAACTCTTCTTTTTTTCCTTTTGTAGGAAGCTCTGAAGTTTGAGGAGTATCTTGTGCGGTGAGTTTTGTTGATGTGCACATTGTAAAGCCATTTATCATTCTTGTCATCCTGTCTAGGATGCTTTTGAGATTCCAAATTACTGGCACTAGAAATGTCCTTCTGTTGCATCTTGTGTAAACACTTTTTATGTTCTTCTTGCATGTTCTGTTGCCCTGCTCCACAGAGCCTGATATTTTGTCAATACTGAAGTGTATCTTTTTATATTTTGACGCCTAGTCCCCTTACATTTTGTCTGTGCTTCAATGCAAAATTCATAGAGTGTGTGTGTTGTTCTATTGCACCTTTCCAGTAACCTGTGCTGTTGCCCTGTCCTGTAGAACCTGATAGTTTGTCCGTGCTTAAGTCAGTATGTTTTAATGTTGTATGTTTACCCAGGCGGCTGTCCTGAGGCCCTGCCCCCCGACCCTGCTGCCAGGTCTGTGGCAGATTCCCCGTGAACCTGATAGTTTGTCTGTGATTGTGCATGTCTAGTATTTACATCTATTTTCTCCCCCATAGGAAGCTGAGCTGTGCCCCCGTGCCCCCCACCCTGCTGCCGGGCCTGAGGGTGATGCAGGTTCCCCGGGGGGGTCACTTCTGCCGCTTCAAATCCTTCCACAGGAGCGACGCAAACTCAGTCATCACCAACTACTACCAGGTAAGACATCAATAACTTATTAACTCATCACTCACTACTAACAGGTGAGACATCAATAACATATCAATAACTACTACCAGCTAACTCAGTAATAACTCATCACTAACTACTACCTGGTAAGACTTATCAACTTATCATTAACTACTACCAGCCCAAGGTAACTTATCAATAACTCATCAGTAACTGCTACCAGGTAAGGCATCAATAACTTATTAACCCATCACTGACTACTACCAGGTAAGACCTGTCATGTAGCTTGAAAGGTCGTCTTTGTTGGTAGAAATTCTTCTCAAGCAAAGCTGTAATTCCCTACACTGGACTCAACCAATTTTTTGTCTGTTCAACTCCAGTGTTTCTTTCAGTCATTGAGAAAAATGTCATCCTGTATAACCAGCCTAACTCAGCTGTTTGTGACTCAGTGAGTGAATACATTGTGGTTCTGTTACTTGTTACTTGTGATTCTGATTATCCCCTGGCATCAGAGTGAAAGAGGCCATTTTGTAACCGTGCTGTTGTGTTGTTCCCCAGTCCGGCCCAGGAGACATCTGCAGACTGATGCTGATGGAGCTGATGGTGGTGAGTGGTCACATGTCTGGTAGCTTTGAACAGTGCTGACAGTTAAATATGAAGGGGTTAGCTATACGCACCTATTAGTATTATTTAGTAGTTGCCATTCCTTCAAAGCTAGACCATGTGTGTTATGCTGAAGTGTGGTTATATCCATTTACAGTCCATTGTATAACAATGGGTAATAATTAAGCAAAGCCCAATGACCAGGTACAAACCTAATATTTCTGATACAGCAACAAACATGTCCTTCCTCACCACGTGTGTTGTGTTTAATGCATTTTTTTACCTTTGAATATTTTCTGTAGATGTTGATGGAGGAACCCTGTTTTGACTACCTCAGAACTCAGGAACAGTTGGGGTAAGGTTACTTTTTATTTCTGCCGTTACATGTTTGTGACGGGATGACATTGATATTGATAATAATTAAGATTGGGGAGGAAAACTTACTGATAATGAATACCAACATTTGAACTCCACCTTTCTTCCATGGCGATGCATATCTATACACGAAAGAATTATGATGTTTTGAAAGAAATTAACAAAGTTGTGTTCCCATTGACCTTACTGCACCCCCCTCCCCACCAGCTATGCAGTTTTCCCCACATGTCGGGACACAGCAGGAATTCTGGGATTCTCTGTCACAGTCCAGACTCAGGCTACTAACTTCAGGTGAGGCTGTAATGCACTACTGTCATGTAACATAGAATCTCTTTAACTATAGTGACTGTCATATAACATACTTACAACATAAAATCACTTCTACTTCTAGAATAGTTTAAAAACAGTGCAGACAGACACAGGCTACTAAATTCAGGCATGGCTGTGGTGTACTACAGTCATGTAACATATTAGCATGAAATCAGAAAAGGTTATAAACAGCTCAGACTCAAGCTACTAGCTTCAGGTGATGCTGTAATATACTACAGTTATAACTGTTATTTATAACATAAAATCAGAAATGTTTCTATTAAACAGTCCAGATTCAGGCTACTAACTTCAGGTGAGTTACAACTACAATATTTTCCAATACAGAAATAATCTCATGCTAGATTGTACAGTACTCAACTACAGTTCACTGCAACACAAGGATGATCAAGACTGGTTGCAAGAAACGTTTGTAGAAGACTCACATCTTACTGTTCACACTAGTAAGGAAGGGTTTAACATACAATGTAATGCAAACACAATATTATGGTACAAAGTTCTGTTATTCTCAGTGGCTGGTTAATGATAGCAGCAGTTTCATGTATTTAGATGCTTTAGATGATTTATCCAGTTTACATCAATGTAGGTTAGACATCCAGGTAATAAGATATGCCAAAAAGCAGTTACTCAAGCAACTGGATATGATTTTAGAAACAGTCAGATTTATACATATCATTTTGTTATTTTGTTTTACGTAATGTTCTAACTTGCAACCAGGCATTGAGAACTTCCTAGCTGTTTATGACAAAAGTCATAGCTCTCAGATCCTTTCTTTGTCGCAATAGAGACTTGAGATTACATCTTGATTGACTTATTATTGATTTTTGCAGTGTAACAGAGGCCAATGTCAAGATGGAGAAATTCCTGAAAGAATTTGACAAAGTCTTGAAGAACATGACAGAAGAGAACTTTGCTGCACAGGTGAGCTTCACGTCTGTGTTTGTGGCTGACTAACCATTAAGAAATCTTGTGTGTTGTGTCCTTTAATTTTTTTTATTTCATTTCATTCATTGAAATTGCAAACAACGCAATGGTGATATCGGGTGCCTTGAACAGATACATCAATACAACACATACAGGACAGGTTCTCTATGTGGGCTAAGAACAGAAACACATCAATACAACACATACATGATATAGTTTTTCTTTGTTGGGCTAAGATAGTGATATGATTTTAACTTCTGTTTGTCAACTCATTCCTAATGTTTACAACAGAAGTCATGATGGGGAGGGTTGAGATACACACTTTTTGGTGCCAACTTTAATTCCATGTCCTGTAAATTGTGACTGCAAATGACCCAGAAGCTGTCTGCAGACTGGCACTTTGGGCAGGGAGTCTGCTATCTCTGATGGTACACACTAGACAAGACGCTAGACAGCAGAGCAGATTTTATCATATGAAGATTAGATTGAGCCGTTTTTAACAATGGGTGACTATTGTCATTGTGATAAACCTGCCTCAACATATCCAAGGCTTTTTGGCAGAGACTGATGGCTTTGCTGTGATCACCCAGGTGGTACCAGGCTGTCCCCAGGTTGTTGAGTGAGTTTGCAATGTCAGGATGTGCAGTACTCTCACCATAGATACTCCTTTTCATCTGCAGTGCCTGTTCATGGTAGCTGATTGCTTTTCTGTGATCACACAGGTTATTCCAGGCTGTCCCCAGGTTGTTGAGTAAGTTCGCAATGTTGGGATGTGCTGTACCCTGACCATAGATACTCCTGAGCATCTGCAGTGCCTGTTCATAGTAGCTGGTTGCTTTACTGTAATCACCCAGGCTATAACAGGCTAACCCCAGGTTGTTGAGAGAGGTGGCAATGTTAGGATGTGCTTTACTCTGTCCATAGATACTCGTGTTCATCTGCAGTGCCTGTTCTTGGTAGCTGATTGCTTTCCTGTAATCACCCAGCATATTCCAGGCTGACCCTAGGTTGTTGAGTGATGCTGCAGTGTGAGAATGTGCTGCACTGTGACCATAGATACTCCTGTACATCTGCAGTGCCTTTTCAAGGTAGCTGATTGCTTTTCTGTAATCACCCAGTTTTTCACAGGCTGTCCCCAGGTTGTTGAGTGATCCCGCAATGTCAGGATGTGCTGTAGTCTGACCATAGATAATCTTGGACATCTGCAGCTGCAGTGCCTGTTCAAAGTATCTGGCTGCTTCATTGTTTTTTCCCACCATGAGACAAGCACATCCAAGTTGTCGGCATAAGTCCATTTTTCCAGGTTTTGTATGTTCATTTTTCAAGGCCTTCTCATAGTAGCTGATAGCCAGCCTATATTTGCATAGCTCATAGTGCATCATTCCGCGTACACTTGGAGAATTATCATAGAACACAGACAATGAAGTAAGAATTATTTTCTTTCTAGACCATTTAGACAAAACATGTTTCAATGGAGCTGCTGTATAATAGTATCTGAAAAGCTGTTTTTTATTGGGTAAGTGGAAAACTGGTTTCAGATCATTTGTGTGTCCTTCATCATTGGTCTGTACAGATGATTCCTGTCCATGTTTCAATGTTTCCATCGAGGCCAAAGCTGACAGGTTTTCCTTCTGTCCACCATTTGCAATGTAGGTTCTGAGCCTGAGTTCTGCTGAGATGCTGGTAAGCACTGTCAGGTGGTGTGCATTGGTGGGACTGATCACTTGTTGGTTTTCCATTTCTTCTATTGTCTTCCAAACTGTGCTAGGTACAATGCATGAAAACAGTGCCAAACAGTCCACTGCTACAGCTGGGAAGCGATAGAGTTCTTTCTTCACATCAGTCAGTCTTGCTGTTATTGTTTCTTCATTGCTGATGCTATCTATATTGTCTTTCAATGTCTCTTGTGCCAGTTGTCGAGCTATTTTACCCCCTTCAGCTTGCAGTATCTCCACTGTGATGGCCATGTATTTGTCAATCATATCTTGGTCCCCTACAATCAGGCATGGGTTTCTCAAGATAGTGGCAAGGTGATAGCCTTCCTTCAGGTATGTAGTGGCATCCTTTTGTAGAATTGTAACCATGTTTTTTGGGGTGCAAATAAGTTCACAGGGATGTTTGTTTTTAGTGCCCTTCCTGCCCAGTGGAGTCTTGCTTGCCTTTGGCATGGAGCTGTCAAATGCAAAACCACGAGGTGTAACAGAGTCATAGTACCAGTTGCCAAGTGGGTTCTCATAGTAGAAGTCATTGAGGGATTTTATTCCCAGTGCTGGGAGAATGGTTTCTCCCAGATTGACCACCTTGAAGTGTAGATAGTGGGTAAGGTTGCGGAAATACACAAGACATTCTTCACTTTCTTCTTCTACCAAGATGGCAAACTCCAGGTCTGAGTATGGAGTTACCAGTCCTGTGGCCTGTGAACCCAGACCTATCAGGGCATACTTACAGGGAGGGGGACCCATTAACCCAATACACTCTTCTACAAGCTGGCTGATGAACTCCTTCCTTTGTTGTGCAATCTTCTCAAACAATTTTTGGACAGCCTGAGCTCGTTTTGCTTCTATCTCTTTGACACATGGGTCATCCTCATCATGTACATAGGGATCCAGCTGCTGGTCAATGGTTTCCATCTCCAGCTTGATCTGGTCCCGCATCTCCTTCAGCTGTTTCTTGTGCTTTTCTGTGTCATCCTCACTTAGATTAGGTTGAGTATCTAAAATACATTTGAAAAATGCCTTCTCTACTTCTCTAATAGCTGTTGCTATGTTACCATTGAAGACTTGATCCTCTGACCTAGCTATTGCTGCATTGTAGAGTGCTGCTGCTTTGACAAAGTCTCCCCCGTCTCCTGTCTGCTGACCTCGCTTACTGTAGACCTCCCCCAACTTGCACAGGGGCTCCACCTCTCTCTGGTACTGCTGGGCTGTGGGGTCTGGGGTAACAGACCAGGATTTTACTGAAGAGAACAAGCTTCATTTATGTACACAATGTGCATATCAGGACAGATCTATTTGATCCACTCACACCAGGAGGGACTCCTCTTTTCGATAAGTGTTGTGGGTTCTTTTATATGCTCAAGGTTTGGCTCTTCTCAAATATGAGACCATCATCTAATGTCCTACCCGAGTGATGGACATAATTGAAGTTAGGTACTTTTTTTCACCTGAAAGAAGGAAATGAATATTAAGTGCCTTTTCCGAGGGCAAAACATGGGGCATGTTAGGGGATTCTAAACCAGATCCTGTGAGTTTTTTTTGTTTTTTTTATTGAGATTCTCCATATACATATGGAGGGTATGGCGAAACAGGTGTCAAAGACGCCTTTTCAAAGCCACCATACCGTTGGCTTTGTTGTTCGGAGTTTCCATCTCCTAGGAGGACTTCCGACCAAGGATGCAAGGGGTTCCTCCTACCCCTGACTTGTGTGTCATGGCGGGTGCGTCATGCCCGAACATGCCCCTATGGCCTGTCACCACAACAAAGGCTTGTCACTGCCACTAGCCGCAGCTATGTACTCATTTACACCTGAGTTAGGTGAGGAAAGTCGTGTAAAGTGCCTTTCCCAAGGGCACAAGATCGGTGACACGGCAAGCGGATTTGAACCCGGGACCTCTCAGGCCTGAGACCAACGCGCTCCCGATCGTGCCACGCGTTCTAGGCCAAATACCCTGCCAATACACCACCATGATGTAACTTCATTCTTTAGCTGTGAATCCTGATGGCCCTGTCCTGTATCATATATACAGTAACTGTCATAATGATAAAGATCATACTAATATACAGTACTAATAACATGAAATTCAATGCTGTACCTGTGGTATATTTTGTATTCTAATCCTACATTGTTACATTACTAATTGAAATAAATGTCTCAAATGGCAGCTTCACCATATTTAAATTAAGGCCACAGCAGTTTGATTTGTTGGTTCACGGATTTTTAAAGTTAAGGCCACATCAATTTAATTTCTTGGTTCACAAATTTTTTCATAAAAAATATGGAGCGATAGGGCAAAAAAAAATGAAAATAAAAATTGTAAAATGGTTGGGGTATACATAAAGAATAAAAAGTTTTCAGCTTGAAAAAGGTACAAAAACACTATTACTGTACAGTAACAGCACCTGTTTGTTGAAAACTACAAAAGTAGTGTCAGTTTTTATTTTTGTCCCATTCTTTATGAATGAAAAGTATAACTGGAATTATAATACCCACATTTTAAGGAGCTTATAATGTAAAGGCCAATTTACTACACCAGAAAGTTGGTGAATGTTTTCATTAATGGTGAAAATTTGTTGAGTGATAATTTTATTTTTTCCCAAAAAATAGGAGCGAGCGAATCCGTGAACCAATCAATTAAATTGGTATGGCCTAAAGTATAGCAAGCGGACATCATAAATGCAGTGGGCAGGAAGAAAAACTTAACTTGTGTGTGCGTGTATTCACTTCATGAAACTAATTGCACCAAGGTATAGACCTGGTCCTCTGGCTTTGATTTATTACTAATAATATGTTTTCCTTGTTAAGTTATGCTATATTCTTTTTTATTCATTTTTTAATCTGAGAGCCAACAAATCAAATTGGTATGGCCTAAACAACCCATAACAATGAGTTTCATCGGCCATGTTTCCACCCTTACCTCTGACATGCACCATCCTGAGTGCAGCTGCAAAGTGTTGCTCTGCAGAGTCCAGGTCTGCCATAGCAAGGGAGGATTTGCCTGCCTTAAAGTGGTCCTTGTATTGTCTTGAAAAGGAAGAAAGGCCTGGATTATTGTCATGCACAAGACTTGAATGGATTTATTTAAAGTGTTAAAGTGTCATGTTTCAAATAGCAGGTAACCAATACAGATGATTGTGTCATTGATAAAAAATATTATAACAAAATTCTATGATATGTAATCTGTCACATAAGTGATTCTGTCATTTGCAGGACTGGTTTTGAGGCCTGGTATAAAGAAAAAGATCAGTCTGTAGGGAAAATGCAGGATGTCTCAATCTTGTACAATCATGCACTATTTTTTTACCCACCTTAGTTTGTCTGCACGAAGATGTCGGCCCTGAATGTGATCTTTATCAGTTCTCACGCACTTGCACAGGAGGTCCCACATGCTGTACATGTGTTTCCACATGAGGTCCCACATGTTGTTCATGTGCAGGGGGTTCCACATGACGTTCCACATGATGTACATGTACATGAGGTTCATCAAAATGTACATGAGATTCCATATGATGTACATGAGGTTCCACAAGAGGTTCCACATGTTGTATATGAGGTTCCACTCATTGTATATGCACATGATCTTCCACATGTTGTACATGTGCATGACATTCCACATGTTGTACATGCACATGAGGTTCCACATGTTGTATATGTGCATAAGGTTCCATATGATGTACATGAGATTCCACATTAGGTCCCACAAGTTGTACATGAGGTCCCACATGTTGTATATAAGGTTCCACATGCTGTACATGTACATGAGTTTCAACATGATGTACACGAGGTTCCATATGATGTACACGAGATTCCACATAATGTACATGAGGTTCCATAAGAGGTTACACATGTTGAATATGAGGATCCATGTATTGTATATGCACATGACGTTCCACATGATGTACATGAGATTCCACTTGTTGTACAGTCAAACCCGTCTATAGCAGCCACTCAAGGGACTGGAGAATGTGTTTCTGTAACACATAGTACAAGAGATTGTCACACATGTCAATGAATGCTTACCTCAGAATGTTGGTGCCATTGTTCACATAGTCATGAAGTTAGTAACAACTGAAGTTAAAGAATTTCAATGAATGAATCTTACCTGGATGTCTGAGGCAGCTGTGAACCTCTCTTTGGCAGAGACTTGTGATGCGTAGTCCTGCTTCTACCTGATTGTGTCAACAAAATATCTGGTTTTCCCCTGACTTTAATAGATGGGACCTTCCCGGTGTCATTGGTTAATGAGTACTTCAACTGATTGTGTATTTTTAGTTGCTTCTTACCAAAAAGCTGTTTTCTTAATATCTTTCTCGTTTCTTCTTAAAAACAGAAAAAAATTCTTAAAATAAGAAAGCTTTCTGTATTTAAGAAAAAAACATTTGTCAACGCATTAAGAAATTTTTTTCTTACTATCGCTAAGTTATTTCACTGGATCCTTACTGAAAATCAAGTAAATCATACTACATCAGAGCTCTAGCCAGCGTCCGTTGTTGTGTCAATCGACGGAAATTTGCTGCGTGTGACGGAAAAATTTTTAAACCAATCCGTCGATCTTGACGGACAAAAATTCTTGGTGGATCACAGGCGGCTTGGGGACGCTGTCCACGGTCGGAAAGCCACACACTGTTTGTTTTGCTATTGTTATGATTGTTGACTTAGTGTATCAGCGCCCTTTCGCATACGATAATCTCATTAAAAACCCGTTTTTCAAGGCCTCAGTTCCGTCTTTCTAGCTTAATTTTCGCAGTTTTCACGACAATGGGAATTGGCTGACGGAAAAAAATTTTGAGCTGGCTAGAGCCCTGTACTACATGTAACAGAACTTGTCCAGCAAACTTGGAAACTTTAGTAAAATGATTTGGAAGTCTGTATACTGTCACACTCATAACTGTCAGATACAGGGGACAGTTTTAGTATGTTAAAGTAAATAAGTCTTATGAAGAAGTCTTCTGAATGATTGAAACTCACCTGGATGTCTGAGACCCCACAGTTGTGAGCCTGTCTTCGGTAGAGACTTGCCTGTTTCTATTGTGTGTCAGCAAAACATCTGCATAGTTTTCCCCTCAGATATAAATAGACTGGACTTTCCCTGCGTCATTGAGTCATGTGCTCTTCAACCGTCTCTGTTTGTTTATTAGTTAGTTATTACTTCATATTGCGTAACATATTTGGGCACCAGTCAAGTAACATTTACTAACAAGCTACTGGATAGAATTTGGAAACAGCCAGACGTTTCAGACAGCCTCCAATCACTGATGAAAGACAAAGGATGCTACTTAATATTTGAAACATCAGATATTTTCTAAATGTATCCAACTGTTGCTTGTCAATGAGTTATTATAAATGTATAATCTTATTACCTGGATGTTTGTAGCTATCCTTTATCAACTATTTGGTTACTGTGTCTAGTGTGTGTTACAAACTGGTACATTATACTGAACTTGTCCAAACTTGTCCATCGAACTTGGAGGCTTTAATAGAAGTGATTTTTGAGAAGTCTGTGTGCAAGTACTTGACCTCAGCCCTCTATGTATTTTATCATATATGATATTTGACCTCCATTCGTTAGAATATTATTTTTATACAAAAGTCAAGTGGAACGGTGGTATGTGTGCCCCTCCCACTGAATCTCAGTGCTCAAGTCACTCCTAACCATGACCTGTTAATTGTCCCGATTTTTTTTGATTGCAAGAAAAGTAACCAGTCTTTCCGACTAAATGATTTGTGCAGATCTGCACTCTGTGAGCAGGTGAAGTCTACTTTAGACTCCACTCGACCTTGTGAAAAAGTGGAATAAACGGTCAAACAAATTGATATCAAGTTGAAATAAAATTAAGGTAGAGTTGGCTTAGCTTGACTTGACTTGACTTGAAACTATAATTATTGTTCTACATGTGTGTGTGTACATGTAGGTAACAACCCTGACTGTTGTGTGTCTGTAGGTAGCAGCCCTGGTGACCCTGAAGCTGTGTGCAGACCTGCACCTCGGGGAGGGGGTGAAGTCTGCCATCCCTGACTGTTCTGTGTGGGGGGAGGGGGTGAAGTCTGCCATCCCTGACTGTCCTGTATGTACATGTATATAACAGAAGGCTGTGTGTGTTTCCTGTGTCTGTAGGTAACAGCACTGGTGACCCTGAAGCTGTGTGCTGACCTGCACCTCGGGGAGGGGGTGAAGTCTGCCATCCCTGACTGTTCTGTGTGTACATGTAGGTAACAACCCTGACTGTTGTGTGTGTGTACAGGTAACAGCACTGGTGACCCTGAAGCTGTGTGCAGACCTGCACCTCGGGGAGGAAGTTGACAGGAACTGGGAGAAGATCGTGGATCAGACGTACCTGTTCGACAGGCTGGAGAGGGAGGTGGGTCATTCTCTCATTCATTCATTCACTCACTCTCACACTCACTCTCTCATTCACTCAGACGTACTCTTCGACAGGCTGGAGAGGGAGGTGGGCTCTCTCTCTTACACTCTCTCTCACTCACTCACTCTCTAACTCGCACACACACTCACAATCATGCAAACTCTCTCACACTCTCACTTTCTCTCACTCACTCACTCAGTCACTCAGTCACTCAGACCTAACTGTTCGACGAGATGCGACCTGTTTACTGTACTCATCTTTTGTAGCTCTGTTAAACATACAGCTTACCGGTTTTGAGGACTTGCAAGATTACTGGACAAGGTTTATTGTACATGTTTCCGCACAAGCTTGGCAAAAGGATGGACCTTAAGTCTCAATGATTGTGTTTTTCCCATCCCTGCAGATCGCTGCTCTCCATGAGCTGACTCTGGGCCAGCTGCAGGAGTGGTTCCAACAACATGCTTTTACGGACAGACACAAACTCAGCATACAGGTATGTTGCGTTTCAGTGCAGATGACTAAGTTGCTTTTTTTTTGTTTGTCTGTATTTGATTCAAGAAAAAGAATAAGTCTTGTTTAGAAGAACTTCAGGTGCTTCTTTCTAAACATAGCATATAACAGAATAAAGAAAACTTAACACAGTCCAACATAATGCAACAATGTAGAGAACAGCAAAACAAGTTTAATGACATCACTGTCTCTGCCCAGGTTGTGGGGGAAGGGGGCAGTGAGGGTCTGACCAAGGTCAGAGAAGGTCAGGAAGAGGACATGGAGGCTGAAGATGACTCAGCAGATGATGATGATGATGATAATGATGATGATGATGATGTTGATGAAGATGATGATAGTGAAGAAGATGGAGATGAGGAGGAAGAGATGGAGGAAGACTGTCCGGACACCAACGGGGTTTGTTGTTTCCCTGCATATCAGAAAGTTTTTCATCGTAATGCTTGAGGGATATCAAGCATAACTCTAGCCAAAGTGTAGCACACTCCCAAAGAGTCTCAGAAATTCAGCATAGTGGCAGCTGACTTTGATGAACATAAACAGGTTTCCTCTGTGGAGCAGCTATAGTCCTGTATCTTTGACTTTGACTTTATTTGAATTGCAACAAGGACAATACCATATGGACTCTAGGCACCTAACAAACTGATATTGTGACCACATACATATATTACATACAGTACAGAAATGTATCTTCCATACATACATTTGTTTGTTTGCTCCTCAACCAGCTGAGGTAGTCTTTTGACAGCAAATTTGTATTAGTTATGGAGTATGGCAGCAGGAAGTTAACCCTGTCTGTTTTTCCTGACAGACTGATGAAGCAGACCTGCAGCTGGAGATGCTGCCTGTGCAGGAGGAGGAGGAGGGGACCAGCATCTCCGACATCCCCGCCTTCAAACGGGGCCTCATGGTCTTCCCTGTCACTCTCATCACCTGCTGACAGTTCCACCAATCAGACAACACCTGCTGACACATCTCCACCAATCAGGGAACAAATGCTGACAGATCCACCAATCACGGGACAGCTACTGACACATCTCCACCAATCAGAGGACACCTACTCTGACACATATCTACCAATCAGATGAAAGCTCATTACATCTCCACCAATCAGGGAACACCTGCTGACATATCTCCACCTATCAGAGGAAAGCTCATTACATCTTCACCAATCAGAGGAAATGAAGCTCATTACATTTCACCAATCAGAGGAAAGCTTATTACATCTCCACAAATTATGGGACACCTGCTGACATCCTCCAATCAGGGAACACCTGCTGACACATCTCCATCAATCAGAGGGTTTGCATCATCTACTGACACTCGTCCACCA
Source organism: Branchiostoma floridae x Branchiostoma belcheri (assembly GCA_019207045.1). Lineage (NCBI taxonomy): Eukaryota > Metazoa > Chordata > Leptocardii > Amphioxiformes > Branchiostomatidae > Branchiostoma > Branchiostoma floridae x Branchiostoma belcheri. Next base: position 197,590 of record CM033037.1, on the reverse strand, counting down.
ATCAGAGGACAGTTACCAGTTCAAATTTCCACCAATCAGAAGGGACCAATATCACCTAGTGAGCTATCTCCACCAATGAGAGGCCTCACAGCCCAACGATCTTCACCAATCAGCGGACACTTTTTTGTCACAAATGGCCTCAACAATTCCAGCAGATGTGCAATTGACTGTAAATCAGTAGACTTTCTGTGTGCAACATGGTAGTGAACAACCTCAAGTCAGCTGTACACACTTAGGCCACAGCAAGTAAATTTTATGGATGACATCCTCTGCAGACTGCAAAAATAATGAGATAGGGCGGAAAAAAAACAAGATGGGTAAAAAAAACAAGTCAAATTTTCAAAATAGACGTTGTAACAAAACTTGAAGTGACAAAATATGGCATCGCAGTCAACAAGGCATTCATTCCTGTACTTAAGAAGTGCACCAGTGTAGCTAAAGTGACACTAGTGTGGTAGACTGGTATCATTAACCATGTTGGCAACTTCACTCATAGCTTCCATAGTTGTGCCACTTTTACAAACTAACTATCAAGTTTCACTTCTGCAACTACAGTCAATGCTACAGAGTCTCTAGTGTCAATTCTACATTCAATGATTAGGTTACAACACAACCTTTACCCATTTTCGTCTATCCGGCCTTCCCTTAAGAAGAAAAAAATCTTGTTTTTTTTTCTGAAATCAGGCGAAAATTAATGAGCGCGCGGATGTCATCCATAAAATTTACTTGCTGTGGCCTCATGCCGCATCTTCAGAAATGAGTTGTAGTTGCATAGTTCCCAAGAAGAGAACCCATGTGGTTTCTAGCACTAGTCCTGTCTCAGTTCTTGCAGTTTGGTGGCCATATATGCACATGCCTCTATAACAATGCAAGAGACAGCAGACTGCATGGGCAGAGACAGGACTAGAAAACATGGACTATCTCATCATATGCCAGTTGGGTTTCAGTTGTTAGAGGCAGGGGATTAGTAAGGTTATAGGAGAATCATCAATAACGGTCTTAGTCCTTTTTAAGAGCACAATGTAGAACATCCTAGCCCAAATCAGTTGGACTGGTTAGCCCCATCTTACATTGTAGCCTTTGTCCGTATTGAAACAAAACGTCAGACATAACTTAACTGGGGGCTTGATTTGTGTTTTAGTATCTGCTGTAGCGAGGCCTGAAAAACAGTAAATTAATCAATCAAAAGCTCTGCAAGTAAATGTGTAAATTTCCTTAATTAGGTTTATGTAGTTTAATATAGTCTAAGTTATGAACAAAATATTTTATGGAGCTTCTCATTGTCTAAAGCAAGTTTTAGTCTCCTTGTCTAAAGTAATAAATATAACGATAATGAAACAGAAACCTTTGCAACATGTTGTTTAATGTTCAAAGACCACTGTGTGATACAGAAGGTATGTCATCAATGTGTAGGTATGAATGTGGTAACTTTGTGACATTATTTCTTTATTTGTGAGGTTCAACAGTAGAACATATTCTAGATGCCTTGTTGAATGTTCTGTTTCCGAGAAGCCCAGAATGCAGAAGTTGCAATAAAACATTTGTGTCCTATCAATGCCATCTTGCGTTTGGTTCTATATCTTTGTGGCTGCTCAATCACGACCTCCAGCGGCTGGTGGTATATTGCAGCTACACCAACATGCCGTACTTGTAGTTAACAACAAAAGTTAACAATTGTAGCCGGTAACGTGTTCATAAGTTTGATGTTTTTGGGAGCAAAACATATTTGAGGCGCCTTGAGGTATGTTTTGCTTCAGAGAAGAAGTTTGAAATCCAGAAGATAGAATGAAACGTTGTTCCCGTCTATAATGCTTCTTGTGTCGTTGGAGATCAACGCAGAGTTTTCACCTTTTGTGGCCGCGCAATGACGACCTCCAGCGGCTGTTGGTATATTGCAGTAACGGTGACTGGACAGGTGACGGACATTGACCTAAACTTGGCACCGCGTATTCTCCAAACAGAAGTTCGGCTCTTGCTGTTCTGACGTGTTTTAGGCGGTTTATCGTGTCCAGTTTTCTTATGTCTGCCGGTTGTGCAAAGTAAAAACCCAATAAAAATAGGCCAAACTCAGCCGGAGCCGAACCTTTGCTTGGAAAGTAAACACCACCGGATTTAACCTTTTATACCGAGCCTAAGTTACGGCTAACCGCTGTTTACATTTCCATGACCTGCTCGGGGCAAACACAGGGTTTTTGAGAGAAGAACTTTCACAAGACGTTTAACAACTTCAAATCAACCAACAGCTAGCCAAACAGGCACTCATTAAACCTCGTTCTTCTGCTTTTCTTGGCGGTGACGTCTGGTTCTGTGACGCCATCATCTTGGCCTCATGCGTATGAACAGATTTTCAAACATGATTCGTAAAATATTCGAAGCACATAACGTTACATATTATCTATTCACTCTTGGCGTAGTGCTACTACGAGGGGCATTCAATAAGTAATCCACCTGACCCACTTCCAGTTGTCTGATCTAAATAAAATTTTGCATGTGTAATGAGTCATATCTCTATGGGTTATGTTGCAAAAACAGCTCTGAACTAATTGCGGTTACTGATTTACTGGTGTTTGAACTGAGTCAGGTGTGAAATGGACCAGGTGTGAAATGGAGCAAGTTGAGTGTCGCGCAGTGATCCGGTTTTTGTATTTGAAAGGACGCACACCAAAGGGGACTTTTGATGAAATGAAAAAAACTTATGGTGATGATGCCCCATCATATGGCCTTGTAAAACGCTGGCATCCTGAATTCAAACAAGGCCGGAAGTCTGTGGAAACAGCTCCCAGACCTGGTCGTCCCTCTTCTGCCATTAATGAGGCATCTGTCGGAGGACCAACCTGGGATGTCCTACAAGAACGGTGTCCAGAGCTACATCAAATGATGGGAGAAATGCAAAACTCTGGGTGGTTCCTATGAAGAGAAAGACTAATAACTGTGCCAAGTTTCATTAATCTCCTGCTATGGGAAATGGGTCAGGTGGATTACTTATTGAATGCCCCTCGTAGCTATGCGCAGTAGTGGGGCGTTCCAAATGTGCATATGTAAAGGTATATGCATTTCAACGTTAAAAAAAATGCTTAAGAATCTAGAAGAAAATGTCCCATTTTGATTTCATACGGTCTTTAGATATCAAACAATCAATCAAAATGGTTTATTTGTTAAAAGGCGTGGCAGCCAAGGGCTGAATTATGCCCTATTTACAAAACAAAGTATTGCACTACACCATGTTGTTGCTCTTGCATTACATATTGTAGACTTAACACATTTAAAATGTTACAAGTATGACATTATCTCATGAAACAATCTCGTAGGTTAAGATCCGGTATTAGCTATAGGTCTTTCCATCATGGACTTGCGGATAGCACTGGACTATTGATGAATCTGACATCTAACAACGATACTTCCCGCCTACAGAACGTGAAGCGTGTTCAACAATAACCACATCTTGAGTCCGACGTTACAAACAGTAAAGACTTAGTTTAAGGAAACCATCATAATCATCACATTTCGGGTGTGTTTCCGTGACAAACTCCCCCTCTCTTTTCGGGAATTTCTTTCCCAAATGGCGCTCGTTAGGTCTTCAACCTGCAACCTAGGGGTGGATACCGGTACAGAAAATTCAGGTCCAGGTCCAAGGGATCAGGTCCAGGTCCGGACCTGAACCTGGACCTGATTCAGTATGACTCATACCAATGGTCCATTTCAAAACAAAGAAATCTGTTTGGTGGAGTATTAGACTTACACTGGAGTTTTAAAATCCTACCACGCTAACTGCACCTGTACGATTGGCTGTAAAACTTGGTAGAAATTACTATAAACCCTACTCTACTTCACTCTTGTTTTTTTCCTTCCACCTGCAAACACAAGACGTGTGAATGCCTGATGTAATAATCTGTTAAACTTAATTTTCTAATCGGTCCAACATCCGGTCCACCTAATTTTTTCAGGTCCGGTTTTTTTTGGACCGGTCCAATAAGAAAAACCGGTTTTGTACCGGTACGCTGTACCGATACCCAGCCCTACTGCAACCCCATACATCATTGACCTGACCGTGACTGTTTCTGCACTTCCATCCGTGTTAGTTGGGTTATGTTTTGTTTTTGGTTTGATATAGATCTTCATTAATGACTGATATGTCACTATTCTTTCTGAGTCTGGGTCATTTGTAGAGAATCACCAACTCTAGACGGAAAGATTTGCACCATCGCACGAGTGGTTGGGCTTTTAACGTGCCTGGGGTATGGCTCTCCCCAAATACGGGACCTCCATTTAACGTCCTATCCAAGGGACGGCCCGAGCCGAAGCTAGGTACTCATTTTCACCTGAGTCAAGTAACGGAGATGACAACCCTGTTCTGTTATCCGTTTTAGTTGGGGTATAACAAAATCATAAAAAAGGAGAACAAGACAAGAGAAGCAAGAGTTTTTTTTCACTCTTTCCATTTTTTGTGTCAACATTTCAAAGAACACACAAGAGAAGTAGAAAAGAAAAAGGGATGTGTCAGCTACCCACGACAGGTTATTTGTCCATCGATCGCGAGCTCTCATCCTCACCAACCCACTCCCGCCAACTTGACACATTCATATAAAATATAGACATACGAAACGTACAAGACAGACTGTTCATACCAGCAGACTGATACGACTTCATGGAAGCAGGGGATTGTCCTCTCAAAGCTATTCGCCTTTCCGCTCGCTTTGAAAGCTGACACATACATCCTATAGGGAAACCCAATCATATTGCATAGGGAAATTTCACCCTCACACTCAGGGTTGACATCGCGGCAAAGCCTAACGATATCTCGTTAGGCTTTGCCGCGATGTCAACCCTGAGTGTGAGGGTGGGAAATTTGTACTGTGTGGAACTTAGATACCGTAATGGCCGACTGTTTCTGCAAGTGCATTCCCATCCGTACTGTACTAAGTAACGGAGATGACTGATGAAGCTGTTCTGCAGCTGGAAAAAAACAAACAATAAAAACACGTCAAACTCAACCGGAGCCAAACCTCTGCTTGTATGTTGTTTTAACCCCACAGATGAATGAAGCTGACCTGCAGCTGGAGATGCTGCCTGTGGAGGGGGAGGAGGAGGGGACCAGCATCTCCGACATCCCCGCCTTCAAACGGGGCCTCATGGTCTTCCCTGTCACTCTCATCACCTGCTGACATCCACCAATCAGGGGACACCTGCTGACAGATCCACAAATCAGGGAACACCTGCTGACAGATCCACCAATCAGGGAACACCTGCTGACAGATCCACCAATCAGGGAACACCTGCTGACAGATCCACCAATCAGGGGTCACCTGCTGTCAGCTTCACCAGTCAGGGAACACCTGCTGACAGCTCCACCAATCAGAGAACATCTCATGCCATCTTCACCAATGAGATGGTTTGCATCATCTACTGACACTCATCCACCAATCAGAGGACACTCACCAGTTCGAATTTGTACCAATCAGAAGGGACCAACATCACCTAGAGAGATATCACCAATGAGAGGCCTCACAGCCCAACCACCTCCACCAATCAGAGAACACTGTTTGTCACATATTGCTCCAACAATTCTAGCGGATGTGCAATTTACTGCAAAGCAGTAGACTTTCAGCTTGCAATATTATAATGGTAGTGGCCAACCTGAAGTCAACTGTACAGTCACACTTATGCCACATCTTCAGAGAGGACGTTGTAGCTGCATAGTTCCCATTTAGAAGAAGAGAGGCAATGTGTTTTCTACCACTAGCCCTGTCTCAGTTCTTGCTGTTCGCTTTCTCTCGCACTAACGTAGAGGCCATATAAATGTATGTGTAAGCTAGTGCCTCTCCAGCAATGCAAGAGACAACTGCATGGGCAGAGACAGGACTAGAAAACATGGAGGATCTCATCATACGCCAGTTAGGTTTCAGTTAGAGGCAGGGGAATTGTAGGACTATAGGAGAATCATGAATAAGGGTCTTATTCCTTTTTAAGAGCACAATGTAGAATATCCTAGTCCAAATCAGTTGGACTGGTAAGCCCCATCTTACATTGTTGTCTTTGTCCGTATTTTAAAAAAACGTCAGACATAACTGGGGGCTTGATTTGTGTTTTAGTATCTGCTGTAGCGAGGCCTGAAAAATCAATCAATCAATGAAATGCTCTGCAAGTAAATGTGTAAATTTCTTTAATTAGGTTTATGTATTTATAGTTTAAGTTATGTCTAAGTAATGAGCAAAATATTTTATGGCACTTTTCATTGTCTAAAGCAAGTTTTAACATCATTGTCTGAAGTAATAAATGCAGAAACCCTTGCAACATGTTGTTAGATCAATAGATGTTTGAAGACCACTGTGTGATAAAGTAGGGGTGTCAATGTGTAGGAATGAATTTGTTAACTTTGTGACATTATTTCTTTATTTGTGAGGTTCAACAGTAAAACATATTCTAGATGCCTTGTTGAATGTTCTGTTTTGGAGAAGCCCAGAATCCAGAAGTTGCAATAAAACATCCTTGTCCCATCAAGATCATCTTGCGTTTCCTGCACTTCTTTTTTTTCATTTCATTTCCTTTATTGATTCACAACATAACAGACATACACATTGTGGTAGCCTGAATGGCGTTGGAATGTACAACAAACATATGGCCTGCTCCGTCCGCATATATACATAAGAACAATATAAAATTACACAAAAAAGTATACAACTCTAACAATTGAGTGCCATCATTACCACCATCATTACAAGCTAAGTGTCTTTAGTCTTATTGTACAACTTGATGGCTTTGTGCAGGAAGGAGTTCTGGAGTCTTTTAGTTCTAGCTGGGGGGATGGAGATAGTGTTTTTGTTTCTTAGTGATCGTCCCGTAGCAGTTGATCTGGAAGCTGGGACCAGGTCATGTAGGGGATGCTCAGCATCCAACATTTGTCTGAATAGTTTGACGGCTGCATCCTCGCGTCTGGACTGGAGGGTGGGCAGGTCGGGCACATCGCGCCTGCCCGCTCGGCTGATAATCCGTAGAGCTCGCTGTTGGACTCTCTGCATTGCACGTTCCTGTTCCTTGCTACAGCCTACAAGGAGGACGTGACCATATTCAAGGACTGGGCGCACGAGGGACACGTAGATAGTCACTAGGTCTGCGACACTGGTCCCTTGCTTTGCAAGTAGTCTCAAGAAGTGCAGTCTACGGGAGGCTTTAGTAACCATTGAGGTTACTTGCTCTTGCAGGGTGAGGTTTTTGTCCAAGATGAAGCCCAGACCTTTTGCGGACCCGACCCACGGAACGCACACACCGCCAAGGGTTAACCTTGGCGGGCTGGGAACAGATCTGCAGACACAGATTTGTAGCAGTTGGCTTTTCTTCCCGTTTAGCAACATGCTGTTGGTGTCAGCCCACGAGTCGAGATGAGATGTTTCTTCCTCAAGCGTTTTATCCACGATGGCTTGGGGTAGTGAAAGAGTTCTGGACATTCCGACATCGTCCGCGTAGCCCACGTTCATAGTGTCAGGGTGAACTGTTGTCCTCGAGCTCATAAAGAGCAGAAAAAGGTACGGGGACAGCACACCACCTTGTGGGACACCAGATGTCGGCTCCTTCCAGGAACTGGCCACGCCGTTGACTACTACCCTCTGACGCCGACCGCTGAGGTAGCTGTGGATCCAAGACACCATGCTTGGACTAGCCTGGATATCGATCACACGCTGTAGCAGTATGGCATGATCGACTCGATCGAAGGCTTTGGACATGTCAGCAAACAAAGCTCTGACCAGGGTTGGCTTCTTAGAATCCAACGCAGTTAGCCAAGTTTGTACCATACGCACAAGAGCGATCGTAGTTGAAGAGCCCCTCGTGTACGCGTACTGGTCTTTAATGACGGCGCGTAGGGAAGGAAGAAGTCTCTTCAGGATGCATCGCTCCATCAGCTTAGCCAGCACAGACAGCAAAGAGATGGGCCTCATGTCACAAACATCAGTCGCCCCCGCGGATTTCGGGACTGGTGCGATGTTGGCTGATTTCCATATGAGGGGCACTGTACCGTCTTCGTACGAGGCATTGAAGAGATGAGTGATGATGGGTGCAAGATCTTCGGCGTGTTCTTTAAGGATCCAGCTGGGGAGATCGTCCGGACCACTTGCCTTTCTGGGGTTTATGGACTTCAGCAAGGCTTTTACTTCTCCAATCGAGCAGAGTTCATGACCACTGGCTCCACGTGGGAGAGGGAACAAGGAGAGTGGCCGGCCCTGGCACCAAGATTCGGAGAAGTGTCTTGTGTCAGCATTCAGGTCAATGTCTTATGTGGTCGTTCAATAACGACCTCCAGCGGCTGGTAGTATATTGCAGGAACTCCGACCTGTCATAGTCAAAAGTTAACCATTTGTAGGCGTGAACCTGTTCGTAACAATAACGTTTTTGTGAGAAATGATGTTTCAGTAAAATATATTTCAGGCGCTCTGAGGTATATTGTGTTTAAGAGAAGAAGTTTGGAATCCAGAAGATGCAATAAAACTTTGTTCCTGTCGTCATTCTTCTTGTGTCGTCAGAGATCAACGCAGATTTTAAAGTACAATACAATGTACACCTTTTGTGGCCGCGCAATGACGACCTCCAGCGGCTGTTGGTATATTGCAGCACAATTGAGTACTCTGCAAACAGAGGTTCCGCCCCGGCTGTTCTGACGTTTTTAGGCGACTTTCTATCGTATCCCGTTTTCTTCATTCATGTCCGCCGGCTGTACAAAGTAGAACAAGATGTGCTTTTTTCAAGCAGGTAAAAACTGATGAAAACGCGTCCGGAGCCGAACCTCTGCTGGGAAATTAAACACCACCGGACCGTGTTACGCTAAGCGCTGTTTACATCCCTTGTGACCTACTTGGAGCAACTTAAACGAGAAACAGGGGAGTGTTTTTGAGAGAGGAACTTTTGCAAGACGTTTAAAGGTAACCTATGAATGAATGGTTTATTTACGTCGAGCGACATACAGTGGCAACCTGAGCAATATTAGTCCGAGTCAGGTTTGTAGAACTTCATTTATAAATATTTTGGGTCACTAGTACTTTTCTACGTAATAAGATGAAGCAACTCTATTCCATTCCATACCATACCAACATTCAAGTAGGAAATATTTGGTGGCGCGAGGACGTTGTGAAGTTTAATTTTTATGGGTTACAATATTTAGGGAATCCTAGCACTCTCGCATTACATATTACAGACATTACACATTTAAGGTGTTTTGAGATGTATTTACAAGAATGACATTCTTGGTTGTCCATCGTAGTCGATGATGACTTCTACGTGCATTTTCTCATCTGTTGTGCACTCGCAGGTGGCTCAGGAGTCCGATTCTGGACTTGCAGGGTCATCCTCATTGCTCACAGCTGAACTGGGGCTGACTCTGCTGCCTGGTCACTGCTGCTGCTGCCGCTGCTTTGCGTCTGCTTCTGGCCTCTTCAAGAATGACATTATCTCATGAAATAATCTCGTAGCTTAAAATCCGGCATTGACTAGCTATAGGTCTTCACTTAATGGAATTGAGAATGCGCAGCAGTGATGGCACTGGACTGTTGGTAAATCTGACGTCTTACATCCTTTCCGCCTACAAAACGTGAAGCGTGTTCAAGGTACAATCATGAACCACATCTTGAGTCTACAGACAGTAAAGATTTAGTTCAAGGTAACCATCATAAGCATCACATTTCGGGTGTGTTTCCCTGACGAACTCCACCCTCTCTTTTCAGGAATTTCTGTCCCAAATAGCGCTCGTCTACTCGTTATTACTCATTTTCACCTGTCAGTGAGTAAAGTAACGGAGATCACAACCGTGTTCTGCGATCCCGTTTTTGATTGGTGTATAACAAAATAAAAAGAAGGAAAACTAGACAAGAGGGACAAGAGGTTTTTTTCACTGTTTCCATTTTTTGTGTCAACATTTCAAAGAACACACAAGAGAAGTAAAAAAGAAAAAGGGATGTGTCAGCTACCCACGACAGGTTATTTGTCCGTCGATCGCGAGCTCTCATCCTCACCAACCCACTCTTGCCAACTTGACACATTCATATAAAATATAGACATACTAAACGTACAAGACAGACAGTTTATACCAGTAGACTGATACGACTACATGGAAGCAGGGGATTGTCCTCTCAAAGCTATTCGCCTTTCCGCTCGCTTTGAAAACTGACACATCCATCCTATGGGGAAACCAAGTCATATTGCATAGGGAAATTTTACTGTGGGGAGTTTAGATACCGTAATGGCCGACTGTTTCTGCAAGTGCATTCCCATCCGTACTGTACTAACGGAGATGAAAATCATGTTCTGCGATCCTAGCCTCTCAAAGCTATTCGCCTTTCCGCTTGCTCGATTGAAAGAAGCTGATACATCCATCCTATGGGCAAATCCAATCATGTTGCATAGGGAAATCTTTACAGTGTGGAGCTAGATACTGTAATGTTTCAGGTAGTTAAGCTCTACATGCCACCCGGCCGGGAGACATCGAGATTTCAGTTCAAAATAGAGAGCATGATAAAAAAGGTAGAGGCGGACAAGAATACTCTACGTGTCTTATAAAAAAAAACGTAAAAAAACAGCAGTCGGAGCCTACCCTCTGCTTGGAGAGTAGGCGATATAGCATGCACCAAGGAATATAACCTCCTTGCATGCACTTACAACTTTGACCGTAATGTTACCTAATTTCGTTCAGAGTTGTAAAAGACATAACAAAGTTTATGTGTGACTAAAGCATTATCACCATACATGTCCAGCGGTCAGTCTGAGATCAGTGCCCTTCGCCCACCCCATAATCATGAGCTCCGAGACGCGACAAGGGAATCGTGAGGCGAAGCTACAGCAGACTTGAACTTGTCATGTGCGTCATCATGACGTCACCAGCCACGTTATCGGCCACGTCATCTGGGGCCGGGCTTTTCTCGGATCGCTCCGGAAGAGTCTTTATTAATATTTGATTGAAAATCGATATTTTGCGAAAGCCTTTTCTCTGTTGCGGCACGACGTTTGCAAGAGTATATCGTCATGTAACGTTAGGGGTGTTTTAGCGCATGTCTTCAGGCACAAGCATTCGCTTTGTAACTGCGGTTGGCGGCGTCGCTGTGGCCGAGTGAGTTTCGCTCAACGATTTTCGTCGATAAAAAAGAGTCTTTTTCGCTTTGTACGTTTTGTCTTTTGATGGATACTTGATATTCCCATAACAAAATCAAGCGCAGCACAAATTCTATTTAGCGACGCCACCAGCGTGCCGCAGTCAAGTGGCATACCCCATTGTCAGGTTGCATTGAAATCAGTTTGGTTACTTGCCTAACACAAAACCTCCTTGCCTAACAGAAATTAACAAAAAAAATCTCCAAAATGTTAGTTTCCTAAACACTGCGTGTTGTCTAAAACCAAGTCAAAGATTACAACACAGTTAAGACTTCTTGCTACCACTTTCAGAAAAAAGTTGTTATTCAATGAATCAACAAGAACAGAATGACCAAAGTAAGAAGCATTTTCTGATCCCTGTGTATCTGATGTGTACATACCTACCTGCCGGTTCAAATTCAATAGAGTCACTTGTGTGATATTTGCACGTTTGTTCGCAAGGCTATGGCCCGGAGGCTGACTTTACTTTAAGTATGGTAGAAAGTACTAGAAACATAGGTGACATACAAGTGACTATGACAATGGACAGTGATTTACATTGTAAAAAGAGACTACTCTTTTTTGTGCTATTTTGTGTATGTTATTCTGTACAGGGCACGCCTGGAAAGCAGTGCGCAAAGTACTGAGTGTGTCAACCCTGTATAAAGAAAACAGAAATAAATAAATAAATACTCAAACACTATCGTTGGCTATATCTAGACAGGTTAACTTTGTCCTTTTTGGGAATCAAAGGAAGACAAAAATCCCCATTTTTCTACAATTTATGCGTTCTGTCACTTTTATCTATCGAGCAGCGGAGACCAGAAAGCCGGGCTGACGGGTCGACTCTGCGGGATGAGCGGCATGTCTGATCTGTACCTGCGCTTACCTGGGTTACCTGGCGGCGGCGGCTTTGGAAAAGAATGTTCACACCTGTCGGACCGCAGCCAACCGAACGTAACGCCATTTGTCTGTCTGTATCCAGTAATGATCGGCTCTGATCAGCCCGCAGGACACAATAACTCCGACGGGGAGGGGCTGACCTGCTTCAAGACTTCTGGGCCGGCAGCTTTAAATTTCTTTTGGGGCAGCTGATTCGCGATTTTAACATGGGCTAAGGTTTCCCGTGCTCGGAAGGGACTTCAGCCGCACAACTTCCATTCCCATCCCAGAGAACCTTAGCCCATGTTGAAAGTCGTGAATCTGCGCTCCCCCTACAGTAAACGCCACCGCTCAAGAAGTGTGCGAAAGAGGCTAGCTAGCCCTAGGAGGGGAAAAGCTTTGTTATCTGGGGTTACTGAAGTTTAGCGACATACTTGTTTGTCCACAGTAAAACGCTAAGAAACCAACCTGCTGTCCATCAATATTAGCAGGTCAACTGGTGACAGAAGCGGGGCAGGTCCGTCAGAATGATGTACTTTTAGACGGAACTTTGCGGATTGGTCTGTCCCGGTAGTCTCTACCAGACTCCGGATCGCTGGAAAAATCGTAGAAATGGAACAAATAGAGGAGTAAGCCGGCCAGAGGAATATAACCGGCCAGGGAACAGCACGCGATCGTCGGATCGTAGATCGTAGATCGCGTGCTGTTCCCTGGCCGGTTACATTCCTCTCTATTTGTTCCATTTCTACGATTTTTCAGCGATTCGGAGTCTGGTAGAGACTATGTCCCGGCTGTTATATCTCCAAGTAGATGTATGGTCTCGGCTCTTTTTCAGACGCGTTTGAATTGAAGAAGTGAAGTTTTGCCTCCAGATAAAAGTGACAAGAGACGTTCGGAAATCATACCTCAATAAGAGATAGATAGATAGATAGATGGTTTATTGCGCAACAATTGCATCAGTAACAATGTATGGCAATGTACAGACAACAAAAGGTACGGTCTGATACTACACATATACTAGTACGTTATATTGCAACAATTTCGGTTACTACAATACTAGTGGAATCTACGGTGTGTATTAAAGGGAACTATAACATACATCAGGTCGGGTATTTCTATACTACTAGCGACATAATATTTGTCAAAAGTTATTTAGGAATGGTACAGTTTCTTTTTTGCATGGCGTGATAAATGTATTGACCTATGTACATAGATATAGAGTCATGACATGATAGGAGTACATTGAAGGTGTCATCACTTGTGTGTGGTAGAGATGAGAAAAACACATACACACCACGACACACACGCCTACTCTCGAAGCAGTTCTTATGCTCCTGCGCATGCGCATGCTGTTTTTGACGTGCTTTAGGCGTTTCGATGAGGCTATTTTGTGCTGTTTTGAAGGAGGTCTTAAGAAAACAGCACAAAATAATGATGATGATGATTTGGTTTTTATTGACTCCAACATTCAAAATGACAGTCTTGCAGCCAACTAGAATGTAGTCAACTGAATTGCACTGTTCAACAAATTGATATAACTCGGACTGAATCACTAACAGACGTCTAAGACAATTACGGCTCTAAAACATAACATTTACAATTCGTTAAAATCTACTATAGTACTTGTTTAAAATTGATGCTTAACTGCGACATTACAATAAGAATATAAAACTTCCATTTGTTTTCACATAAATAAATTCAATGATTATACATCAATATTTCTTTCCCTTTAGAATGTGAGTGTCCAACGATGGAATAAAAAAAGTAGGCTAAGTTTCGTACCTATTTGTGCTTCTTGTTGACCAATGTTACCATATAGGGAATGGGACTTTTTCTATAGCATTCTGTTCTCGAGTCCAACTGATTGCTCGAGCGGGTCTTACGGCCACTGACATCTCCTCGGCGACGGGAAAACCAATCACGAAATGTTTCTGACTGGAGAAGTTTGGTAGCAAAAGTTTCACAGTGGTCATCGCGTCGTAGGTCCAAAGGTACAAGACCGAGCCGGCACGCTCTACTCTACGTTGGATCATTTCTATCCTGTTTCTCCGAGTCTCTGTGATCCCTGGTTGATAAACTGGTACCGCATATTCGCAAGTTGGTCTTACAAATTAAGCCTGATAAAAACGCGGAAAAATGTCGAGGCGCCGCGGTCCCTTGAGCAAAATGCAAGCAGCTTGTGGGACTTTAAAAAACGCCTAAAAGCATTTAAAAAAGGCGGAGTCGAACCTCTGCTTGGAGAGCAACTCACGCGCACCATGAGACACACACACATAGAAACACAACAAAACAACACTCCCCTGGGCCGCTGAAGTAACGAACGCTTTCCCTTCACGACCCCTTACCAAATATCTGCTTTGAGATGTTTGGCATCTGGAGTGTGACGTCATAATCCTGACGTTGACGTCATGACGGGTGTTCTGGGAAGGACGAGCCTGGGATGGACTCATCGGATAAAGCACCGCGTCATCCACTCTCCAAGCAAAGGTCTGCCCCTGTTTATGGCGTGTTGTTAGGCGTTTTGTCGGGCTTTCTATTTTGTCCCGTTTTCTTCATGTCCGACAGCCAAACGGGCATGAAGACCATGGTACAAAATAGCAGGCAAAAAATGTCCGACGGAAACGACACGTCAAAAACAGCGCTAGCCGGAGCCGAACTTCTGCTTGGAGAGAAACAGTCATCTTCATTCCCTTGTCGCATCAGACGGAGGCGTCTGAATTCCCAGAAGTCTTATCAAAATAATCAGAGGGGCGGGACGTGTTCTCTAATTAACTGTTCCCGACGGAGCAGGAACAAACCACGTTTTCCTGACCGCTGGCTGGATGTTCCGGCTGGACCTAGATTGGGGTCCTAGATTGGAGATGTTTTTTTTTTTATTGGAAAGTCAGATCAACATTAGCCCCGCGCGCGTGGGAGATGTGTCGTACCCAGTTCCTTTGCCTATCACATTACATACGCTACATGATACATCTCTGGTATGGAAGGTTGCGGGTTCGATTCCCGGTTTGACTTGTCAGCTGGTGCGGTTCTCATCGGTCCAGAACGCACAGGTAACAAATTTGACCACAGCCACAACACAGCGCTATGTGCACCAAGGATGTCTTTACAGAAAGAAAAAAGGCTGTATGTTTTTTAACTTTAAAAGTGTATTTTCTGTCGGGAGGGAGAGAGAAAGAGAATGAAAGAGGGCTAACGAGAATATAGGCTGCTACAGCAGATAAGGCCACAGCAAGTAAATTTTATGGATGATATCCTCTGCAGACAGCAAAAATAGTGCGATAGGGCGAAAAAAAAACAAGATGGGTGAAGAGAAACAAGATGGCTACATTTTCAAAAATAGGCACCATAAAGTTGAGATGTCATCCATAGAATTTACTTGCTGTGGCCTAAGGTGGCCAGTTTGATACATGGGCACTTCTTTTGCCCCTTTCGATACTGCTTGGAGATTTAAGACAGGTGATGACGACAAAGGCCTTATCATATGACTTATACATTTAAACTTTATGCATTGACTGCTACAGCGTTCCTCGTTGGCCATTGACCCGGCTCACTATGGACAACATTGCCATGGTGATAGTGGCTCTGTGTGCTCAACATGGAGAAAATGAGTAGGGAAGGGGTGGTTGGGTAGGGAACGTCACAAGGTCTCACAAGTAAAAGTTACTGCTTGTGCTTTCATGGCACATGGAAAGTTCGTTGTCTCATTCTGGGTCATCGGTCATTTTATTCGGTACATTAATTTGTATTATCTGTCAAAATAGTCATGTAGTTACCGAAAAGATGCATGGAAACAATAGATTTCAAGGCAGCCGATTAAAAATACCTCAGATACCACTTATCAAAGGAAACGTTAATCTAAATAGTTAAAAGTTGACAGAAAGTTAAAAGTTGACAAAAACCGTATGATAGCTACCAAGAGCTACGGAAAAGAAAACACAAATCCTTATTTCATATCCGTTTTAAAATGACGGTACCATATCGCACTTTTCAACTCTGACGTGTGTTTGATTGCACTTTCTGTGTGGACTGTCGTGAGCGCTTTCAAAAAACTCCCTACCAAAATCTACCCGCCAAACTGACCCAAACTGGTTTGGGGAGTTATTATCATCCGAGGATTGCGTCATTATTTACTGCGCGCTGATTGGCTAATATCTAGTCTCCTTAATTGTGATTGGTGGGAGGGACGGATCTCGCCGGTATCAGTTCTCCCGAGAACGTGCGAGACTACAATGATTAAAATTTCGAAGAGTTTCTGTGTCTGCCTCCACTCTTGTTCATACGCACGACCAGGGCGGACATCGCGGTGTGGAGGGTTTTAGTCAAGTTTTCGGACGTAACAACAATGCAGAGGCTGGCCAGGTGCGTGTCCGTGGCCTCACGAGGCCGCACACTGAAGCGGGCTGCCTCCGCCGGCTCCCGACGGACTCTGTCGGCGGCCGGGTCGCAGCCGGGTGCCGAACCAAATTTCGCGCGAGTCGTGGCCGTGCCGTGCCGAGGAAAATCCAGCCTGGCGTCCGATGCGGAGGGACCCCGCGGCCTGGAGAGGATTTACCCCCGTCATGACTGCTTTGCTGATCGCCATATCGGACCCAGGGACCACGACAAGCAGGCGATGTTAGAAGTTTTGGGAGTGAAGGTTGGTAAATTTTGCTGCGATCGGTTGTAAACACGAAGTTGATGATCGCATTTCCGCTCCAGTCGGTTAAAACTGGTTCCACCGCCTCTCCGATCATTTCCGATCTCTTCACGCAAAATTCAACCCGAATTCCTTGTTATTACATAAGAAACTCCGCTACAATAATCCCAGCAACAACTTGTACCAACAACACTAACAGGGCACGATCATAGGCTGGGGGAATATTTACCGTTTTACCATCTATGGTCAGGGATACCGTAGATGGTAAGGCGACTTCCCTAGATGGGCAGGTTTGCAGGGGCGTCGTCACCCCGCGAAAATTCATATTTTTAAACATTCCTCACGTATTTTCTATACAAACTGCAACCTCTCAACCCAAAATTAAGATAAGTATCAAATTTCATGCAATATTCAGGGCTTGTAGGGTGTTATATCATACTAGAATTTTTAATAGTTCCATGTCGTAGTCTGAAATGTATGGCAATAAAAACGTCGTCTGCAAACAGCTTGCGTCATCTCTCCTGCCGTGTTGTTGCTCTCTAAGCAGAGGTTCGGCCTTAGCTGCGGCTGTTTTTGACATGTTTTTAAGCATTTCTGCCAAGATTTGTATCTTATACCATGTTCTTCATGGCCAGCAGATATAAAGAAAACAGTCCAACATAGAAAGTCTGACAAAAATGCTTATAAACATGTAAAAAAAAAAAAAACAGCCGAAGCCAAACCTCTGCTTAGAGAGTATATATTGTGCATCAGTAGATTTTTCACAGCTTTTCCTGTGTTTTTCCACACACAGAGTATGGAGGAACTGATTGAGAAAACAGTTCCCGCCGATATCCGGCTCAACAGAGACATGACCGTGGCCGATCCTGTGCGTAAGTACCGTTTGTTGCCATTTATGAAAAAAAAAACTTTCCTGTCAATTATCCTCAATCAGTTGCCATGGGAACACACAGTAACACAGCAATTTTACTGAGACACTGATTAAAACCTTCCCGCCATAACTGCAAATATTAGGTTGAGTTTAGAATATCAAAAGATGAATTTATGACGGTGTGGGGAGGGGGGCAATCAAATTAAGGGGGAGGGGCAGAAAACTGAAAGGAATTTTCCATAATGATTTCTGCAGACAATGTTAACACATGTCCTGGGGCCATTCCTGTTTCTGAAGTCTTAAGTAATGAAAGGGGAGTGAGTTTGGAATCTTTGCTGCAACTGGTTTTACCACTTCTAGCACCCAGGGTACGGATTGATTTAAGGCTTTAATTTTGCAGTAGGGGAAAGGTTGCGCTCCAAGCAGTCGTTAGGCGCAGGCTGGTTTTTGATGTATTTTGTTGGTATATCTTCCAGGCTTTGTATTTTGTCTGCCAGCCTCTAATAGAAAACTTGATGAAATAAAAAGCCTATGGTGGTAATGCCCCAAAACAAAGCAGACGGAGTCTAACCTCTGCTTGGAGAGTTAGTTGAGAAAGGATGTGTTTGAAACTGTACAGTATTCAGACTGATCCCACCGTGAAAGATGTGAACATAAAACCACAGAGAACGTGTCACTATTTGCAGTACCATAAACCTGTGATTTTACATGCACACAGAAAATTGCTGTAATAAATCTATATTGCAGTGATTTGGGCAGGGTGTGTGCGCTATAAGATATACCCTTGGGTATTTGACTTAAAATCCATTTTTCTTGTCTCAACAATTTCAGTAAAATCCATCCCCATTAAATCGAAGTACTGTGATTGTACCCAAACCATGGCCAATTTTACCAAATTTCCTGTAAAGATCCTGACAAGCGTCACTTTCTTAGGTTAGCTGTGACCCGAGCTGGTTGGATTGTGGTTCGGCAGGTTTGGATAAGGAGTTTTCCTGAATACCGGGCGATCAGATAGTCTCTGTCTGGTACAACTCTGCTAATATGGCAGCCGACGTGATGTCAGTCGTTATTCTTGGTTAGGTGCAGCTGGGGTCAATGAAGGGTTGTTTATGTGCTTATTTTCAGACATCAAATCATAAAATAAAATTAATAGCAGTAAGATAGACACAAACAGGGGAAACCAGAGACCTTTGACTTATAAGGTTTTTTTTTTAGTTGGCCTCTCCCCAAACTTCTATACACATGTGTAAAGGTCCTAGTTTTGTAAACATATAGTGTATATATACACCATCATATACATTGTATGTATAGTCTACATAAGCAAGTAAAATTAACTACTGAAAGAAACACAGTGTTACTGTTGGTACAGGAGAAACCCTGATAACTTTAGTCTGTAGCAGAACCTGTAGGCTTGTAATTAACTATCATGCCTTCCTGTCCCATATGGCTGAAGACAGGCACATTAGGGTGTAATTACTAGCAAATAACATGTTATAAGTAAATAGGACAGACGAGCAGTTATACAACAAGCGGCCTGAGACATTTGATTATGAGTCTGCTTCATGAAGATATGTTTGTCCACAGCATGATGCTGTAACTATGCACATTTTGTACTAATGTGGCATGTGTCCAAAATGTGTGATGCCAAAAAACACGTTTTTACGCATGATTTACACCTGTCAAACAGCTGACACGCCCCCCTGTCACGCATACGGGTATTTCTCTCTGGTAGCTTTTGAAACATGCCCTGAACGTTTCCTACCCGTTGTGTAAGTTGTTGTGTACTTGCTGTGGGATGGAGTGAGTGTGAGTGTTTGTTTCTAACAGAAAGGTACAACTGAGGTCATTTGGGTCCTCTCAGCCGTTACCATTGGAAACTTCAGGTCCGCCTGACGGGGTCATCGTTACCCACATCTGTAGCTCTGGTTGTTGTCTGTGGGGTCAGCTGTGGGTCTGGGTCACCTGTAGTACTGTTTCCATGGTTACGTCATAGGTAAAATTGGACTGACATAGCCCATGTGAGTTTGTAAATGGTTATGAATAAGTAAGACAGTCTTTATTATAGTAATGCACATAAGTGATTGGTTGAGGTTATATACAGTTTCTCAGGATTATCTTTCATATCCAGTATTACTCCTTATATGACTCATGAGTGAGCCAATGTCAAACCTTTGCATGGTAAAGAGCCCTGCACACTTATTGAGCAGAGTAGGGGTGGCCTGATGTGCATATGGCTGTACACACGAGCATGGCACTACCACTAGCTACTTGAAAAAGCATCAATTTGTACTTCTGCTCAGTTGAGAAGGTTGTACCTTTAGTCTGAGACGCCCTTTTGCCTAATCTCCAAGCAGATCTAGCGGGGGCAAAGAAGGCTCTGATTGGAGCCTACCTTTTCCCGGCTATTACATCAGCCTGCCAACCCTGATGGCAAGTTGACGCAAACACAGTTTATACATAGTTCACAGCTATATACATGTACTACGATGATGTAATTTGTACACAGTTCAGTTATATACATGTACTACGGTGATGTAATTTGTACACAGTTCACAGTTATATACATGTACTACGATGATGTAATTTGTACACAGTTCACAGTTATATGCATGTACTACGATGATGTAATTTGTACACAGTTCACAGTTATATACATGTACTACGGTGGTGTAATTTGTACACAGTTCACAGTTATATACATGTACTACGGTGGTGTAATTTGTACACAGTTCACAGTTATATACATGTACTACGGTGATGTAATTTGTACACAGTTCACAGTTATATACATGAACTACGGTGATGTAATTTGTAGTACACAGTTCACAGTTATATACATGTACTACGATGATGTAATTTGTACACAGTTCACCGTTATGTGCATGTAGTTTGCCAGGTTAGTCGGTCAACCACTCTTAGGTCAATGACCCCAACCCAAGTCGTAAAAATTAATGCGTTCAGTGACATTTAAAACCAGTTTGCCAGCAGCCCTGTGTATGAGGAAGATTCAGATGTTAGCTCAAGCGTCAAACTTCTGCACGTGAAAGAACCCAACACTCATGTAGAGAAGGCAGGGGGACCAACGGTGCGTGGGCCAGAACTCAAGCTGTAACAATGCCACATTGCTGCTTGACAAAGCATTGACTTTGACTTTGACTTATGCTGACTGCTTTACCTTTCACAGGGACTAAACACTCACCTGCTAATGAGCTTTTATTGTATAAGCAAGAAAATTGCGGGCTATAGAATTTTCTACTCTCTTTTGCCCAAGTTGTGCCTGAACATGCATATGTCATGGCAATTTACTCCTAACTACCTAAGTGGAGTTACCACTGTGCAGTTACCACTGTGCAGTGCACACAATTAACTTATTGTAATCCTGTGAACAGTTTCATGAAGTATTGTGCACACAATAAACTTGTGACATGCAGGTGATCTCGATACTTGTTAGCTCACTAAAGAATCTTCCACTGGTCGTGACAGAGAAGACAGATGCTATGTACAGTATTTACAGGTTCATTGTACCAGGGAAATTCCCCTAGCTCTTTTTGACAAGCACAATGAACATTGGACCACAGCTTGACATCCTGTCCTAAGGACCGCAAACCTTTTTCTGAAGCGTGCATGTCGGGTGAGCCAGAATTTGAACTCCCAGTCCCAAACTCTGAGTCCCAAGACAGGGACTATGCATGCTACACACTATGTATTGCCAGATTGTCTTGTCACAGTGAGTCTCTATATTTTAATGAGAGAGTGGAGAAGCGACCTTTGGTCTGGGTGAAGTTTGTAGGTTATTGTACATTGTACATGGTCTAGTCTGTTCATATTCATGAAAGTCGGAGATTGGTTGTGTTTTATGTTTTAACTTGAACTCGAACTTCATGTTATTACTTCAATCCTGTTTTTTTCCGAGTTGTTGTAAGAAATCTGAGATGTGCAGCTTGGCCAGCCACCTCATTAAGACAGGCTGTGTGCTTATTTCTTAAGATGTTGTGAGAAATGTAAGAAGTTAGCCTTGGCCTCTGCTCAAGATCTAAGACACACCCTGTGATATTTCCTTCCGACAGTCTCAGATCCACTTTCATCCTCAAAACTAGAAGCAGCTGCCCACGATTCCTGTTATATGCTGGGCACACACAGCTTGAGTTCCCACTGCTTAGACTCCAAGTGAACTGTTAGGAGTATCAGCATTATTGCATGATCAAAATTCATCCCATGAACAAAACCAATATAGGAAGGAATATCTTATATATAACATATTGGCCAACATATCAGGTATAAGTTAACAGTAAGTAACCCTTTGCTAAAAATCTCTCATGCTATCATAGTGACAAAAGAAAGACACAGCTTTTGACCTTCCCCATGCTAACTTCTGCTTAAATCACTGCTGTGTGCCATGTAGAGATGGGTCTTAGCACAGATAAGGTTAAATAGAACTTTCTGCCCTATTACCTATGCATGGTTAGGTGTTTGTCCTAGTCTCTTGTGATTTTCTATAGCCCAAATCCAGGTCACCAATCAGCTGGTGACCTACAATGCTAAATGTAAACAAGTGGCGCCAAGTGGTAAACAAGTTTGTGGGCGTCGCCCCTTTCTGGCCTGTGATTGGCTGAGGCCAGGGGGTGTGTCACCCGACACAAAGCCAAAGTCTCCAGAAGCCAGCATGTGACCTCATGGTACTTACTAACATGTTTGTATTGTTCTATAACTTAACTACAGAATGTGACAGTATGATCATGTACAAAGTTACATGTAAGACATGTAAACATGGATGAAGTAACAGTTTGAAAATTACCTAAGACCTAAAACCAAGGAGCTTTCATCAACAGGAAAGCTCCTTGCTAGAACAGCAGTGCTCGAATTTCATTTTGGGAAATTGATGCACTGGTGAAAAGTCAGGTGCACTGAAAAACATCTGTGTGTGCAGCGTTGAATGAAGTAAAATGTTCCTTTTGTGAGCAAAAGCTAGTTACAAACCTCTTGAGGGCTTGAATAAAAAATTTTACAGCTATCTTCAAAATGATTAAGCAGAAAATACAGCAAAGACTGCAAATACTGATGTACGATGACACCTTCATGTTACATATGCAGTCTAACTTGTCTAATCTAAATTGCACCCAGTATTTCAGCCCTCATCAGTTATGGTGGCAGTAACTGACCTTTCTGTGCAGTTTCCTACTTTTAGGCCAGAGGTTAAAAGTTCGGGCCCAGCCTGAGGCTGTTGTTGTTTTTGTTGTACCCTTGGACTGTAAACTCTGGTCCACCTTTACTGGACTTGACAACAACAAAATTGGAATGTCCCTCCTGTATTGAACCTGTAAATGCTAATCAGAAAATCACCAGATTGAATGTGTTTTGCTCTTCCAAAGAATGATGATCTGTTTTAGGATAAGGTAATTTGTATGTTAGGAGGTATTTATATTTCAGTTGCAGGGACATTGTAGTAGAACAAAAACAAAGTCTTACCCGAGTTTCTACCTTTAACCACAGCTTGACAATCCCACTATCATCTGTTGTTTTTTATATCATAAACATAACATGTACATTAAAAGTAAAACACCAATTTTGCACAAGGCAGAACTTTAAATTTGTGCGGGAAACGGACCCAGAACTACACCATATTTTGTCCTTGAAATGCAACTATTTGTTCAACAGGGCAAGACCAAACTGTGTACCAAATATCATAACATTCCAGCCATACATGTACTATGATGTAGCTTGTTTTATAATACACTGTTTGACTACAAGCAGGCAAATAACTTAATAAGCCAAGGTTGGTACCAAAACCACAGTGAATGGCAAGATATGTTTATGTGGATTGTCTTATTATGAAACTTAGGCCACAAAATTATATCCAAACATTGATTTTTGTGTTTGACAAAGCAAACTAACTGTAACGAGTATCATAACATTCCAGTCATAGTTTCTTTAGTGATTTGCTGTTTAACCATAAAGAAATAAAACCATAAACTGTACCAAAACATCGCCTTCTTGGTGCCTATGATAAAGTTAGGAATGTCTGGGGATGTTTATGTGGGTTCAGGGACAGCCTGACTGACATTTCTCCTGCACAGTCTGAATTATTGATGTGTTTGGCCTGCAGCAGTAATTTTTTATGTTAGTCCGGTCGCTAACAACAATGGTACATCTGACCTTGGGACTGTAAAATTTTACTGTGTTTGTCATTGGCATTTGCTAGTAGAAAGACCCAAAACATAGAAAAAATAGTCCTGATGAATCCATAAACACATGTACATGTATATATATTCTTTCACTGTTATGGTAATACAAAACAACATAACGAAATAAAAAGTATAGTCTATGTTGTCAATGTGGGCCATTTCTTAAGCCATTGTCAAAGTTCCTAAAGAGGACATGTAGAGTTTGGCCGTATGTCTGCACATCTGTGCTAGCCTGTTGGAAACCATGCATGGATCCACAGAAGTTGAATGTTGTTTTATAAGTTTGTGATGCCACGTAGATACCCCGCCTGACTTTCCTGCTCACCAGCTGAATTATTGATGTCAGTGGGCGGCACTTTGGACTGCTTTTGGGCCGGACTCCAAACTCAGCGTCATGTGAACCAGTTTATGGTGCTGTTGTCATGACCCCACAGGATGGGAAGTATCCGTTACACGGGTGAACACAGGGCTAGCAAGTCTAGACCTGGCTGTTATGTAGGATAGTGTAGCAAGAAGGTTTCCACTGGTAGTGTTACGTTAATGAAGGTTAGACATCCAGGTCTAACTAATAGTTACTCAAGAAACTGGGTTACTTAAGAAACTGGGTAGATTTTAGAAACAGTCAGACGCTTCAAGTAGCATCCAACAACAGGTATACAGAATCTTGCTGAAGAGTATGTAGTGTCTCTGATGAAAGGTCGTGGATTCTGTCTGAAAGTGAAATGTCTGACTGCTTCTGAAATTATCCAGTTGCTTGAGCAACTATTATGTTGGGTAAATTTCCACTGAGTTCTTCTGTTCATATTTGAGGTGTGACGTCACAGAAAAGACCAGACAACAGAAGCATGACAGCCTCTATTGTTTGTAAGTCAAGCAGAACATTATAATTGATTATAGCACAAATTGTAAGTCAAGTGGAGCATCATTGCACAAATTGTAAGTCAAACAGAAAATGACGACACAAGTTACATAATGTAAAAACAAGAAATCTTTTTAAAAAAGCTGTGCCTTGCCGCGTGGTAGGAATATCGTCAGGAAAAGGTAGGTCGGCACTTCAAGCCCGGCAAGGCAAAATGCTGTGCCTTGGCGTGCAGTAAGGATAATTTGCTTGTCTGCTAAATACGTATTATGGTAGCCAAAGCCTTGTATTGATCTGTTAATTTTGTTGCAAGTATATGTAGGTGTCTTAAAATATGACCTTGCATTTTCTGACCCTCGACAACTAATAA
Source organism: Branchiostoma floridae x Branchiostoma belcheri (assembly GCA_019207045.1). NCBI lineage: Eukaryota > Metazoa > Chordata > Leptocardii > Amphioxiformes > Branchiostomatidae > Branchiostoma > Branchiostoma floridae x Branchiostoma belcheri. The sequence goes on along the minus strand of CM033037.1, from coordinate 172,684 downwards.
ATATGAAATAATTAGACATTATTTCAAGGATATACAGTAACAATTTTAATTTATTTCATTTCTGTGAAAGGACAGCTGAGTGGGTACTGTATGCTTAGCAGGAGTTCAGGTACTGTGGTCAGCTGAGAGGGTACTGCATGCACAGCAGGCGTCCAGATATTGTGCCCAGCTGAGAGGGTACTGCATGCACAGCAGGCGTCCAGGTATTGTGGATAGCTGAGTGGGTACTGAATGCACAGCAGGAGTCCAGGTATTGTGCCCAGCTGAGAGGGTACTGCATGAATGGCTGGAGTCCAGGCACTGTGGTCAGCTGAGTGGGTACTGCATAAATAGCAGGCGTCCAGGTATTGTGGCCAGCTGAGTGGGTACTGCATGCACACCAGGAGTCCAGGTATTGTGGATAGCTGAGTGGGTACTGAATGCACAGCAGGCGTCCAGGTATTGTGGTCAGCTTAGTGGGAGCTGCATGCATGGCTGGAGTCCAGGTACTGTGGCCAGCTGAGTGGGTACTGCATGCACAGCAGGCGTCCAGGTATTGTGGATAGCTGAGTGGGCACTGCATGCATGGCTGGAGTCCAGGTACTGTGGTCAGCTGAGTGGGTACTGCATGCATGGCTGGAGTCCAGGTATTGTGGCCAGCTGAGTGGGTACTGAATGCACAGCAGGAGTCCAGGTATTGTGGTCAGCTTAGTGGGAGCTGCATGCATGGCTGGAGTCCAGGTACTGTGTTCAGCTGAGTGGGTACTGCATGCACAGCAGGAGTCCAGGTACTGTGGTGAGCTGAGTGGGTACTGCCTGCACAATTTGAGGTACTGTGGTAAGTTGAGAGGGTATGTGAATGACTGCAGTTCAGGTATATGTACTATGGTAAGATTGAACAGTTAGTCAAAAATAAATTAATTGTCTTTTGACAAATTTGACAACTTATATGAAACGTGTTGTTTATCAGATGGCATTACTTTGTATATTGCAATATTTGATGTAGTTCATCAGAGCAGCGTGCATTTGTGCTAATCACAATGCAGTCTGTACGGTGGCAGAGGTTGAACTTGTTGTTGTATTGGTTGGAAGATTGAGTGCAAAAGCACAGTCTGCACGAAGGCAAGGATTGGTAATAAGTGGCAAATGAGCTAACTATATTTAGTACCATGCAAACACCGCATGTGACCATGTTGGAACACGTTTTCAGCTGTGTTTGCCGACGAATTCCTGCCGTTAGGGAGAATTTGCGGCCTCAAAACTGATATCACAAGTGAAGCGAAGTTATAGTTGTTGTTTTACTTTCATTATTTTGAAAGAACTTTGTAGCGTCATAGCGAGATCAACCGATATGTTTGGATGACATAGCGGCGCGGAAATATATGCTTCGACGGCGTGAATTTTGAGCAAAAATACCGCAGAATTATGGTTAGAAAACCCAAGGAGCTTTTATCCTTGGAAAACCCCACATTTTATTATTTCAGGGGTACGGGTCCCTGGTCCAATTTAAAAGAAATAATAAGTGTACCGTCCAAAGTAAGAACGTAGCGGGTGGATTCTGCGGCTGAAAAAAATAAACGTAACTGTTACCTAAACATGCACTCTTGAAAATGCAGACCAAAAAGTCCCAAAGGTGGGTTTTCATGGTTCTGGTCGCATGACGAAAATATTCTTATATCAAATGGATGTTATAAAAAGGTAAAAGGACAATTGAAAAAAAAAAAAAAACTTTCACTAGGCGGGTTCGAACCGGGGTCGGCAGTGTGGCGACTAATCACGCTAACCACTACGCCATGCTAACATTCACAGTACCAACTTGTATTAACAGGTATCCAAATCTAAGGCATAACTTGAATACGTCCGTTCATTCCAAGATTCAAAGATTCTAATGTCTAATCCGCCGAAAAATGTCTAAACAACTGTTACTTATGTGAAAAGTTTGTAATGAGACGAGAGCTTGGCAAAATAATGTCGGGAAAGGCATGTTACAAGCTCTGATTGGCTGGCTGGAATCTCGGTGTGTCAATAGCCTGTTTAGGCTATAGGCACACTCAGTGTGTCAATAGCCACAGCGATATAACAAAATGATCCTAAATATTATCTATTGCGACTTCTCGTGTGACGTTTTGAGCTGGCGCTCTCCTAAACTCACGTTAGCGTTTTGCTGCGGTCTCGGAAGGCCTCTCCAACGTTTTGATGACGTCATGGCTACTTATATATTCACATACAATTTATTAGCCTGATTTGGAAATTGTTTCATCTTTATGAATAGCTAATGCAATTCTTGTTGCGAGATAATGCACTTGATTTTATGTCACTCCAAATGAATTTGGAATTTTACCATACAAACGCTTCATTTATTCAATGTAACCAAATATTAAATGCTTTTAGAACCGACCGCAAACAGAAACAAATACGTAAAATGGACGGTTTAAAATTCAACAGGGATGTACCATTGTCTGCCTGAGCCGTCAAACTTGTCCATGAGAAAGGCGATTTGAAAGGGCCTTTGAAAGGGTCTTTGGAAGAGCAAGGTTAACAGGTCCGTCCGTCCGTCCAAGGAAGAAAGCTGGCGTAAAGCCTTGCCTGGCGGCAAGGCAAAAAACACTGTCAGGACATTGTTGATGTTAACACATATATTTGTACTTGAGGTTGGACTAGCTTTGGCTGGTGATTTTTGTATTCCCAAACATTCCCCAACTTTTCCTTTAAACTGTAGTGTAACACTTGGGGGTCAAACGTTACCACTCTGCTCAAATGCAGAACTAGCCAATGCATATAGAAGTAGAATGCATCGACTGCAAAGTTTAAGATTGCAAAAAAAGCCCATCCACAACTCATAAGTTAACATGTCATATTAATACATTGGGTTTGGTATTAAGAATCATATGATTTGCAAGTCAGAAAGAAAAGATTGCTGACACAAGACCAGGATTTGAACCCTGACCCTGTGATCCTAAAGTCACATTACCACCCACCCCCCCTCCACCACAGTGTAATAACTGTCAGCTGTTCAGTTCTGTATGCATGACAGCCGGTGACCTCTGACCCCCTGAGCTGGTGTAGAGGATATTACGGCTGATTCGTACCCGAGGAGTAATCGCGGCGCTCGGGTTATAAATCCCGGAGATGAGCCGCTGTTCAGTTTTCACAGCCGCGGATTAGAAATCAATAGGCAAGGGGAAAATGAGATTTTGATGGAGCGTTTTAGGGTCCCTGAAGACGTTATTGCGGGGAATTGGGCAGGGAAAATTGGGCAACGTAATCAGCGCTGGAACAGCAGAGACCAACTTGTTGGAGGACTAAGTCTTGGCAATATTTCATCTAAAGCAGCGGTTGGTACGAAGGTTGGGTTTTTGACGTACTGCTTCCAGTTATAATATAAGTGGTGGTTAGGACAATGGTTTGGACGGAGGTTGGGTTTTGACGTAGTGCTTATTTCTTCTGGAGGACTTTAAGTCTTGGCAATGTGTCATCTAAAGCAGCGGTTGGTGCTAAAGTTTGGTTTTTGATGTACTGCTTTCATATGGGACCAGGTTCTAAGTGGTGGTTAGGACAATGGTTTGGATGGAGGCTGGGTTTTGACGTAGTGCCGTCATACAGCGCAGGGTTGCGTGTACCCAATTGTTGGGTTTTGCCGTAGTGCCGTCATACACGCTGCCAATTGTAGGGTAGTTATAGGCTCAGGCTTGGCAGGAGTTAGGAGCAATTTGGGAACAATTCTGTATGATTACAGCGACATCCCCGACTGCTAATGTGGGTTCTGTCGGTGGGTTTTCCTTTCAAAAGTTGGGCATTTAGGAAATGTGGAGATCAATAGACAAAACAAAACAAAGGTCCTTGTTATCAATAGCAGAGGTAACAATGTCCAGTGCATGTACATACAGAAATGCCCCATTGGATATTGTGTGTAAAAGCATAGAGATGACATTCGTCATAATGATTTAAAACCTTCAAGGAAACATTTGCCATCGAATCCTTTCCTGTTTCTTTTGATAACTATGGGATAAATTTCAGGGAATTAAACTGTTTGAATTATATAAGAATCAGAAGTTCCACTGCAGTACTTAAAAAAGCCACTAGGGAGCCCATTAACAAACTTGAACCTCATTTTCCTGACCCCCACCAGGCTTTTAGCTAGGCATGCGTCAACGCGTCATTTAGACGCACTGTCCTAACAAACATAAGAAATCGGACGCACTACTTTTAAGCAAGACGCACTACGGACGCCCAAATTTTTCCTCCCAGCCTCAGTCAGGGCAAACATATCGTAACAGACACAAAAAAATCTTCAATTATCTTGGCTGAATTCTACAAAATATGCAATTCAAAATGCAGGAAATAGCATTTCAGAGGGTTATGATTTCAAAATTTTCCGGGGGGATACCCCCAGACCCCCTACAATGCTCGCGTCGCAGATCACTCTGATTACTTTGGACGCCCTAAAATTAATTCCTAGCTAAAAGCCTGCCCCCACCCACCTATAGTATATAGGATCCATCCACAGCTTCTTTTCTCATGCTGTTCACACACACACACACACACACACACACACACACACACACATGCACACACACATGCACACACACAATCACACACACACACACACACACACACACACACACACATGCACACACACATGCACACACACAATCACACACACACACACACACTCTCTCACACTCTCTCACACTCACACACACACATACACACACACACACATGCACACACACACAAAAACTCACACTCACACACACTCACACACATACACACACACACACACACACAAATGGCACTGCAACCATCTTGGCAATGAAAACAACTCCATCTAAAGTACAGAAGAACAATCATCACATTTTGCTGTTGTCACAGCAAAGTACACTTGTAGAAATGTACAGAACACATCACTGTGCAGGAAGTGGAATGTTGACCTTGTGGTCTTTGTTCAAGGTCATTGATGTCAACATCTTGTCCCCATTTGGAGGGTTAGATTGGGCTCATGTAATTGTAGCTAATTGGCTTAGATATATGCCAAGGCCAGTCTTTATTGAGCATAAGAACAGGCAACAGTGGAGTGATGTTAGAACCGGGTCACCTTTTAGGGGCTGGTTGTGGGATTGGAGCAGGGGTTAGGGGTTCAAGTCCCAGCATTTTGAACCCGGTTGTGCTAGCACTGCTAAGTAGTTGCATAAGAGAATGCAGGGAAGTTGTGTTTGATGAGAGAGGCTGTACAACAATGATGTTTTATAAAACGTGAAAGGAGATTTCTGTGTGTTTGTAGGGTGGAAGGTGGGGGGGGGGCATGTTTTATGATGACAGGACAGTTCTAAGTTGTCTAGGCAGGTTGTGTTGTCATGTGACTGATAAATTCTTCACACTCGAGATCAGTACAAGTATTTGAAGAACATTCCTGATGACGTTAACTCCACATATTCTTCCCATCATCGATATCTATGGGTCAGCTCCCTATTCTAATTCTGTTCTGGAAAGTGTTGTAAAAATTCTTCTTTTTCAGCTTGTACTGTGCCCATAGTAAAAGTTGATTACACCTATCTAATAGCCTCAGATAGAGTTATACATGTACCACATGGTAGAGTAAGACATCCAGGTGTGAACATGAGACAAGATAATCTCCTGTCTTGGAATCCTGCCAAGGTCGCTGGTTAGGACAAACATCCTAATAAGAAGCGGATATTTTGCTTTGTTTCAGGATTGAACATGATAATCTCGATCATAGGTTGGTTTCCTATCTGAGTAGATGATAGTGACCTCGGCTGTCCTTAAACCATAACAATTTGAAGGCGAAGTGTCTCAGCAGGGCTCGAAATTCATTTTGGGGATTGGGTGCACTGGTGCACCCAGCTTAAAAAATTGGGTGCACCAGAAAAAAATTGGGTGCACCACTTAGATTTAAGTAATAACCTAATAATAAAACTTAGTTACAGGCTATCAAATTCTTAAACAAGTACCATGGCAGACATTTTTATTATCTCTCTAACTTAGATGTCAATAATATGTTGTATACTAATATACTTTGATATCTTTACATACCTAAACCTAAGAAAATATTTGGGTGCACCCTGTGCACCCACAGAAAATAATTGGGTGCACAGCTCCAATTTTGGGTGCACCTGGGTGCACATGCATCCAGTATTTCGAGCCCTGGTCTCAGGTTTGGGTTGAACAGCTCAAGTTTCAGGCTGGCAGCTCGGGTTTCAGGCTGGCAGCTCATGTGTCAGTCTCCTGTGGTGTGTGACCTTTAATAAGTCTAAAGGTCATGCCATGAAGGGCTTCAACTTGGCAGCAAACCAAACTGATGTCTAACTGGGAAAACTGCTTATTTATAATTATAACTTCTCTTTGTGGTGCCCAAGTTGTATTTCTCACATCTCATTAGCCACCTGGGGAGAGTGCTGTGTTTCTACTGAACAGTCGGGACCGATTTGACATGTAAAAATTCAGGTGCCTTGTTTTGCAGACAAGCCTTTGTTATTGAATAAACATTTTCAATTGATTATTCTAATATGAAGGTATGCAGACCAGTGCAGTTTTGATGTATATAATGGCATTCAATGTGGGTAGACATCAGAAACACCTGTGCAGCTTAAATTGTATTTACACTAAACTGCATAAAAATCATTCAGGTGTTACTGTATCTCCAGCCAAGTTTGCAAATTCCAAGCCAGAACAATGATGTTAACATATCCATGTCAGCTTGTGACAAGTATTACCTATAATCCATCAGACTGTTAATAGTGTTAAGGGCCGAGCGCTGCACGTTTGCCACGTAGCCCGGCCGTCAGGGCTGTATCGGCACGGTAACCAGGCTGGACAGGCCGTTAGTGCTGAATTATTGGGGCTCGCGTGTCATTCCTTACCTCATTAATTATTCACAGTTCTATTTCTGACTTATGATCGAGCATCCACGCCAGTTTTCTATGCACAGTTTCCTTATAAATTATGAAGAAATTATGACTTCTGGGTCACCCTATGCCTGTGTGAAGTAGCAGAATCTTCCGAGGCTTTAAGTAACTTCATCTCAGTAAGGAGAAGAACTGTGCTGCAAAACTCATCAGTATTGATTATCAGTTATTTGGAAGCCAACGACTGACATCAGTCAGGGTGATTGAGATGTTGCAGCTAAGCTCTGGATGAGACCGGCTCGCTGTGGATATCCTGGATAATCCTATAATAGAGAGGGAAGACAAAATGGGATCAACTCTGTCAGTGGTGATGTGTGTTTAAAGATTGATGTGTGCTCTATTAGAAATGTACATGTAAATCTCACTGTGCGTGCATACGTGTGTTCACACACATATAGACATTTGGCTGTGTTAAGAAATAAAACCCTAAATATAGTTACGTTGTTTCGGTTGTTCTGTTTTCTGCTTGTGACCATGAGAGTCCATGTGGTGGTGCAGATAACAGCAGGGAACATCCCAAACTTGCCACAGCCTCATTATTCCCAGCTCCCAGCCCAGCCTGTTTAGTACAGCCTCTGGGTTACTTCCCCAGGCTTGGCTGGCTGGCAGCCGGACCTACAAGATAAGACAAAATATACAAGACAAAGTGTTTGAAATTTTATTATTTCCTGTGTAATTTATGCCATACTGTTCTGTGTGTGAAGGTTGTATTTGCACATACTGTTGTGTAACTGACCTGTATTTTTAATCATTTACGACATATTTTAATGATCAGGTAATCATTTGTTGTCAACACTGTAAGAACTGACTAGAAATGTTCATGGTGTTATTTTTGCCGTTTTTTGTGTGACCTCTCCACAAATTCATGAGACAAGGATTATGCAGGTCTAATGTATGACTAAATTGTACTATAGATATGTTTCAATTGCTATCCTAAAGCCCTCTTTTTCCGCTGTCTGCAAAATCAAGTCCCTGTGAAAATAAATGGATTTACAGCATGACGTACTGCCACTCTCTCCCCCCCAGCGGAGAGTGAAGTGTTGGACAGACTGCGGCACATCGCCGGGAAAAACAAGGTCTGGAGATCCTACATCGGGATGGGGTACTACGGGACGGTCACTCCAACCACCATACTCAGGAACATCTTCGAGAACCCTGGATGGTGAGAGCAGCATTATTATTGTTATTGTTGTTGTTGTTGTTGTTGTTACGGGACTGTCACTCCCACCACCATACTCAGGAACATCTTCGAGAACCCCGGATGGTGAGAGCAGCTTTGTTGTTGTTGTAGTTGTTGTTGTTGTTGTTGTTACTACGGGACCGTCACTCCCAACACCATACTCAGGAACATCTTCGAGAACCCTGGATGGTGAGAGCAACATTATTGTTGTTGTTGTAGTTGTTGTTGTTGTTGTTGTTACTACGGAACCGTCACACCAACCACCATACTCACGAATATCTTCGAAAACCCTGGATGGTGAGAGCAGCTTTGTTGTTATTGTTGTTGTTGTTGTTACTACGGGACAGTCACACCAACCACCATACTCACGAATATCTTCGAAAACCCTGGATGGTGAGAGCAGCTTTGTTGTTATTGTTGTTGTTGTTGTTACTACGGGACAGTCACACCAACCACCATACTCAGGAACATCTTCGAGAACCCTGGATGGGTGCACGTGAGAGCAGATTTGTTGTTATTGTTGTTGTTGTTGTTACTACGGGACCATCACTCCCAACACTATACTCAGCAGGGCTCGAAATACACTTTTCAGTCAACTTGCACCTGTGCAAGTTAAGCCAAAGGTAACTTGCACCAAAAGAAACTTACTTGCACAACCCAAAATAGTGAATTGTTAACCCCTTATCTCCTCTTCTGAAAATTTGCAAATGTACGTGAGTAAATGGGGATACATACCGGTAAAGACCACATGTTTGGATATTTGTTTTTCCGTAGCATATCTTATTTTTGGTTTGAAATTGTACAAACTGTTTCATAAAAACTGTGAATTTAGCCTCAATTAAAGACAATTTAATGTCTACAACTCGATAAGATCCATAGATTTCTTCTGGACTCATCGAATGACATCCATCACAGTAACTATTCTTAAGCATCTCCAGAATGAAGTGGTAGAACAACTCAATACAATACATATAACTGGAAAAACCAGTTGAACATATTAAAGTCACTAATTAGTATGCAAATGTAACTCATATGCAAATCAAGGTAAGACAGCACCATAGGAATCATTAGCATTGTAGAGATAGATTTGTTTAAAAAAATAGTTTACCTGGATGTCTAACCAAATTTAGAAATACCAAATTTAGGCTTTTTTTTATTCAGTTTTATTTTCTTTTAGTAGTTTTACCTTTGAATGACAGACAATATTCTCGGTGTGTGTAAGCTTTTTCTAATGTCAGGTATTATAGAACAAAAGTAACTTGCACTGGTGCAAGTTTGGTCTAAACTTACTTGCACCACACCAATTTTACTTGCACAAACTTGCATATGCATGTGGTATTTCGAGCCCTGCTCAGGAATATCTTCGAAAACCCTGGATGGTGAGAGCAGCTTTGTTGTTATTGTTGTTGTTGTTGTTGTTGTTACTACGGGATGGTCACACCCAACACTATCCTCAGGAACATCTTCAAAAACCTTTGTTGTCTGTTGTTTTACTTTTAGAACTATCCTCATCCCCAAACCATCCTCATCCCAATTTTGCTGCTTATAATGACTGTTCTTCTATAGACACATTGGTACAGTTGAAGTTAAACAGCAGAACTTGCCGTGGAAAAGCGACCACTCATGAAAGACTTTTGAGCAGCGAGCCTGCAGCTATCATCAGTCCACTGACAGTAACTAAAAAGTGCCCAGGCCTTATCTGTTCTGTGGTTAGCCACTTCCAGTAAAATGACTGCTCCGGAGAAAGGAAAGTTGGGCCTAACCCCAGGATATACAGCAGGCTTTCCTGGTCCCATAGCTGAGAACAGCACAGGCAGGGAGATGGCATCGGGTTAAGTGCACTCCTGTAGGGGGAATATATCATTGATATGGCCTTTTATCTCCTGACTGTTGTCAAGTGAGATTTGTGCCCCCTTCAGAACATTAGAGGGTTTTCCTGCAGTGGACTCGTTCTGTGACTATGAAGAAAATAAAGTAGGGACAAACTGTTATAACTTATATATCTCTGGTGCACAATAAAGGCCATGCTAATTTTATTTTTTGTTTCTTAGATTTAAAAAAGATGTGATGCTGAATTGGAAGAGCAACATAAAAACTTTCATGAAGTATAAATTAATGATTTGGAACTGATTACGTCTTGTCATAATTAATTGACGCTCTGTTGAGGTCCCTCTGGGAGGGGCCAGTCAGCCCCCGGCAGGGAGAGACCAAGTTACTGGCGTTTCCTGGCCTGACTGTTCCGGCTGTTATCGTGTACTGTTCCGGCTGTTGTCGTGTACTGTTCCGGCTGTTGTCGTGTACTGTTCCGGCTGTTATCGTGTAGAAGCTGCGCTCTGAGCGGCGCCAGACAAACGACACGCTACAAGCTTTATATACAATCCTGTTAGTGTTACAGCCCACAGCGACAGTCATGGCTGATGCAGATTATGTTACATTGCAGGGATTTTAGACAGAAACGGACAGTTCTACTGTCTCTTAAATTTCTTTTTTTGACAAAAACTTGATGAAAAGTGGAAACCTGGCTAACTGTTGGATTGTCTGTCCTGCCTTCATCCTTCCGACCCTCCTTTGCTGTTCTCTGAGCGGCGCCAGACAAACGACACGCTACAGGTTTTATATACAATCCTGTTAGTGTTACAGCCCACAGCGGCAGTCATGGCTGATGCAGATTATGTTACATTGCAGGGATTTCAGATTTCCACAGAAACGGTCATCAGTTCTACTCTTATGGCAAAACTGTCTCTTAAATTTCTATTTTTTTACAAAATCTTAGTCAAAACCTGGCTTCAATGTTGGATTGTCTGTCCTGCCAACATCCTTCCGACCCTCCTTTGCAACTGTCCCAGAGATTTACCATGTAAGATAACAGTTGTCCCCATTTTTGTAATTCAGCATGACGAATATCGCTAGAACTACATAAAGTACAGTCAATGGTTGGGACAGATTACACCCAGAAAGTCACTTCAGATTGCAGCATTGAGTCAGATTCAGATTGCAGCTGTGTCGACAGGAAAAAGTTTAATGGAAAGTCACCAAACATTCAGCACCAAGGAGAAAGCTAGGATTATTTTTGCAGATTCTGGGTTTTGATACCTGCAAGCTGCAATGTTGTGCCCTTGGGAAAGGCACTTTACTCCTATCTCCTTTTTGTTTTAGTCAAGAAAACAATGCAGTAGTGGGAATCTCTGTATTTTTTGTTAAATAGGATGGCACATTATTGGGATTGAACCCCAAACTTTGTGGTTTTGTGCCCACAGGACAACAAAGTATTGGGAATCAAACCCCAAACTTGTGGTTTTGTGCCCACAGGACGTCAAAATGTTGAGATTCAAACCCCTAACCTTGTGGTTTTGTCCCCACAGGACGACACAGTACACACCGTACCAGCCCGAGGTGGCGCAGGGCCGGTTGGAAAGCTTGCTGAACTATCAGACGTTAGTAACGGACCTCACGGCTATGGACATCGCAAACGCTTCCCTCCTCGACGAGGCCACGGCAGCGGCGGAAGCCATGGCGCTGTGTTACAGGCAGAACAAGAGGAGGAGATTCTATGTGGACAGTTACTGTCATCCGCAGACTATAGGGCTGATCCAGACTAGAGCAGAGTAAGTCACATCACAGACTAGAGGGCTGATCCAGACTAGAGCAGAGTAAGTCACATCACAGACTATAGGGCTGATCCAGACTAGAGCAGAGTAAGTCACATCACAGACTATAGGGCTGATCCAGACTAGAGCAGAGTAAGTCACATCACAGACTATAGGGCTCATCCAGACTAGAGCAGAGTAAGTCACATCACAGACTATAGGGCTGATCCAGACTAGAGCAGAGTAAGTCACATCACAGACTAGAGGGCTGATCCAGACTAGAGCAGAGTAAGTCATCCACAGACTATAGGGCTGATCCAGACTAGAGCAGAGTAAGTCACATCACAGACTATAGGGCTGATCCAGAGCAGAGTAAGTCACATCACAGACTAGAGGGCTGATCCAGACTAGAGCAGAGTAAGTCACATCACAGACTATAGGGCTCATCCAGACTAGAGCAGAGTAAGTCACATCACAGACTATAGGGCTGATCCAGACTAGAGCAGAGTAAGTCACATCACAGACTATAGGGCTGATCCAGACTAGAGCAGAGTAAGTCACATCACAGACTATAGGGCTGATCCAGACTAGAGCAGAGTAGGTGTTACATACTGCTTTTTGATGACTGGTGGTAGTGTAATGCCGCTTTGCTATGGCATATTGCACAGACACACACTGTTGTATGGACCAGTAACACAGTCATGCGCGAAGCAAAGCAAGCAAAGTTTTTGTTTAGGCTCTCATGTCATCATTGTAATGAAGATTTGTGACCCTATCATAAGTTTCTTTCCCCCTTATATACAAATGTAGGGCCATTGGAATTGTTACACAGTCACACTCACAGACTTCTACATGTACTTGGTACAAACAGTAATACAACCCATGCAGTAACACAGTCACACATAATGCTTTATGCAAGCCGATGTTTTGCTAATACGCTCATTTCCTAGTGTAGTGTAATGAAGTTTTGTGGCCTAATATAAGTCTCTCCTTTCTGTAGAGCCATCGGCATTGACATCACGGTCAGTGACATCGTGAACATGGACTTCAGCGACAGGAACTTTAGCGGCATGATTCTGCAGTACCCAAATATGGAGGGGCAGGTTTATAACATGGACCTGCTGCAGAGGGTTATCACAGACGCTCACGATAACGGGGTGAGTTATCGCACACGATAACAGAGTTATCACAGACGCACACGATAATGGGGTGAGTTATCACACTCTATAATAGAGTTATCACAGACGCACACGATAACGGGGTGAGTTATCACACTCTATAACAGTTATCACAGACGCACACGATAACGGGGTGAGTTATCACACTCTATAACAGAGTTATCACAGACGCACACGATAACGGGGTGAGTTATCACACTCTATAATAGAGTTATCACAGACGCACACGATAATGGGGTGAGTTATCACACTCTATAACAGTTATCATAGACGCACACGATAACGGGGTGAGTTATTACACTCTATAATAGAGTTATCACAGATGCACACGATAACGGGGTGAGTTATCACACACGATAACAGAGTTATCACAGACACACACGATAACAGTTATCACAGACACACACGATAATGGGGTGAGTTATCACACTCTGTAACAGTTATCATAGACGCACACGATAACGGGGTGAGTTATCACACTCTATAACAGTTATCATAGACGCACACGATAACGGGGTGAGTTATTAAACTCTATAATAGAGTTATCACACGTCAGATGCACACGATAACGGGGTGAGTTATCACACACGATAACAGAGTTATCACAGACACACACGATAACAGTTATCACAGACACACACGATAACGGGGTGAGTTATCACACTCTATAACAGTTATCATAGACGCACACGATAACGGGGTGAGTTATCACACTCTATAACAGTTATCATAGACGCACACGATAACGGGGTGAGTTATTAAACTCTATAATAGAGTTATCACACGTCAGATGCACACGATAACGGGGTGAGTTATCACACACGATAACAGAGTTATCACAGACACACACGATAACAGTTATCACAGACACACACGATAATGGGGTGAGTTATCACACTCTATAACAGAGTTATCACAGACGCACACGATAACGGGATGAGTTATCACTCTATAACAGAGTTATCACAGGTGCACACGATAACAGGGTGAGTTATCAAAGACGATAATAGGGTGAGTTATAGCAGACTCACATGATAACGTAGAGTTATCACACACGATAACGGAGATAGTTATCGCAGACTTACACGATAACAGAGAGTTATCGCAGACATACATGAATATGTAAGACAACCTGCTGTCATGTTGTCTAACCCCTGACCTCTGTGTTGCACTTTTATGTAACCCCTGCCCTTTGCCCCCAGACGCTGGTGGTGTTCGCCACGGACCTGCTGGCTCTCACACTGATGAAGCCGCCGGGCGAGCTGGAGGCGGACATCGCGCTGGGCAGCAGCCAGCGGTTCGGCGTGCCGCTGGGATACGGCGGGCCGCACGCCGCCTTCTTCGCTGTCAGGGACGAGCTGAAGAGACTGATGCCGGGCAGGATGGTCGGGGTCAGCAGGTGGGTCAGGGGTTAGAGGTGAGGGGTTAGGATGAGCTGAAGAGACTCATGCCTGGCAGGATGGTCGGGGTCAGCAGGTGGGTCAGGGGTTAGAGGTTAGATGGAACTGAAGAGACTAATGATGGCAAGACGGTTGGGGTCAGCAGATGAGTCATGGGTCATAGGTTAGAGATTAAGTGTTAGTGGTCAAAGGGACAAGGAGGAACTGGGAGGGATGTATGGACCATACTCAAGGTTTGTTTTATGACTATTTCTTTTAGTGTAACGTCACTATTGTTAGAATTTCATTTCTGTTCATTGCTGTTCCCCCCAGGGACTCAGCGGGGAGGGACTCTTACCGTCTGGCGCTGCAGACTCGAGAGCAGCACATCCGCAGGGACAAGGCCACCAGCAACATCTGCACCGCGCAGGTAAGCCTCTCATTGGTCAGGGCTGGTCATGTGACAGCACATCCGCAGGGACAAGGCCACCAGCAACATCTGTACCGCTCAGGTAAGCCTCTCATTGGTCAGGGCTGGTCATGTGACAGCACATCCGCAGGGACAAGGCCACCAGCAACATCTGTACCGCTCAGGTAAGCCTCTCATTGGTCAGGGCTGGTCATGTGACAGCACATCCGCAGGGACAAGGCTACCAGCAACATCTGCACCGCTCAGGTAAGCCTCTCATTGGTCAGGGCTGGTCATGTGACTGCTCGAGAGCAGCACATCCGCAGGGACAAGGCCACCAGCAACATCTGCACCGCTCAGGTAAGCCTCTCATTGGTCAGGGCTGGTCATGTGACAGCACATCCGCAGGGACAAGGCCACCAGCAACATCTGCACCGCGCAGGTAAGCCTCTCATTGGTCAGGGCTGGTCATGTGACAGCACATCCGCAGGGACAAGGCCACCAGCAACATCTGCACCGCTCAGGTAAGCCTCTCATTGGTCAGGGCTGGTCATGTGACAGCACATCCGCAGGGACAAGGCCACCAGCAACATCTGCACCGCTCAGGTAAGCCTCTCATTGGTCAGGGCTGGTCATGTGACAGCACATCCGCAGGGACAAGGCCACCAGCAACATCTGCACCGCGCAGGTAAGCCTCTCATTGGTCAGGGCTGGTCATGTGACAGCACATCCGCAGGGACAAGGCCACCAGCAACATCTGCACCGCGCAGGTAAGCCTCTCATTGGTCAGGGCTGGTCATGTGACAGCACATCCGCAGGGACAAGGCCACCAGCAACATCTGCACCGCTCAGGTAAGCCTCTCATTGGTCAGGGCTGGTCATGTGACAGCACATCCGCAGGGACAAGGCCACCAGCAACATCTGCACCGCTCAGGTAAGCCTCTCATTGGTCAGGGCTGGTCATGTGACAGCACATCCGCAGGGACAAGGCCACCAGCAACATCTGCACCGCGCAGGTAAGCCTCTCATTGGTCAGGGCTGGTCATGTGACAGCACATCCGCAGGGACAAGGCCACCAGCAACATCTGCACCGCGCAGGTAAGCCTCTCATTGGTCAGGGCTGGTCATGTGACAGCACATCCGCAGGGACAAGGCCACCAGCAACATCTGCACCGCGCAGGTAAGCCTCTCATTGGTCAGGGCTGGTCATGTGACAGCACATCCGCAGGGACAAGGCCACCAGCAACATCTGCACCGCGCAGGTAAGCCTCTCATTGGTCAGGGCTGGTCATGTGACAGCACATCCGCAGGGACAAGGCCACCAGCAACATCTGTACCGCTCAGGTAAGCCTCTCATTGGTCAGGGCTGGTCATGTGACAGCACATTCCCAGTGACAAGGCCACCAGCAACATCTGCACCGCTCAGGTAAGCCTCTCATTGGTCAGGGCTGGTCATGTGACAGCACATCCGCAGGGACAAGGCCACCAGCAACATCTGCACAGCGCAGGTAAGCCTCTCATTGGTCAGGGCTGGTCATGTGACAGCACATTCCCAGGGACAAGGCCACCAGCAACATCTGCACCGCTCAGGTAAGCCTCTCATTGGTCAGGGCTGGTCATGTGACTGCTCAGGTAAGCCTCTCATTGGTCAGGGCTGGTCATGTGACTGCTCAGGTAAGCCTCTCATTGGTCAGGGCTGGTCATGTGACTGCTCAGGTAAGCCTCTCATTGGTCAGGGCTGGTCATGTGACGGCTCGGGTAAGCCTCTCATTGGTCAGGGCTGGTCATGTGACTGCTTGGGTAAGGCTCTCAGTGGTCAGGGCTGGTCATGTGACTGCTTGGGTAAGGCTCTCATTGGTCAGGGCTGGTCATGTGACTGCTCGGGTAAGCCTCTCATTGGTCAGGGCTGGTCATGTGACTGCTTGGGTAAGGCTCTCAGTGGTCAGGGCTGGTCATGTGACAGGATTGCAGCGGATTGGTGAGGCTGGGTCATGTGACCAGAATGCTTCCTGCTTTGTCTAAGATTTGTGTCAGCTGAGTATTTCCCATCGATTCCCCCAGAGTTGATGTGTCCTCTATATTTCCCATCAGGCATTGCTGGCCAACATGGCTGCCATGTACGCTGTTTACCACGGACCCGAGGGCCTCAAACACATCGCCACCAGGGTGCATCATGGGACATTGCTGCTAGCTGAAGGTGAGGGGAACAAGGTGATATTTGAGAACATCCCAAAAAAATGCTGGGAATGGAAGTGTGTAATTCTTGTATAAAAAGTATTTGTTATCCACAAGACACATTTCTAAGACATCTTCAAGGGTCTCCTAACTTCTTGAGACGTCTCCGAGTGCATGTTGTATATATCGGAGATCCACAAACGGGTCTCCCAAAGGCGCTCCCCATCCTGAAGCTGTGTTAAAGGTCTCCTCCCGGCGTTCTTCCTGCAGGTCTCAAGCGGGCGGGGCACCACCTGCAGCACGACCTTTACTTCGACACGCTGAAGGTCGCGTGCGGGACGGGACCTGGTGACGTGCTCGAGCGGGCGGCGCAGAAGGAAATCAACCTCAGGGTGTACGACGATGGCATGGTGAGGGTCAGGTTTCTACCCTATCCGTCACCCCAACCGTAAACATAACCCTTATCCCTCACCCTAACCGTAAACATAACCCTTATCCCTCACCCCAACCGTAAACATAACCCTTATCCCTCACCCCAACCGTAAACATAACCCTTACCCCTCACCCTAACCGTAAACATAACCCTTATCCCTCACCCCAACCGTAAACATAACCCTTACCCCTCACCCTAACCGTAAACATAACCCTTATCCCTCACCCCAACCGTAAACATAACCCTTATCCCTCACCCCAACCGTAAACATAACCCTTACCCCTCACCCTAACCGTAAACATAACCCTTATCCCTCACCCCAACCGTAAACATAACCCTTATCCCTCACCCCAACCGTAAACATAACCCTTACCCCTCACCCTAACCGTAAACATAACCCTTATCCCTCACCCCAACCGTAAACATAACCCTTATCCCTCACCCCAACCGTAAACATAACCCTTATCCCTCACCCCAACCGTAAACATAACCCTTACCCCTCACCCCAACCGTAAACATAACCCTTACCCCTCACCCCAACCGTAAACATAACCCTTACCCCTCACCCTAACCCACATTTAGGGTTTACGACGATGGCATGGTGATCATGAGGGCATCTGATCAGTTTTTATGTTCAAACTTGGTACAAGTCAACAAAACAACCACAAGGTTTCTATCCTTGTGTGGGACTGTGGTCTGGTTGCTTCATTACATAGTAGCTAGGAGAAGTAGAGGTAGAGTAGACGTGGAGTAGAAGGAAGACTAGAGTTACGTTGGATGAGGACACAATTTTGTCATGGTTCTCCTGTCACAACATCTCCTGGATGAAGCAGTTAAAACATTGGCTAGAGAAGTAGTGTCGTGTACCTATGTTGAACTGTTGTTGAGATGGCTTGTCTGGATTTGTGCAGTAAACACTAACCCCCCTCTCCGCCCCCCTCCCCCGCAGCTGGGAGTGTCCTTGGATGAGACGGTGGAGGAACACGACCTTGACGACCTGCTCTGGGTGTTCGGCTCTGAGTCCAGCGCCGTGAGTAAAACTCTACTTGTTCTGACGTGTGTCTGTGTGTGTGTGTGTGTGTGTGTGTGTGCATGCGCGTGTGTGTGTGCGTGCGTACGTGCGTGTGTTTGTGTGCGTGTGTGTGTGTGAGTAAAAAATAAAACCGTACTCTGACAGTTAAATGAAACATGAACTTTATTGCACAACATTTGTACATGGTACAATGTATGGCAACAACTATTACACAAAGTACAAAATAGGTGTATAGACTAAGACTTAACATCCTAATTAACATAACAAAAAGGGCTAACACAAGTCATTGATATAGTGTTACAATCGATTTGGGCTAATCATAAGTTTCATTATTATAATGTGCTGCTATCCTGGGAGTGAAAGTCTATTTTTGTGATGAAACAGTGCTCCTGCAGTTCAGAAGCTTAATTGCTCCGATATACGGTGAATAAGATGTGGTGTGTACACCGAAGGGCGGGAATACCTGATGTATCTATATAGATACAGATGCGGATGTAGTCCTGTTGCAAGTCTGTATCTTAAAGTCGCCACATGAAAGGCATGCAGTGATTCCCTGTGTTGTACAACATGTAGGGCATCAGCGAGCCAGTCTACAGCAGACAGGTAATTATGGTTCAGTTATTGGGCACAAGCAGCAGCTTTGGTGGGATCAGGAGCTGGGATTGGCTCTAATCTGCGTTAATCTCAGGAGTACTGAGTAGAAGCTGGGAGTAGTGAGGTGCTGTACTTGCACAGCGCTAGCGTTGATGGGCTGCTTGTAAAGGCTGGGAGGGTTTGCACTTCGCAGTGTGACCTTGATTGTTGCTTATATTAGGTGCTGCTTAATTCCCATAGTCATCAGTACAATCTGTAGTGCAACTGGTGAATATAGATTATGTCATGAGTCTTAAACATATATACCTGAGCAATATTTCTCAAATGATGATGTGCTTCAAATAGCTTAAACAACAGTCTTTTAAACAATTGGAAACAGTTCAGCAGAAATGGTCAAGATTTTTGGAAGATTCTTGGTTTTCTGCACACATTCCATTTTGTTTTGGTCTTGTCAAAGGTGAAATTGTACTGCATGTGTCCCCATGAATTACTAAGGTATCGCAGGTGACATATGTCTGCAGGTGATTGCAGGTGAAACAAGCTGGTTACTCTGATGTGAATAATTTAGCAGGAGCTTCAGGTCAAACAAAGGCCAGGGCCAGCTTCTATAGGTCCTGTCCTTGGAATCCTGTCAGGTTGATGATGTTGGACAGTTTCCCTGGCCAGTGTTGGACACAAACAAGTTATACATGTGACTGTGCTTTTTCCCCACCAACACGATTTATATGTAGTTGTCACAGCAGAGATGTGTTTTACCATGAAATGTTGAAGGCAGTTTCTGTAAGAGAAATTGCACTGACATCTTATGACTTACATGTATAGAAGGCCACTTTGAGGATGTTAATTTTGAGGATGTGACATCATAGCAAGGCTTTTAGAACAGCTGCAGTTAACTGCTGCCTGTAGAAATCTGCATGGCCGGACCCCTGTACAACACTTTCAGTCATGGTCAAGTTCGTGTTGATTTGCAGTGATTCAGAAGTTTAAAATCGACCAGTCTCAGAGTCCTGACAAAGATGAGGTGTTATTGGCTGTGTATTGCCGATATGTCCTTGGTTACTCTGGAAATGTCACAATCAATGACTCAGCATGTTCTATCTGCACGGCAGGTGTAATGGATTATAAGAACACTCCCACCCATGTGTTAGCTGTGCCGTGGTGACCCATGTGGAACGAATGCTACGAAATGTTAATGGCTGTTTTTGCCTTGGGAAGCTGCCGTAAAATGTCGCCCCTCGTGGCTTATGTTAGATTCTTACCTGTGCCCAAATTCCACAAGTTCTGATATACACCCGTCTGACTGAAACAGTTACATGTATATCAACTTGTACAGCCGGTAGTCTGTGCACTCAGCTAGTCCATGTCCATGGAACAGTTTATGTCATGTTCAGGTATATTGGTGTATCGGCTTGCAGGCTGATTTGAGCTTTCAGAAATAAACAAAGGTTCAAACAAACACATATCAGCATATAGGGCCCATAGTTTGTGCTCTCTGATAGTCCATGTCCATGTACTTGTGGCACATGTTCAGGTATATCAGCACAATGTTTGTGTGCTAGGCCATGTCCGTGTATGTGTGGAACATGTACACTCAGGTATATCAGCATGTCCGCCCTGTAGTTTGTTTGCTAGTCTATATGTCCATGTCCATGTGCGTGTGGAACAGTATGGTAAAGTAGAGCTATCAGGATTACAGTCAGAAATCCAGCATGGCACAAACGTCTGCACAGCTCAAGTAGCCTGTTTATATGCGACATGTTGGGTTTAGTTCCAGTTCAGGAACCTTCAGCTGTGTATCTGGGACTTTTGGGTTAAGTTATGAATCAGTTGCCTGCATGTTCATGTGAGACTCTTCGGCTTTACTTATCATTATGTTACCTGCATGGAGAAATGTAAGACCTTCCAGCCTTTTGGATTTATCATAGTTCAGTACCATACATGTAGATATGAGACTTTTGGGGTTTAATTTTAGTTCAGTACATGTGAGTCGTTCAAGTTTCAGCTTAAGATGTTCAGTACATGTGATTCGTTCAAGTTTCAGCTTAAGATGTTCAGTACATGTGATTCGTTCAAGTTTCAGCTTAAGATGTTCAGTACATGTGAGTCATTCAAGTTTCAGCTTAAGATGTTCAGTACATGTGAGTCGTTCAAGTTTCAGCTTAAGATGTTCAGTACATGTGAGTCGTTCAAGTTTCAGCTTAAGATGTTCAGTACATGTGAGTCGTTCAAGTTTCAGCTTAAGATGTTCAGTACATGTGAGTCGTTCAAGTTTCAGCTTAAGATGTTCAGTACATGTGAGTCGTTCAAGTTTCAGCTTAAGATGTTCGGTACATGTGAGTCGTTCAAGTTTCAGCTTAAGATGTTCAGTACATGTGAGTCGTTCAAGACATGTTTCAGCTTAAGATGTTCAGTACCCCGCAGGTTAGACTTTAGGGCTTTCATAGTCCAGCACCCTGCTGCATGTATATGTATATGTGACTTTGTGAGACTTTGGGCTTTTGTTACAGCTCAAGTAGCCATTCTATATGCATCTTCGGGGGCTTAGTTGCAGCTGAGGTACGGGTCACCAGAAGTGACAGTTTTTGTATGGGTGTGGTCGGTCATCGTTGTCATGGCGCCACTGTTGATGGCTTCTGTGCCCGTGACAAAACTGCAGAGTGAAAAATTTCGTCAAATTCTGAGGAAAGGCGTCTTGGCCAATCATGAACCAACCCTAATCTTTTCCACCTCACATGCCAGGGCTCAAAATAATGTAGCAGTTTCTATCATGTATTCTGTATGTATGTAAATGTAAATGGTGTATATAGACGTATAGGACTTATAAGGACTCAAAACGATGTAACTTTATCTCTGTTATATACTTTGTCTGACCCTTGCTCTTCCCTCATGACCTCAATGAAAAGCGGCCTGCAGGCTGATTTGAGCTTTCATGAATAAATAAAGGTTCAAACAAAACAAACAAAAATACTTTTTTTTCTGCATACCTGCACTGGTGCAGGTAACACTGAAAATCACCTGCACGAGACAAATTTTACCTACAAACTCTGAATTTATGAAGTATGAATAATACTCAAATTGTTCAGGAACCATTGCTATTTTTTCTTCTATACTTTATAGGTGGCAAGAGTCAATGCAGCTAATGAGAATCCACACACACCTACATCATATGACATTTATGTATAAAACCCAGTACATGGACCAGTGCAGGTTAGGTTGACACCAGAAATACCTGCACAGCTCCAATTTTACCTGCACTAACCTGCATATGCAGGTAGTAGTTTGAGCCCTGCATGCGCAACAGTCCAATTTTCCCCCGTCAGGAATGTGATAAGTCAGTGAGACTCACCCACTGTGGAACTACATGTCAGGCTGTGAGTCAAGCACTGTGGTCTCCTGCCAGGGGCTGGAGTCACATTTCTGCACACAAATTGGGTTGGCTGCCCACGTGCCCGGTGTGCTAATGTCAGTTTTGCCCTGTGTGCTAATGTCAGTTTTGCCCGGTGTGCTAATGTCAGCACTGCCCAGTGTTTTAATGTTTAAGCCTTGCCTGGAGACTTGTATATGATATCATGAGGGGGACGCTTATCTCTCCTGCACACTCGGCTGTGTCTAAAGTGGAACAGGCTCTGGGACAGGCTTACAGGCCGCGGAACAGGCTTAACGTTACCATGACACAGGCTTCACATTGCTGTGACACAGGCTTAAGGATTGTAAACCCTCCTGATGGTATCACAACATTGTAGAGTCAGTGTATCGTGTGTATTTTTCACGGTTTGAATTTCCTTCAACAGAAAGATGAGGTTGTATGCATGATATATTAAGAACTATTGAATTATAAAACCATATCATATTTTGTGCACGACTCAAAGGCAGAATAGTTTGTCCTTGAGAACTATGCTCCTGACCTTGCAGATCTCCTTGAGGAGCATAGAAGGCATGTCTTATTAATTGAGGGTGCATTCAAGGAAGATTGGAAGACGTCTGTACTAACCATAAAGCAGAACATTTGTTTTAACACACGTCACCTGAGATTTGGGGATAGACTAGAAAAATCCAATCAATTTCAACCCCATTCACAAATAAAGATAAACTGTTTCCGCCATTGGAACAGATCAACTTACTACGTTTATGAAGGTTAGACATCCAGGTAAGCAGTATTCAAATACAATTCAATCTCTACAACTGGATAAAAACGGATATTTATTTCCGGACGTTTCTTTCAAAGCTGAAGAAGAGTGATGGATGTCACTCGAAACGTCCGGAAATAAATATCCGTTTTTATCCAGTTGTAGAGATTGAATTGTATTTGAATATCAGCTTACTGTGTTTGTGATGATGTGTGACTGGAGGCAGACTTCGCTATAGCCTTGAATGGAACACACAGTCAGGGCTGCACAACTAGCCTGAGGCTTTTATTCAGGGTTAGTTCTCATGGCTATGTCCAGGGCTCGAAATACCACCTGCCAGCATATGCAGGTTAGTGCAGGTAAACTTGGAGCTGGGCAAGTATTTCTGGTGTCTACCTGCACCTAACCTGCACTGGTCCGTGTACTGGGTTTTATACATTAAATATCATATATATTCAGGAGTATATGGATTGTTATAAGCTGCATTGACTGTTACCACCTGTAAAGTACATTGTATGAAAGAAAAAATAGCAATGGTTCCTGAACATGATCTGTACTTCCTAAATTCAGAGTTGGTGCAGGTAAAATTTGTCTGTTGCAGGTAATTTTCAATGTTACCTGCACCAGTGCAGGTATGCAGAAAAAAAGTATTTCGAGCCCTGATATATATGTCACAGTACAGGACTGGACATCGAGCTTGACTATTTAACTGCTGCATAAGAACACACACATGTAGCCCAGGGTCTGTACTGTTAGGATTTGCTCTCACAGCTACATATGGACAAGATTTCAGGACTAATTTTACCATTTTAATGCATACTAACAAGGTGGAATTATAGTTAATCTATCAAGCCACTAATATGCCTTTCTTCCTCCTCTCATTCCTTCCTTCCTTCCTTTGTTCCAGGCCCTGCTTGCAGAAAAGATGGACTCCTCCCCCCAGGGGAGTATAATGAACACTCCCTTCAGACGAACCTCCCCCTACCTGCTGCACAAGGTCTTCAACAGGTGAGACTTTCACTTCTTCTGGTGCATGATTGTTAACATTCATTATCGTTATTTTCTAACGAGTTTGCTCAATACATTAGGCTAACAGGGCCACAAGTAAAGCTCACTGTAACAGGGTAGACTGAAACATCAAGCTTAGGCAAGCTCGACTTACCAACCCACGAGCAGAAGCATTATGCATACAGGAAATTCCCACCCCTTTATCATACAACAGTACAATATAGGAGAAAGGGATTCATATAAGCAGGATGAAATTGAGGTTTGAGCAGCAAAGACTAGGTTGAAGCAAACTGTGCTGTTCACGATCTTAATAAAAATGAGCTTCTCATGAATAGATAAAAGGTTGGAACAGAAACAGTAAGTTAAGTGTTTGTAAACCAGGTTTGGCTGAAGAGTAACTGTTGGCTGTTTTTCCCTCCCTGCAGCCACCGGTCGGAGACACAGCTGGTCCGCTACATGAAACAGCTGGAAAACAAGGATGTTTCTCTGGTGCACTCCATGATTCCTCTGGTCAGTACTTAATATATACCCATATTGTACACACACACAGACCTCACTCATTTACACACATGCACACACACACACTCACACACACACACTCACACACACACACTCACACACACACAAGGACGTCTCCCTGGTGCACTCCATGATTCTACTGGTCAGTACTGCATTATACTCAAACCTATATACGTGTACACACACACTCACACATGTGCACACACACACTCACACATGTGCACAGACACACTCACACACACACACACACACACACACACACACACACATGCATACATGTACATGTACATCAACATGTACATCATCATATCTAACTTGCTGGCTTTCAAGTTGTAAGTTAGCATTCCAGTTGGAAGACAGGGACACTAGGGCATGAGGCAGCATCTTTAGCCTGTGATGTTGAAGGTCATGTAAAATAAAGAGTCACTTTCAAGATGAAATCTCTCCAAAGTCACAGGAAAGTCACAGAAATCAGAATTCTGGGGAGAACTGAGGTCTGAATGGGGGTTAATGGGTATAGGGAAGGTGTGCATGGGGGTTAACGGGTACAGGGAAGGTCTGAATGGGGGTTAATGGGTATAGGGAAGGTGTGCATGGGGGTTAATGGGTACAGGGAAGGTCTGAATGGGGGTTAATGGGTACAGGGAAGGTGTGCATGGGGGTTAACGGTGGGAAATTGCAGGGTTTAGGATGAAAGGGGCTGGGAGTGATCCCTGGGCTCAGGGAAGTTCAGATTCTTGGATCAAAAGGAATTTTACATCCGAAGCGCCTGGGTGGAATGTGGAATTCCTGTGTGTGACTGGAATCTGCAAGAGTTGACTACACTGCTATGAACTGCTATAAACTTGATAAAGATTTGTTCATAATTCTTGTTTGTACACGGACATTTGGAAACTTGTTTGTTTGTTTGTTTACCTGATTGTTTCCCTCCCGTCTGCAGGGCTCCTGCACCATGAAGCTGAACAGCACCACACAGATGATGGTGAGGCAGACTTTTACTTCAGGATTCAGCTTTTCAGATGTTGCTTTTGCTTCAAGGCTCAGGCCATTAGTTTGCATGTTAACCATAAGTAGCTACATGCAGAGTATCACAGGAATAAGCCATTTCAGAAACTGGAAAGAAAAGTGCAAAATATCTGTAGCAGGAAAATTATGCACCCTTTTGTGTTATAAAAGTCGAGCAATCATGAGTTAACTACAATCAATCTTTCGGTTTGAGTTCTTGATTGCTGATATGTAAAAAGTTGCCATGTGATTTGTATGCACCAACCTTCATTGTTCAAGGAAGGTAACATCAGGCTCTTCATGAATTTGATTTGAATAAAGAGTAAAATTCTCCCTTCCTGTGTCGTGTCCCAGCCGTGTTCGTGGCCGGAGTTCTCGGCGCTGCACCCGTTTGTTCCGGAGGAGCAGGCTGCCGGGTACCGCGAGATGCTGCGGGAACTGGAGGAGGATCTGTGCGAGATCACGGGCTACGACTCCATCAGCTTCCAGCCCAACAGGTGAGACAAACAAACAAACAGCTACGACTCCATCAGCTTCCAGCCTAACAGGTAAACAAACAAACAGGTACGACTCCATCAGCTTCCAGCCCAACAGGTAAACAAACAAACAAACAAACAAACAGGTTTGGTTCCATCAGCCTCCAGCCTAACCGGTAAATAGGACAAGCAAACAAACAGGTGACACAAACACCTGCATTACAAGTGATAAAATAGAACATCAGCTTCCAGCCTAACACTAAGGCAACCTGGTAAATAAAACAAACAAACAAACAATCAGGTACAACTGCATCAGATTCCAGCTGACCAGGTGAGACAAACCTGAATCACAGGCGATAGAATAGAACATGAGCTTTGAGAGGTTGTAGATACCTGTGAGAAAAGTGGGCTTAAAGTTTATAAGAGTCAGAGTCTTCTGCAGACTTCCATTGTGATTAATCTGGGCAGGGCATTTTGCAGTCACGATTACTGAAGATTTACCAAGTAAAGGGAAAGATATCAAGTCTTAATATAGAATATAACGTTGCCTCTGTCAATTCCATACATTGTCAAGTCATTCTGTCATTGTTCAGAGAGACAACAACTCTCCAGACTATGATCGATTGCAAGTCGGAGTCCAGATCTAAGTTTCTAACTGACTGTATCTGATCTCTCCCTGTCCCCAGCGGTGCGCAGGGGGAGTACACCGGTCTACGTGCAATCATGGCTTACCTGGCCTCCAAGGGGGAGGGGCACAGATCCGTGAGTTACCTGCCTTACCTGCCTTACCTGCATGTGTCACACCTGTCTCAGCTTTACCTGTACTTTTGTCAGGTGTTAAACTATCAATGCCATGACTTAAAAATGAGAGACTTTGTTGTGAACAATCTCATGTTGAAGTTATTTTTGTGTCCTCTTTGTTTTATGCAATATACCAACTTTGAAACCAAGTTTAATTGCTTGCTTTTTCTTTGCTTTTGTTAAAACATTAACTTCTATGTTTGATGCTAAGGTTTAAAATTATCGTATTTACCCTGTTCCCTGTTAGCCTGTTCCACCTTCTTACCTTGTTCATTGATTGACTGAGGCAGCACCACAGTCCTCTCCTCTAACAGTGACCCTTGACCTATGCCCCAGGTGTGTCTGATCCCAAACTCTAGCATTGAACCTTGACCTTTGCCCCAGGTGTGTCAGATCCTGACCTCTGATCGTGACCCTTAACCTTTGCCCCAGGTGTGTCTGATCCCGACCTCTGATTGTGACCCTTAACCTTTGCCCCAGGTGTGTCAGATCCTGACCTCTGATCGTGACCCTTAACCTTTGCCCCAGGTGTGTCTGATCCCGACCTCTGCACATGGCACGAACCCTGCGAGCGCTCAGATGGCGGGGATGAAGGTTCAGCCGGTGGAGGTGAGCCGGGACGGGCGCGTGAACAAGGAACACCTGTACAAGATGGCGGAGAAGCACAAGGAACATCTGGCCTGCATGATGATTACTTACCCATCTACTAACGGGGTGTTCGAGGATGATGTCAGGTAAGGCTGTAAGGCTTCTCTTTACCTGTACACATACTTGTACCTGTAGCTATAACTCATACCTGTACCTGTACACTTACCTGTACCTTCACCTGTGCCCGTAACTCATACCTGTAGCTGTACATGATGATTACTTACCCTTTGACTAACGGGGTGTTCGAGGACGACGTCAGGTAAGGCTGTGTTCCCTGTACCTGTACACTTACCTGTACCTACACCTGTACCTGTACCCCATACATGTACATGATGATCGCTTATCCTTCTACTAACGGGGTGTTCGAGGAAGACGTCAGGTAAGGCTGTGTTCCCTGTACCTGTACACTTACCTGTACCAACGCCTGTACCTGTAACTCATACCTGTACCTTCACCTGTACCCGTAACTCATACCTGTACCTTCACCTGTACCCGTAACTCATACCTGTACCTGTACATGATGATCACTTATCCATCTACTAACGGGGTGTTCGAGGACGATGTGAGGTAAGGCTGGGTTACCTGGACCTACACCTGTACCCGTATCTCATACCTGTACCCCATCCTGTATCTACACCTGTACCTGTATCTCATACCTGTACCCCATACATGTATATGATGATCACTTACCCTTCGACTAACAGGGTGTTCGAGGATGACGTCAGGTAAGGCTGTATCTGTACCTGTTATAACCTATAACTGTACCTATAACTGTACCTATAACTGTACCTATAACTGTACCTATAACTGTACCTATAACTGTACCTATAACTGTACCTATAACTGTACCTATAACTGTACCTATAACTGTACCTATAACTGTACCTATAACTGTACCTATAACTGTACCTATAACTGTACCTATAACTGTACCTATAACTGTACCTATAACTGTACCTATAACTGTACCTATAACTGTACCTATAACTGTATCTGTACCTGTTATAACCTATAACTGTACCTATAACTGTACCTATAACTGTACCTATAACTGTACCTGTTATAACCTATAACTGTACCTATAACTGTACCTATACCTCGTCTGCATGATGATCACTTACCCTTCAAACAAAAGGGTCTTAAATGACGTTGTAAGGTAAGGTGTAAGTTAGTTATTAGTTTTTTTGTTTGTAGAGAGATCTGTGACCTAGTGCACAGCTACGACTGCCAAGTGTATGATTGTTTGTTTGTTTGTTTGTTTACAGAGAGATCTGTGACCTGGTACACAGCCTGGGCGGCCAGGTGTACGTAGACGGAGCGAACATGAACGCGCAGGTGGGGCTGTGCAGACCAGGTGACTACGGCGGCGACGTGTCTCACCTCAACCTGCACAAGACGTTCTGCATTCCGCACGGCGGCGGCGGCCCCGGCATGGGACCGATCGGAGTGTAAGTAACTCCTCCTAGGGACTGTTGTGGGTACTGCAAGCTTATAGCATGGGCCCATCGGAGTGGGAGTAATGCCTCCTACTGACAGTTCTGGGTACTGCAAGTCCTTTGGAGTTAAAGCCAGTTTTATTTTCTAATTTCTTCTTTTGGCAGAAGTACATGTACAGACTAACAGGTTAGCCTAAACATGACATAGGGTAGCCATGTATGGCACATGACAAGTATTTGTCCCCCCTTCTCCCTTTGCAGTAAGGCTCACCTGAGCCCGTTCCTGCCCAGCCACAGATAGATATAATGATGTAATGTATATAACAGTGCCTGTTCCCTGTCCCCAGTATATAATGTATATAACAGTTGGCTGTTCCCTGTCCCCAGTAAGGCTCACCTGAGCCCGTTCCTACCCAGCCAGAGATAGATATAATGATATAATGTATATAACAGTTGACCGTGAGATATAATGTATATAACAGTTGACCGTGAGATATAATGTATATAACAGTTGACCGTGAGATATAATGTATATGACAGTTGACCGTGAGTGTTCCCTGTCCCCAGTAATAGATAGATATAACAGATATAATGTATATAACAGTGAGTGTTCCCTGTCCCCAGTAAGGCCCACCTGAGCCCGTTCCTACCCAGCCACCCCTGGGTCTGGCCAGTACCTCGTATTCTATATGTATATAACAGTTAACCGTGAGTGTTTGCTGTTCCCCAGTAAGGCCCATCTGAGCCCGTTCCTACCCAGCCATCCCGTGGTGGAGGTGAACCCTGCGTCCCCGTTCGGCGTGGTTTCCGCGGCGCAGTTCGGCTCGGCGTCCATCCTGCCCATCTCCTGGGCGTACATCAAGCTGATGGGCGGGAGCGGCCTGCGCCACGCCTCCGAGGTCTCCATCCTCAACGCCAACTACATGAGCAAACGGCTGGAGGACCACTACAAGACTCTGTACAAGGGAACCAATGGTGAGGCTTCTTACAATACAGGGAACCAATGGTGGGGCATGTTGCATTTAAACACTGTACAAGGGAACCAATGGTGGGGCATGTTGCATTTAAACACTGTACAAGGGAACCAATGGTGAGGCATGTTACATTTAAACACTGTACAAGGGAACCAATGGTGAGGCTTCTTACATTTAAACTCTGTACAAGGGAACCAATGGTGAGGCTTCTTACAATACAGGGAACCAATGGTGGGGCATGTAACATAACTCTGTACAAGGGAACCAATGGTGAGGCTTGTTACATTTAAACTCCGTACAATGGAACCAATGGTGAGGCATGTTACAAAACAGGGAACCAATGGTGGGGCCTCTCACAAAACTCTGTACAAAACTCTGTACAAGGGAACCAATAGTAGGTCCTGTTACAAAACAGAGAACCAATGGTGAGGCCTGTTACAAAACTCTGTACAAGGGAACCAATGGTGAGGCATGTTACAAAACTGTGTACAAGGAAACCAATGGGGAGGCCTGTTAAAAAACACTGTACAAGGGATCCAATGGTGAGGCCTGTTACATAACTCTGTACAAGGGAACCAATGGTGCGTAGTGGGTTTTACTTGTAACAAGCGACACTATAATTCCAGAAAACTTTTTAAAACTAGATTGACCAGATAAATTTATGTCTACAAGTTAGTATAACAAAAGGTTACCAACATCTAGGTAACAATTAGTGGTGATTTAAATGTTTTAACGTGTTTCTCTGTTGACTCCTGCAGGTTTTTGTGCCCATGAGTTTATCCTCGACACGAGAGTCTTCAAGAAGACGTCGGGAGTCGAGGTTGCTGACATCGCCAAAAGGATGCAGGACTATGGTATGTAACGCCTCCTTATGACAGTTGAGTGTACTGCAGCCATCCAGTAACAGCTTTCATTGTTCATAATGTTATGATATTGGGGACTCAGAAGTAGCTGATGTATTGTACCACTACAAGGCTTTTGTATACTTTTGAAATAAACTTTTTTTTGTATAAAGGTATAGCAGGATTGCATAGTATTTAAACAAATTTTAGGGAATTCAGAAACATTGTACGAAATTCTTTACAAAATACATATAATCCACTATGAAGAAACATGAATTTTGTAAAATGTATTCAATCCTTACTTTTGGTATTCCGCAAAACCCATATGATTTCAGTGATATTGTTGCTATAAGATGGCACCCGTGTGAGTGGATGCTGAACCTCCCACCATGTGTTTGTTTGTTTGTTGAAGCCTTTGTTTATTGTTTACAGGTTTCCATGCGCCAACGATGTCGTGGCCGGTGTCGGGCACGCTGATGGTGGAACCGACGGAGAGCGAAGACAAGGCCGAACTCGACAGATTCTGCGACGCCCTCATCCGTACGTATCTCTGTTATCGTAAGGATTAGAATGTTTTTTTTACGTCAATGACGGTTATAATGGGTTTTATTCAAAGAACATTTGTCAGCTTTTTAACTGCTGGTACGTACACATCTCTGTTAGTTGGCTGTATGATGGCCCATAGGCTGCAGCTTCCACCAGTCATATCTGTGTACTGGATGTGCTAGTGACCTGGTATAGTCAATATATTCACTTGTCTTGTCTTTTGCACCCACATATCAGTTGTTTAATATATTCCTTAGTGTTTACCTTTATTTCCCCTACGTTTATTTGTAATCATCAATTATAACTAACACCATGCGCACTGCTGATAATCCCTTTACTGGGGCTTAGCAGTAACGAAAGAAGAAGAGTCTTATCTGTGTATTGTGCGAAATGATGTTTTGATTCAATTCATAAAGATTTCAATTCCAGGTTGGTAAGACTAAAGACATTTCTTGTTTATTCTTTACTTGGCTTGAGGCTTCCTACAGAGTGTTGTGAGCTGATTTGAGACTTTGTTTTTCCCGTCAGAAATCCGAGCGGAGATCCGTGAGATTGAGGAGGGGAGGATGGACCGGAGGAACAACCCGCTCAAGATGGCGCCGCACACGCTGGCCTGCGTCACGCACAGCGAGTGGAACAGGCCGTACTCACGGGAACAGGCGGCTTTTCCACTGGTGAGTACAGGGGGGTGCAGGGCAGGGGGGTGCTGGGGTGATGTATATACTGTATTACACAATATGTTATGCTGCAATGAATATGTAACGTCTAATCCCCCCATCTCACCCCTGCAGCCATTTGTCCAGCCCGATACGAAGTTCTGGCCCTCGTCGGGTCGGACTGACGACATCTACGGAGACCAGAACCTGGTCTGCACGTGCCCGCCCATCGACCAGTACGCTCCGCCCTTCATGGAGAACGGCAAGGTCAAGTCCGCTGTGTGACAACCTCCGCGGTCGCTAGGCAACAGAAGATATATTTGTACGAGTCGCTTAAATGAGGAAATAGAACTATATTGATCTGGTGTATGATATTGCAGAGAATATTAACAAAGCAGAACCAACTATGTGTGTTACATGTGGTTATCCGGACAGTTTCACTTTCTTTCTTCTCATTTTTTATCCAACATAGGAAATACACTACAATCTTTGGCAGGGTATCTTTTTATGACTTGCTGAAATGGCAAAAAATATGGAGAAATGTTATATAAATGTTTAAAATGATATGCCGTGATTCAGTCATGAATTAGCCATAAGCCTTTTGTAACAGGCTGTCTCATTGGTTGTTCATTTGTACCTGCTATGGTTACTGCCATCAAAGTTTTGTAACGTGAGATTTGATTGGTCTTGCATTTCCTGCCATATGACATATTGCCTCCATGATGTGACAATTATCGGTTCTGCTATAATTCTTTTATATGTGATAATTTTGGGTTTCAGCTGGTAGCTTTGTCTGTAGACAGGCCAGGTACAAGGGAGGGGGATAAACTGTGAAAATGGGACGCGGTGCAAGAATAATAAGTTTTGTATCAATACCAAATTTGGAGGTTGTGGAAGGTGTAAATGTCATAAACTTGCACAATTCATGGTAGAAACTGGTTAAACTTCACAGCGGGAGATTACAAGTATATTGGGTGGTTACAGTGCACAAGGGAGAAATAATCATATTGATTATGTGTATAAATAGCAAGTTTACTGTTACATGTAGGGATGCTGGTGTTGTATTACCAAAGGCACACTTGAACTTGTCCCAAGATCTGGTGAATATCGGAGCACAAATGTTTCATTATCAGCTTGATTTTTTTGTTGCTTCACAAGATTTAACTTAATATTGTTCTCTTTGTGCCCGTGTAACAGTGGGGTCTACTCGCCTCTCTGGTTGCTTCGCCAGTATGACTTTCCTATGTTGTTCTGTGGGCTATTCCATTCCAAATGCTGAGGGGGGGCTCATTTTATGTCCATGGTTATATGCAATTTCCCTCGCTCGTCTCGTCCTATCTTTTTAAAGAAAGACTCGTGTGCCTTTTCTGAACATTCGGAATGGAGTAGCTGACAGTGTATAATTTTTGTTTTATTTTGTTTTTTGTTAAAAATGTCCTTGTCATTGTTAAACTTGGAGTAAAACAGACTTGTGGGAATGCACTTTGAGGGGTTGTACATAGGATAAATTTGTATTTGGGTGCAATTGGGGATGTGTGACAACAATAAAAAAGATGGTTTGATATTGAATTGTGTCGTGATGTTTGCAAATCTAGACATTCATAGTGTTAATTAAGCAAGACTGCAATGGATGCTTGAAAGCAACTGACACTTGTTAACACAAATACCCAAGTAAACACTAGTACACAACTACCCAGGCACCTGCACCTAGAATGTGGTAGAAACCGAGAGGAGCACATAGAAAGTAGCTCAGTGTTCTGCAGGTCATTTAATATGTCAGTCAGTAACCTTCATTTTTGGCGGGAATGGCCTGTACCTCAACTCGGGAGAAATTCATGAAGCAAAACATTGTTGAAAGATCCTGATGGCAATAGACAAGGGAAAATGGGGCTCCTCTCCAAGTAGACTTGTTGGAGAAGATTGTGACCTTATGATATAACATTACTAGTGCCCTCTTTTCAACCGTCAAGGCGGGTGAAAAACGATGATAATGGTCTCATTTAATACAACCGGTAAATGTAAGCCGTGATTGGCGGTACTGAAACGCCGACTAGTGAAGAGCGAAGGTACTACACCTACTATACTCCAACGCATACGGGCTACGGTACTTATAAGCGCCGCCCAGTGACGGATGACGGTACTGCAACCATGACTGCAATCTATGGTTAGAATCGAGTCATTGTTAATGTTACGCTCGGAAACGATGCATTTAAAAGGCAGTTAAGAAGTCATAGTTTAGTCCAACTAAAGCAGGTCAGCGCGCGAAATTTGTCCCTGTAAGTTCAAGTTCATCTGATGGGAGGGGGCCTACGTTCGCAAGTTTGACGCTGCAATTTTGAACTTAATCGCTAGAGGCCGCTACTGTGTGGTCTACTTTTGGCGGGAATGTTCATCACTTGCAGTTTGTATATGATAACATGACAAGATACCATTTTAGGGCATAATTTGACACTCATAATTGTTACAAAGGCTTGCACTGAAACAGATAACAGCCCAAAACAGCCCGAGGTTCCTATCATAACGTATCGTTAGCTACATTTGCGAGGTGAGGGCATAGATTCGCTTTTGTGGGGAGGGGGGCTTCCATTTCCAACCAAGGTCGGTCAACGACCTCTAGGGCTTGTCTTCCGCGTTGCATCATGGGAGCATATGATCACGAGAAAGTTCTTTTAATGCGATATGAGGATCTGTCATTGTAGTGCTTGCACTAGAAGTTTCAAGAGTTGTCAAATCAGCAACCCTGTGACATTCTTCTGACACCAACAGTGTTGTTGTGACAACAGGTGGGGAGGGAGGCTTCGTTAGCAAGTTTACACTGCAGTTAGGAACTAAATCGCGGGAGGTCGCTTATGTGTGGTGTATTTTTGGCGGACCTTGCAGCACGATGGTCCGAAAAGTTATTTCTTGGATGGTTGGAAATGGCTTGAAGGCACGGAGAGTCCGTTTGAACCTTTTGTATTCGTGAAAGCTCAAATCGGCCTGCAGACCGCTTTTCATTGGGGTCATGGGGGAAGAGGCAAGAGTCAGACACAGACACAGGGATAACATAACAGTAGAGAAGCCGTGTTTGGCGTGTATGTTTGGTATACACTGATAACATTATACAGCTATTAGTAACGTTAACGCACAATAGAGGAGCGTTGTTGTAAAATTGTCGACTCTCGACGTTTTTGTACCCGTGTACATGTGATTATCCGTGTACAGGTGATTATCCGTGTACAGGTGATTATCCATGTACATGTACAGGTGATTATCCGTGTACAGGTGATTATCCGTGTACAGGTGATTATCCGTGTACAGGTGATTATCCGTGTACAGGTGATTACTATCAATACTGCCGCACAGGTGAGGAATAGCATGGCGGCGGTGCCTCAGACGCGACGTGTGCACCTGGGGATGGTTACGGAGTTCGGAAAGGCCGCTATCCAGCCTTTCATCCGGTACGGATTCTTTTAGATGGTAGCAAAGGGAACGTGATGTAACTATAGTCATCAGTTATGTGGCGTTCCTGCTTTTAAAACTTCCAGTTTCTTGTTCTCGTAGTCTGACCGTTTTCATATGTCTTTATAAGGGAAGATTCGATCATGAGTTTCAGTATACTGATTGTCCCCCAACCTTTCCAATATTTTCTTGTCATGCAATCATGATGGAAATTCTTCAGTGGATTATTGAGTATTGTAAACCAAATGTGTGTCTGTGAGCGCAGCTTGACTGGCGTATTTACCTCTCTTTGCACTAATCGGTGCGAAGTATTAAACATCTGTGAGCCTTGGATTGACGTCCCGAATAAGTTCCTGATAGGCACGTAAATATGAAGGTACAGCAGCCAATGTCACAACTGTCTGAAGCTCGCTTCTGTTATAATACATGAGAAAAGGCCATTAGGAATGTGCATCATTGTGTAGGGTTATCTTGTAGCTGTATATTTTGTCAGAGTCCTATAGCGGCCCCGACTTTCTTGCAAAATCTGACCAGTATTATTTTATGTTAACAATTGTTTACGGTGTTTTCCAGTTGATGCGGACGTTCTTCCAGCGTAACCACGAAGGGCCAAACCATCGTCTTCATGGAACAAAGAATTGATGACGTTGACAACAAGAACCATATTATTATTGTTGTTTACAAGAGGAAATACCGAGGAAACGGATACAAAAACGACTAGTTTTTATTCAATCCGAAGTGTTTTCAGTCATCATGATCTTTGGTGGTTGTGTGCAAACTGTAAAAAGATAAAATCATACTGCTGTATATAAGTATATGTTTCCCACTTTGTCCAAACCTCTTTATAAGCAAACTGTCACGATTACAAATAAATGCTTCATATTTTGAGCCGAAGCAAGTGCATTAAACATCGAGTCAGCAACACCCAAGGCTCCGCCTCTTTACTGTGTGTCAGTTACCATAGCAATTGATATATTCAGCTTAATTACACTCACCTGTGTTACAGGTGCATATGAACATAATTTACCCGAATGGTCTTTTTGTAACCAAAACCACAAGTGAAAGATGTTTTCAGTATACGTAGTTTAAAGATTTCGTGGGGTGTAGGGGGGCTGGGGTAACAAGAGGATCGAAGAATAATACTATGGGTTTCCATTCATATTAAACCTTGTACTGAGGGGAGGGCTAGAAGAGTCTGGGAAATTGTGGGAAATTGTGCTTGTAATGAGTGAATTTAACGATATTTCTCTTTATTTGGCATAACTCTGACATAATTATCTGCCATATTGTATTACGTGACGCCAGATCAGCCTTGAGGGCACCGCGGAGGGCCCTAGTTTCTTGAGACACTAAATTCCCAGATAGAGAACTAGTGATCTCCTAAGCCATAGGACGGCTCATCTCAGCGTCCAAGGCTCGCACGTGACACCCGCTTGGCTGACAGTACACCTTCGCCCTAAAAAGGGCGGCTGTCATTCCAAAACAAGCAAGGAATGACATAACCGTATGATATCATGACGAGGGTCCCGGATTAGCTCTCTGCAGCTTTTGTTCGTGGTCTCATGATGAAATATATTTTTAACCAAACCAAACGTTTAACATCAGTATTCCGGCAACGAGAGTCTCTAAACTACTTTGACAACTGTTCTTAATACAACAGTGAGCAATGAAGTATAATATATTGCTTATAAGATGCCTTTTCCGTTAAAACAAACCTACAGGGATAAATTATGATGATGACGGCATCCACTGTTCGTTAGACGCAGCTGTATTTAATTAGATAATTTTCTGTTATTCAGAGAGAAATACCAATTGAATCAACACAGACAGAGCAAATTATAAAAAAAAACTTTGCTGAAGAACAGTAAGCGGTAAGTAACTGATGTAACCGGTACATTGCATTGGCACTGCAAACTGGAAATACATGGTAGTTGCTTGGGAAGCGTTTTACTTTTGTACTGAACACGTGCACTGCACTGAATACAACGTGGGGTTTAGACTAGTCATACAAACATGGTTCGCCAAACAATAGTTGAAGTATCTGGATTACTCTCCAAGCAGGGGTTAGGCTCCGGCTGTTTTTTTAGTCGTTTTTATCGATAAAAACGACTAAAAAAAACGTTAAAAAACAGCCGGAGCCTAACCTCTGCTTGGAGAGTATTATCTGGATATGATTTTTGAGATGTCCAAACGTTTCAGGCAGCATCTGCTGTCTATCGTCAGTGACACTGCCAGTACCGTACCGCAAAACCCGTCGAAACACGATGTCCCGTTTTGTCATGATTATACAACATAGATGACTAGGAACATTAGAAATTTAATCATTTTGCATTACGCTAAATACAGGGTTGAGTACTGAATGGGTCCCTAGTCTGAAAACGACTGGCCGTTTCCAAAATCATGGCCAGTTTCTTAAATCATATCCAGTCCTTTAGCAACAGCTATTTGGCGTATCTTATTATTTCGGTGTCTAACTTTCATTGACGAATACAAACATGGCTTTTAGATAACTCTTGATAACTAAAAAAATGAACAGTCTAACATACATGTGTATAGCGAAATACTACATCAGAGGTAAGAGGGAAAGCTGTTCAATTTTTTTTTCCCCATTCCGAGTAATCCTCTTCCATCCGGTAAAACGGCGGGAAGGCCCCGGGTTGGGGTAAGGTGCATCTCAGGAATCTATCAATGTTACGGTAAAGGACAGTTATACCGACCCTATTTGTCCAATTTCTACAATTAGAACCCCGAACCACGGACCCTGGTAGAGCCTGCGTCTCTCATCCCCAGATTTGTCCATTCATTTCGCGACTTGGGTAACGAGATGGGCTCTCATGGGGTTTTCCGTCCTCTTCTGTCATGCACGAGATGGGCTCTTATGGGGTTTTCCGTCCCCTTCTGTCACGCCCTTATACTTGCCCCTGAGGCATGTCCTGACTACATACACAGTCATCAGGATTCAAACAAAGGCGAATCAGTTAGTCCTTTAGTCCGTTGTTCTGAGATGTGTAGTGCCAAAGGAGCTCGTAGGCTAAATCGGTCTATTTTCTGCTCTTCGATTTCACTTCATCTAAAACCGTTCTACCAAATAAACATTAGCCAGTCGCTATAGAATCTTTTTTAATTGTTCTGAGTGTTCAACTTAAGCCAGTCTATTCGACCAGACGAATTTAGTCTTATTCTCCAGTAACTACTCAGTGCTCACACACACTGTATACTCTCACTTTGACTCCATCCGTTCTATTACTACACGCACACACATATTCTCAAACACATTCACACGTACATGTTCTATAAAGTCTATGAAGTGTCCGAATCTGTTGTTCTGCAAGTGTTAACTTTACAGCCAAAGTCCAGTCGACCTGACGAATCTTGTCTCCTGGTCTCCAGTCTTCCAGGAGAAGAAAATTTACTACTACATGTAGTATACTACTAACTACAACTGCAAATACTACACACACACACTCAGGCACAAAATCAAGAAAACCAAGAGTTGACTTAATAAATCCACTTTAATGATAATAATAATAATAACTGATATGCTATAGACTGATATTCTGAATTAGTGATTGATCAGATGATATTATATACATTGAATATTGGTAGGTCTTATTCAAACCCAGGGCTGATTTTACTAAGTACAGCCTCGACATAAAAAAAGAAAATAGTAATTATTCTTATTTGAACATAAACTTTGACTGCTTCGGTACATTCATAAATGTATACATATATATATTTATATAATTGATGTTGAAGTAAAACAAAGATGCCTTGCACTATAGTATGGGTACAGACTGTGGAATCTGCAGTACTTTCATGCACAGATAGGGGGCATGATTTACACACCAGCCAACAGAACTAACTACAGGTTGATCTGTGTACCTTCAGTATACAGGACATCAGGGCAAACCTGGCAGGGGTTTCCCATAGAATACAGGACATCAGGGCGAACCTTGCAGGGGTTTCCCATAGAATACAGGACATCAGTGCAAACCATGCAGGGGTTTCCCATAGAATACAGGACATCAGGGCGAACCTTGCAGGGGTTTCCCATAGAATACCGGACATCAGGGCAAACCTGGCAGGGGTTTCCCATAGAATACCGGACATCAGGGCGAACCTTGCAGGGGTTTCCCATAGAATACAGGACATCAGGGCGAACCTTGCAGGGGTTTCCCATAGAATACCGGACATCAGGGCAAACCTGGCAGGGGTTTCCCATAGAATACAGGACATCAGGGTGAACCTTGCAGGGGTTTCCATAGAATACAGGACATCAGGGCGAACCTTGCAGGGGTTTCCCATAGAATACCGGACATCAGGGTGAACCTTGCAGGGGTTTCCCATAGAATACAGGACATCAGGGCGAACCTTGCAGGGGTTTCCCATAGAATACCGGACATCAGGGTGAACCTTGCAGGGGTTTCCCATAGAATACAGGACATCAGGGCAAACCTGGCAGGGGTTTCCCATAGAATACAGGACATCAGGGTGAACCTTGCAGGGGTTTCCCACAAACAGTAAGACTGGAACATTGACTTGTGCCCTAGCTCCAAGCAGATGTAGGGTGTGGCTTATTTCATAACCTATCAAGTGGTCCACAGCATCTTTTTGCTGCTCAAAATGAGTCAAATAAGCAACCCTACGTCTGCTTGAAGCTTGTTACTTGCCAACACCCCCTTGTACCCGGCACCCCCCTTGTTCAGCCCCCCTGTACTCGCCCCCCCCCCCATAGGAAAGATCCCCTTGTTGTTTACAGTGATGTGCATTATGAAGGACAGAGTGTCACAGAAGAAACTACAAACTCTACAACCGCCGATACACATTGCACTACACCAGTCTGACATGTACCTGTCCACACCTGTAACACACCTGTGCTACCTGTAACACACCTGTCCTACCTGTAACACACCTGTGCTACCTGTAACACACCTGTGCTACCTGTAACAC
Organism: Branchiostoma floridae x Branchiostoma belcheri; assembly: GCA_019207045.1. Taxonomy (NCBI): domain Eukaryota; kingdom Metazoa; phylum Chordata; class Leptocardii; order Amphioxiformes; family Branchiostomatidae; genus Branchiostoma; species Branchiostoma floridae x Branchiostoma belcheri. The sequence continues at coordinate 132,385 of CM033037.1, read as the reverse complement.
AACTGTGCTACGTGTAACCCCACCTAACACAGGTAAGGCAACTACCTCTGTTCTAAGTACCCTCTGTTTTGCAGTCTCCACTACTGTCTTTTGAGTTGCTCACGAAATAACTAAAAAATACAAGTCAAACTTATTCATATCTACATAAAAAATAAACATACATATTTCCATTATATAATAGTGTCTCTTGATAATAAGTTTTCCGTGATAAAACTTAAACTAAAGACATCCACAGCGATATGCAAACATCAGAAATGAATAAAGTTTTCTAACATGATTTACACAAAAAGTAGAACCTCTAAAAAACCCTTCCATGATTGAAGGAAGCCCTCCCCGATTCAGTAGAAAGAAATTTGTTATTTACTCTGATATAAAAATATATCTTGCTCCATATTTGGTAAAAACGAACATAAATAGAAACTGTACAGTTGTCTTATTGCTACATGAGGTACGGGGCGCTTACAACACAATACTGCGTTTTCATAACGTGGTGAAAAAACACCAAACTTTCGTGGTGAAAAAACACCTATCTTTCCACTACACGAATAAGACATGGCAATGTGTGGTTACATGTAACTTTAAATGGCAAGATGTGCTTTTCTGAAAAAAATAGCTTTAAGTACATTTCTGTGCCCGACACTTTACAGAGTCTGATTGCAGGAATTGAACATGAGAATCATTGAATAACTTTGCTGATATGTTTCACTATCTCCCTACAATTTCAGGACTTGTGAACAAGAAAAAATAGTGCACAGAAAATATGTGTCATTAACAATTGTGCACAAAAATATAAACATGTCAGCAAATAGTGGGCACAGAAACTGACCATGTCACCAACACTGTGCACGTGCGTACAGACGGTGCACAGAACTTGCACGTGCGTACACAGACTGGCAACACTTGCACATGAACTTGAGTGTCAGCCATGAGCTGCACGTACTGGGGCCACTTCAAGTCAGTACCTGGCTCCGGGCTTTCCACACAAACATCTCCTCAAACTAACCTTCACCCATTTTGTCAAGGTCAGCTTCCATGACAGGTTCAACATGGCCCAGACATATCAGGTTTCACCTGGACATATGGGCAATGCTGATTGGTCAGTCCAACATGAGATGAAACCCGAGAGCCAGGTAACCACAATGGAGTGGCCGTATTGCTGCAAACTTACAAACCTACCAAGTCAGGCAGAACTAGTCTTAAGGCACCTTTACAATATTTTTTTTGGTTACAAAACTCTCAAATTCCTTTTGTACAAAACTAAGTACAGCGCAGTGATCGCTGCTCTCCCTGTACCCTGTCTCTTATATACACATCCGGGAGCAAACTTCATATCTTACACTCGGCCGCAGCAAGGCAACCGTTTGGTTCTCGGGTACAGAATAATAATAAAACATGAAGACAGCCTGAAACAGGCACATCCTCGGTTCAAACAGAACCAGGTGAGATTTCCTCCCAACTCAATTTCCATCCCGACCTCCTGCTGAAGTTTTGCTATTTTGTCTGAGAAACAAACAGTTGAATTGGTGCGGCCGAAGTCTGACTCTCACCCCTCAGTAGGTCATTAGCTTGTCTTGTTTTACATCTTACACTTCATGAATTCTTATGCACAGAAGATCCTCAATTTGAGTCTTACCCTTCAAAATGTCCTTAGTTTGAACCTTCCAGGCCTTACTTTAAATCTTCAGGTCCTAAGTTTGAATTCTCCAGAAAGTCTGTAGTTTGACCTTTACTGAGTGTCCTTGGTTTGACCTTTGACCTATCAGGCGTCGCTTTGTAGCACGCCCGGCGGAAGTTTGTGGATCCCGTTGCCGACCTTCCCGTTACCATGGTACCCGCCGTTTGGAATGCTTCCATTTGGAACCCCCCCATTGTGGACCATTCCATTTGCCGGGGTACTGTGGGGGGGATAGCCGTTGGGGATGGGGGGCGTGTGTCTGTGGTAGGGGGGGTTGAAGGCTGATTGGGAGGAGGGGGGGTTGAAGGGGGGGTTGGGGAAGTGCTTGGGGGTGTGTACGGGGGATTGTGAAGCGGATGAGGGGGCCCCCTGCACGTTAGCGTTGGAGTGGTTGCTCCCGCTGCTGTGGCTCCCGGAGTGCGCCATGCCCTCCCACGCCCGTAACCGGGTGTGGATCTGGTTAAAGCTGGGTCTGCGCGCCGGGATCTCGTTCCAGCACTCCAGCATGAGGGAGTACATCCGCGCCGGGCAGTTGTCGGGGCACGGCAGCAGCTGGCGCGACCGGATCATCTCGATAACTTCCTGGTTGCTGTACCCGTAGTACGGCTGGAGTCCGTAGCTGAAGATCTCCCACAGAACCACGCCGAACGACCAAACATCGCTGTCCGTGGAAAACTTCCCGTACATGATGGCCTCCGGCGGCATCCAGCGAACCGGCAGGAGCGACTTGGACTGCACACGGTAGTAATCCGACGAGTAGATATCGCGGGAAAGTCCGAAATCCGATATCTTGATGAGCAGGTTGTCGCCGACGAGGCAGTTCCGAGCGGCCAAGTCGCGGTGGCAGAAGTGTTTGGAGGCGAGATAATCCATCCCGCCCGCGATCTGGTTAGCGATGCAGAGGAAGTCCGTGTGGTCCAGCGACGAATGCGACCCCGCGTCATCCGAGCTGCCCCCGACATCGGAGTGGGGGGATCGCATTACGAGAAACTCGTGCAGGTCTCCATAGCGCATGTACTCGAACAGCATGCACATGGGCTGGTCCCGCATCACCACCCCCAGCAGGCACACAATGTTCTGGTGACGCAGGTCAGCCAACATGTCGACCTCGCGGTGAAAGTCGTGCTGCGTCTTCAAGGTCGCGTTCTCCTTCAGCGTCTTGATGGCCACCAGGATCTTCTTGGCGTCCTCGCCTGACCCCGTCACCACCAGCTCACCTTTGTACACCTGGAAACGAGAGGTCACACTCAGAGCTTGGTTTGGCTTGGGCAGTTAAAACAAAAACTTAAAATTTCAAACCAAATTACAAAATGGACAAAACACACCTCCTAGGAGTTTCATCATAAAAATGAACAATCTTTGAACAATCTTAAAATAGAGTTTTAACAATCTTAAAATACAGTTTGAACAATCTTAAAATAGAGTTTGAACAATCTTAAAATAGAGTTACATATACAATAATACAATAGAGTCACAGTCTGACAGAAAAGAAACATACACTTGTCACTGAATGACAGACTGAAGGTCTCATTGATGAGTTTCTTCTTCCCATAGACTTCTATGTATTAATTCGTGGTTTAAATGGGCGCGTTCATAATGAAGCTACGTGAAATTTCAGCAGATTTTTCATTCTATGTCGAGCACATTTACCCTATATCGTGGGAAAAAATTGCCAATGTAAACTAAACTATACGTAGGAACTTTTTTTATAGCAATTACAAACTACGATTAGTCAATCCCCACAAAAGTCACTTTTTCGCTGCTATTGTACAACCGCACCACTCAGAACCCACGACTGTGTACCTCCGACCTAGCGCGCGGCTGCAAAACTTTACCTGCTAATTTCTTCAGTTACAAATAAGCTTTCACCAATCTAACTTTTGAGATCAGTTCCGCTGGCTAAAAGGGAATTTCTCACCGCTAAAAACATGCGTCCGTGCAGCCGTTCATTTTTGGCTCGGATCTCTTTTAGGGTCCCCACTAGCGGAGTAATACATCAATGAGACCTTAAGTTTAATGTATTATTGAAAAAATCTATCAAAGGAAAGAATGTCGTTTTCTTCATCATCTCTGAAAGTTTGGGTGTCTTACGTTAATGAATTAGCCTCTGGGAGGTAATTAAGTACGAGATCATGATAGGCATGAAAGCGCCACCTAGCGGCGGACAAAGGCCAATGTTGACAAAGTGCAAAGGCGTCGAGACGGACGCTTTTGACGTGTCGCAAAGACTCATTAGATCAGTCTGTGTATGAGTTTGACTGAGTAGTGTTCCCTTTGTGACTTTGTCTTTGTTTAATTGGAATATATCTCAGAGAATAGTCGTGTAAGGGATATCAGCACGAAAGGCACGACGAGATTCATCCGGATCTTTCTACGTAAAATAAACGGTTCTATAGAGGATCGGGTGAAGGTACTATAGCTCATAAAGTCAAAACAGAGCTTAACGACAAGAAAATGATGTTAGCTGCGTTTCAAGCTCCCTTATACCAGAGGCGGGCAAGCCGAATTGAGCCTTTCTGATTGGCCTTTTATAGGTGTCGCCTAGCCCGGGGTTTGGGGGTTGGGGGGTTGGAGGGGCGTTCGAGAGAAGGCGGCGATTGGAAAAAATAACTTGGATGTAGTTTGCATCAAGAAAGATAGCTTTAGAACCTTGGTCCTCTTCCAAATGGCTTCTTTATCCAGTAGAGTGTGATACAAGAAAAATAACAATAGTAACGCCCCTTGGAAATATAGACCCGTCCGTTACCATGGTAACGGAAATAGGTACACGGCGTAATCTGCAGCCAAAAAATGCGGGGTGGCGCCCGGTTATAAACCCTTTTCAAATTTTTGCTCCAGTGCTATTCCTTGATTTTTTATGAATATTTTTCATTTTTATTTAAGGTCTCATTGATGAGTTTCTTCTTCCCATAGACTTCTATGTATTAATTCGTGGTTTAAATGGGCGCGTTCATAATGAAGCTACGTGAAATTTCAGCAGATTTTTCATTCTATGTCGAGCACATTTACCCTATATCGTGGGAAAAAATTGCCAATGTAAACTATACGTAGGAACTTTTTTTATAGCAATTACAAACTACGATTAGTCAATCCCCACAAAAGTCACTTTTTCGCTGCTATTGTACAACCGCACCACTCAGAACCCAGGACTGTGTACCTCCGACCTAGCGCGCGGCTGCAAAACTTTACCTGCTAATTTCTTCAGTTACAAATAAGCTTTCACCAATCTAACTTTTGAGATCAGTTCCGCTGGCTAAAAGGGAATTTCTCACCGCTAAAAACATGCGTCCGTGCAGCCGTTCATTTTTGGCTCGGATCTCTTTTAGGGTCCCCACTAGCGGAGTAATACATCAATGAGACCTGAAGGGACCACCCTACAAGATCAATAAACAAACTGAATGAAGTCTGCAGAGTCTGATGTATAAAGATGTACCTTGCCAAAAGCGCCCTCTCCCAGCTCGGTGAGGAAGCGCACCGCGCCGATCGGGAACTGCGGGCAGCGCGGCACGTGTTTAGCGAACAGGTTCTGCAGTGGGATGGTCTCGCTCGCCGTGCCCTTCATCACGTGTGTTCCGTTGCCGCGGGCGTCACCATGGCGACGGCAGGTGCAGTAGATGAAGAAGATGAGCGCTATGATGAGAGGTACAGAGATGCTCGGCACCAGGATGATGATCAGGCTCATGATCTGGTCGGTCCCGCCCTCAGGCATCTCTGTGGAGCAAGGGAGACACCTGGCATGAGGAGATGGAACTGCAGGCAACACATCGACCTTCAACAACTGTCCAGAACACCAGTTCCAATTAGGTCTATTCCTAACGAGGAGGTGATTAGCTGAAACCTGCTGTAGGGCCACAATAATTCAACATCTTGGTTTTCAGACAATTCTTGGAAAACGGCAGGCAAAATATCTCAATATTCAGCGATTGAAAGATGGTATACCCATGTCCATGAGTCTACCTTAATGTTGGTCTTGTACATGTAGTTCAACTTTACTTAATAAATGTGGTAACCAAGAAGCTGAATGAATGTGGCCAAAGGAGGGAATGAATGAAAGAATTAGTGAGGAAACCTGGTGACCTGTGGGGATGAAGGGAAGGATTGATTATCAGATTTCTACCAGTAAATAAGGCTGAGGTTGTTAGCTGGTGACAAACCAAACCGGCACTTCGACATGTGGAAATGTGCAGCGAACCGGAGGCCGTTAGCGGTGGAGAACTGAAAATAAACAAAAACTAGGTGAGGTAAAAAAAAAGAAGAAAAAATGTTGGTTATTTCCCGATGTTTGCATGACAATGTCACCGCTGCGACCTTATAGCCCGACCTTGCTTGACCTTGCCACCACCACAACATGGAGGCTACTCACCGCTGTCAGCGTAACCGTACTTCACGAACAGAACCCCGGTCGTTCCGACGGCCTCCACGCCGTTATTCGCCACGCACCGGTAGTATCCGGTGTCGTCCGTGATCACGTGTTGGAGCACCAGCCGCGACTCCCACCTGTAATGTCTCATTTGTACCCGCGGGTTTAGCGACTCAAACACGGGAACGTCGTTCTTGTACCAGCTAAAGGCGGGGGTGGGGACCCCGTCCACGCGGCGCACCGTGCACACAAACGTGGCCGAACCGCCCTCCGGAACCGTCACGTTGTTCAGGCGGTTCAGTCGGCCCGGGAGGTAACGCACTGCGGAGAGAAGGGACCACATTTTCACACAGAAGTGACACGGGGGTTAGCTGGCAGTTAGAGACACAGACATATGGATGGAGGTTACATCCAGGTTAAACTTTACAAAATAAACCAAGCCGCTGGATGGATTCTCAGAGCCAAACGTTTCAGATAGCATCCGCTATATAAGAAAGACTGAGCACTCCGTTATCTTTGATGTCCAGATGGTCCTACTCTTAACAACTCATACAGCCACTGATGAAACTTTGAGGATGTTTCCTAAAACGTCTGACTCTTCACAGAATCTATGCTGTGCTGGATTCATTTTGTAAACCCTCCTCTTCCCTCTCCAGCCACTGGGAAACTCAGGTAACTATGGTAACAGCTAAGGTAACCATGGCAACAGTAACTATGGGAAACTCACCACACTTGGGGATGTCGCACTCCTCTGCTCGCGTCCCCTCGTCCGTGGTGAAGCAGAAGGGCGCGTCCATCTCGTTGCCGGGGTTACGGCAGTAGTTGTGGCCGCCGGCGAGCTCGGGAAACTGCGAGGCCCGCAGGAAGTGGACGTGGGGCGTCTCCTTGTTCCACGCCTGGCACGGAATCCCCGACTTCGTCACGGCAACCGTGCCCCGGTAACCGCTGCCCTTACCCTCGTAACATGTGTGACCTGCAGGGTCACAGGGTAAAGGTCAAACAAGGTCGAGGACCTCTCCAGAATAAGGTTGATGACCCCCTTGTGCTTTACGAAACGTGGAGAAATTATAGTTGGCTATGGGGGCGTTTTTAATAAAATAATGACTTCTGGATCAAAACTGGAGCCAATGCTCCCCAACAACTCCCCCCTCCCTCTCTCCTCTGTGCCACTGATATGAGATACAGAGTGCAGACAGCTGACTTGTTTGCCAATAGTCTGACCCCTTCTGTTGGGCAACATGGCAGCATGTCTGCCCTACATGTACATAAACATTATTCTAACAACTTTGTCCTACAGATACTCTCCATGCCAAGTGTACATGTTTGCGGACTCCAGAGCTACGGTAACTATGGTAACAGTAGCTATGGTTACTCACTGCGGTTGATGTGGTTCATGGTGGGGATGCCTATCCGGATGCAGTTGGCTGACTCGGGAGTCCCGATGAGCTACGGTAACTATGGTAACAGTAACTATGGTTACTCACTGCGGTTGATGTGGTTCATGGTGGGGATGCCTATCCGGATGCAGTTGGCTGACTCGGGAGTCCCGATGAGCTACGGTAACTATGGTAACAGTAACTATGGCAACAGTAACTATGGTAACAGTAACTACGGTAACAGTAACTATGGTTACTCACTGCGGTTGATGTGGTTCATGGTAGGAATCCCTATGCGGATGCAGTTAGAAGACTCGGGAGTCCCGATGAGCGGCAGCTCGGAGCAGTCGGGAAGGATCCACTCGCCGATGAGGTGGTGCGTCTTGGCCAGGATGTACTCCGTCCTGCAGATGTCGTTCTCCAGGATCTCGCACTCGTCGCGGCACAGCTGGCGCGGCTGCGGGTACGGGAAGTGCGCGTCGCAGTACTTGAAGGCGTAGTGGCACAGCGAGGGGATGGCGTAGTCCGCGCACCGCTTCGTCAGGTCGCTCGACGTGCCGATCACCGTGAACGCTGCCGTCAGCTGGTTCTCGATGATGCCTGGCAGGAAAAATGACACGTCAGAAACTTGGTTTTTGTTTTACCTTCATAAAAATCAGTCACAATTTAAAGAGAGCGCAAAACAGGGGCATCAGCATCTTTCTAAGTTGCCTTGCAACAAACTAAAGCACACACAATGAGCTGTTTCCGCTATGCACACACATGCGTCTGGACACGCCACACACACATGCTGGTCCCTGCACTTACCCTGTGCCCGGAGAGTGTCCATGTAAATCGTTGCGTTCCCGATGAACTTGCGACAGGCAGCTCCGCGGTACTGCTGACAGTAACCACCCCTAAACAACAACAACAACAACAACATCAACAACTTCAGGTCAGAATGCTGAACAACTGAACTGTGGCAGGCAGAAATCACTGCCACATGACAACAGCAACATTCATGTAAAAAGTATTGTACAGCTGACCTATGGCTGGCGTTCATGTGCCTCTACTGTACAAGCTTTGCTTTAGGACGCAAACATTTGGTTGCTTTAAGAAACTCCCAAAGAAGGAAAACTATCAGTTTTCAGCATAACACAAACCACATACTCTTGCAGTTGTAACAGTGGGGGTTAAAGTAGCGCTAACTGACCATGCTAAACGCCTGTCAGGCTTTTGGGTCAGTCAGTTACGCTGCTTGTGTTGTGATCTTGAGGACCCGGGTTCGATTCCCCGGGTCGGTCAGGATATTTGTATATATTGTTTCTTTCTGTTCTATTCGCCCTTCTTGTTGTTTCACAGTTTAAAAAAAAAAAAAAGAGAATGGCACACTTCTTCAGCAGTCCCAGATTTTCTCTCAGATGATAATACAACCTGCAAAGCTTTGAAGCATCTCTTTTCCCACCAAAGAGACCATAACTTTAATCTAATGTTGACAGAAGCAGGGATGACTTACATGTCCCTGTCTGACGTGGCAGGCGTGTGGGAATCTGCAAAGCAAATCGAAAACGGTCAGTTCAGCTATCGTATAGCGCACATTACAAAGTCATGACAAACAAAACAATCAAATTATGGACACAAAACTGGCAACAAAGTGAAAATGGAAATAACATTTCTCAGTACTGCACATTGATACTTTTGGCCCAAGCCTCACTTGTGTTTTATAGCATCGATGTGAGAATCTACCATATGTAGAATGATACTTTATACCAGTTAACAATCGAAATCTTCAGGTTTTAGTGCATTTGGGATGCTGGTATCAATATGCAGTCTCAAAACACAACTTCCTAGATCCTGCTAACATAACATTCTTGTAAGTTGTACAGTTAACTAACGATCTACTCGGTTCGTACAAGAACAAAACATTGGGACAAACAAACTCAAATAAGAGACATTTAAGTAGGAGAAGGGAGGGGAACAAGTCTGGAGTCGGCTCTGAGGGTTTACGAAAAAGCAGCAAACTTGGCACTTTTCAGCCAGCAAAAGCAAAAATGGCAAAAGCAAATGTTTCCATAAAAAAATCAAAACAAAAAACACAGGCCACTTCAGCTGGGAAAATATGCTCAGCACCTCTAATAACTGGTTAGAAAAGAAACAGAAACGGAGGTCAGAGGTCAGGAGAGAAACCAAAACCACGCCCTAATCTATCAGCCAAAACCGGACTGGTCGGAGGCCGACCTTTCACCTACGACCTTTCACCCAGACAAAATGATGAAACTTACCGTCCATGTACTTTACATAGAGAATACCGGTAGTTGCTATGGACTGGTGCTCGGTGCTGGCCACACAGCGGTAATACCCAGTGTCCTGCGTTTCCACATGCCTTATTCTCAGCCTCGAGCCCCACTCATAATTTCTAATGTCTATCCGCAAGTTTTTTTCGGCGGAGAGAGGGGCATCGTTTCGGTACCATCTAAAGACGGGGGTGGGCAGCCCCTCTACTTTGCAATTGAGACTGGCCCTGTTCCCCACTTGGACCGTCTCATTGTTCATGGGCTGTACCAACCGCAGCGATCCGGAGGGGTTTGCTGGAAGAAAAGGGACCACATTTTCACACCTGAAGTGCCTGGGCTCCCCGGAGTGTGGAAGGTGGGTTAGTCCGTTAGTGCGGAAGCACACCACGTCACCTGATCCCCCCATAACCACCGGCAGATGGACCTGGCCGCACAAGGATAGGTGATGTGCACGGGCCGGCCCACTGCCATTATAGGGGTGGTTTAGTCCGGGTTAGTGAAAACTGCTTGAGATGTTTACGGAACACATTTGTAATACACAACAGGAGGAGACAACACAAGGAAACCACACCATGACAGGACCTTCTGTGGCTCTCAGCAGGTTGAACCTTCCAAGTATCATGGCCAGTTCACCAGGCGATACTTGAAGGGTTAAACTAGTGACTTGGACCTGTAGTTCCATCCTGGCTTTCATCAGCATTAACAGTATTGGTTGAACAGAAGTGGATATAGGTGTGACAAATTTGTGTTTTTACACTTTTGTATCCCTAAGTTGTGACAGAGGTGGAAGGGGATATCTCCCCTGCTAACGGGCAAACTGTACCCAACCCTTCAAATCTCAAGCCCGTTAAAGATAGTTGTTTCATGTCTGATACTGGACTGAACCTTCTTGGTCCTGTTCTCCCCTGTTAGACTGCTGCCAGCCAGACAAGCTCTGCTGCCTCCCAGTCTGGCTCTGTGCCATGGCGGCAAGGCTTCCTCCTGCCAGGGTGGTCTTCGGGCTTATAACCAACCCGAACCTGACACATTCCCTCCTTATAACTAACCCGAACCTGACACATTCCCATCTTCAGGCTTATAACTAACCCTGACACATTTCCCACATAACTCGCTAAGGGAGAAAATGGAATGTTTCATCTCTGATTAGCCAGGGGGTCGCAGGTCCAAGGCCTGCGGAGTCACAGAAAGTCCCGGGGACAGACGACACCACAACACAGGAGCTCTCACGGCTCCGGGGCTCAGAATACCTTTTTCTGTTTCCTGCAAAGTTTTACCTGCAAAATGGAGAAGTTTGATAAATGCTTTTGTATCCTGTAAGATCTAGCAGAAAAGTTTGGTGGTGGTATTTTGAGCCCTATTTGTTTGTTTGTTTGTTTGTTTGTTTGTTTACTCACCTGCCATGTATCTGACGTAGAGGATGGCCTGTGTGGAGACCCTGTCCTGCCCGTTGGTGGCGACACAGCGGTAGTACCCCGTGTCGTGCGTGTCGACCTTCTTAATCCGTAACCTTGACCCCCAGCTGTAGTTCCGGATCTGTATCCTCCGCCGCTCCGAGGTCAGCGGCGCGTCGTTTTTGTACCAGCGGAAGTTCGGCGCCGGAACCCCCTCGACTTTACAGCGCAGCACGGCGCGATCCCCCATTCCTATCGTCACGTTGTGCATGGGCTCGACTAGCTGCAGGTACACTGGAAAATAGGGGGAACAGTTAGAGATGGCAGACTTCACCCCCTTACCCATACATACTGGGGCAATCAGAGATGGCAGACTTCACCCCCTTACCCATACATACTGGGGCAATCAGGGATGGCAGACTTCACCCCCTTACCCATACAGTACTGGGGCAATCAGATATGGCAGACTTCACCCCCTTACCCATACAGTACTGGGACAATCAGATATGGCAGACTTCACCCCCTTACCCATACAGTACTGGGGCAGTCAGAGATGGCAGACTTCACCCCTTCATACATACTGGGGCAATCATAGATGGCAGACTTCACCCCCTTACCCATACAGTACTGGGGCAGTCAGAGATGGCAGACTTCACCCCTTCATACATACTGGGGCAATCATAGATGGCAGACTTCACCCCCTTACCCATACAGTACTGGCGCAGTCAGAGATGGCAGACTTCACCCCCTTACCCATACAGTACTGGAGCAATCAGAGATGGCAGACTTCACCCCCTTACCCATACAGTACTGGAGCAATGTGAAATGACAGGAAGATACTTCCCAGTACAGTAGCACAGAGGTCAACATTGGGTCAGAGGTCAGGATTTCTCCCAGTGGAAACTATGAACTATGGAAATGTATTTAACCATAAATCCCAGGACGAACCTTACAGCTACAACCAATCACTCAGAAAACAACTGCTGCACACGTCACAGAAACACCACTTATACTGGTTACACTCATACTATAGCAACCTTGCACTCATGCTCAGATGCCACCCCAGTTGTGTCATTTGTAGCTCCTGGGGGATGACATAAAACGCCTGCCATTCTGACATATCCTGGCTCTAGACAAGTGCAGGAAGTTGCTGATGAACAAGAGACAAGCCTGGAGGCCTGCAGCAAAGTGAGAACCAGGAAACTGACTTCCCTCTGCCTGTGGCGCCTCCAGCCTGAGGTTTTCAGCAGGTCTGGCTGCCAACCAGGGTGATTGGTTGGAACAGGTGAGAGATTTTACAGCCCAGTTTGTAGTGTGCAGAGGTCGCGGGCCTGGGGGGACCAACTTCTCCTGTTCCAGCACACAGCCACAGGAGCTGAGCCCAAAATCTCCCTAACTCAAAACATCAATGGATTTCTGGTGCCTACAAGTCACACCAGAACAATGTGACATAATCCAGATGTACCTCCACAGGCAAGGTCACCACGCACACCCACGCCCGGAATCAATTAGAAATGCCTAGCAACGAGGGGGAGGGGGGCAATTCCAAGGGGAGGGGGGCAGTTCCAAGGGGAGAGGGCAGTTCCAAGGGGAGAGGGCAATGTCAGGGATGGCACCAAGGGGAAGGGGGTGCCTCTTGGGGTCACGGTATAGAGGGATCACTGTTGAGTGTTGTTGTTTATATCCGGGATATTGGGCGGTTGATGCCTACCAGAACGTCAGTAGATTAGATAAAGAATTGATATTCAAATTAGCAGATCAAATTACAGGTTAATATGTAAATCAAGCATTTGCCAAACACCTGCTTTTTGCCTACCACTGCGTCACCTTGACATCATCGCGATCGCATTAGCAGTCTTCAAATAAAAAAAAATTGAACTTCAATTGAAGTTAGAGTTGATCAATTGTTCAGAAATTGTAAATCCAGAACAGAAAATCCCCTCCTGAAGTTTGGAGTTCAGAAGGTCGACCTTCAGAGGTCACCAAACTTGATTGAGGTCAGGAGGCAGTCTGGGAGCCTGCCCAGTTTTCAGCTCTGCCTGGCTGTGAAATGTCGCTGGTTCCCAGTGCTAATCCCTGGATTGTGCCACACATGGAGGAGCAGAACCTCTCAAGGTGAAGAACTACTCAAGGTCAACAGGTGAATCAGTCATCAGACACAAGCTTTCGCAAACCAAACCAACTGATGGATATAAAATGGCCCTTTCTGTGCCATGACCCACAGGTTCCAATTTCTGCCTTCGAATTCTTTATATGAAACTTGGAGGTTTCAGAAACTTGGAGGTTTCAGAACAGAAAAACAGTTCAGCCCCGGAACCCTTCCAAATGAGCTACATGGTGATCACCCCCCTCCCCACAAGGCTAGCCCCCCCTCCCCATATGATGATTGCCCCCTAAGATATCAACTTACATTGTCCACCTATCCTGCTGGTGGGGTGATCTGTGGCTGCTGCTGGGGGCAACCTGAAACAGACAGACACAAGTGTGAGGAACAACATGGAGCACTGGGGGAACCTGAAACAGACAGACACAAGTGTGAGGAACAACATGGCCGATTGCGGATCACTTACACATCACTTCCTATCAGTGCAGTATGAGGCATGCACATGTGTCAGGGGGACCAATGTCACTTCCCTGGTGCTTGTCATAGCCAGGTGTTCCTAGGTTCTAATGTATCTTTGTTTCTTTCAGATTCTACTGCAAGAGTCTCACAAGCGATCTTCATTCTGGTACCAAACACACCATAACAGTGGAGTACCCTGGTGGCACTACCACACATCCATGTAGGGCTGCTCAGTAAACAGCATAGCTGGCCATTATGGGGGTAACCCAGAGGTCATGGGTTCCCTTCCCACCCCTGCCAATTTTCCGTGGCCCTGTACTTAACCCCTCCCTCCCAGCTGAGTCCATATTTCCCCTCCCCTCCCTAAGGGCGCGACCTTGCTGCGACCTTCTCAGTTCTCCAAGTTCACTTCCATCCTTGTTTATCCGGACTTGAGTGAAAACCAAGGACAACTCATTAGAACCCGCCTGTCTGGCATTACCCACGATACACCAGCACACATTCCGGGCAGGCCGAGGTGCTCTCCTTCCCAGGTATCTGTTCTCCTTCCCAGGAAACTGCTCTAGACACCAATCAGAGCACTTTTGTGGGATTTGACCTTTCTGTACAAATTGCCTGTTTCCCAGTGGGAGTATTGGTCACATGCTCAACTGCCTTCAGCAAGGAGAAGTGTGGGTTTAGAAGCAAGTAAATACTTTTTAAAACTTTTTCTATCCTACAAATGTTTTGCCAGTTTAGCTCCTACTTTTGTCAAGGAAGGGGTCTGCATGTCCTAAAGACACAGGCTGGACATAATTTGTAGAAAACCTCTTTTCTTCCTGTCATTGACAATGAGAATGATGCATAACTGACTTACTGAATTCAGCATAACGCACAGTCTGTTCTTCTGAATTTAGCACAAAGCATTTTGGATACCCCATGCAGGCCCTCGAAGTCAAAGCATGACACATGAGCCCCCAGAGCTCCATGGAGTAACAGTCAGAATGGCCTGTCTGGTGTTTATGTTCACATGTTTGTTTGTTTGTCTACATGCGACAACTCACGTCTGACGAAACACAGTTGCTGTCTATATAAAAAGTTACACAACAAACCTTTTCATTCTTATAAAATATCGTGTAACTCTTCACTCATATCCAAGTGCTTATATAGAGTTATAGCCATTAAAACACAGCTGTTTATTTTCAGCTGCCAGTGATCCTGTCCTAGTGTTTTGATTGAATGTTTGTCATTTCCTTGTGCTTATTCTATGGTATGAGTAGCTAACTGTTGAATCATCCCGAAATCTTTGTTAAGATAACACATGGACTCCACACACTGACAATACAGGTGGGCTGGTTGACAGTCTTGACTCTCTCAGTATTTCAGGTATGTCATGCCGAACGTTGCCCAGTTGAGTCTGGGTCTGACCGCCCTCCTGCACACCTTGGTGACAGACATGCCAGCAGGTGTTGGTGTCACGAAAATACACAGTACAACTACTGCTGCGTACCTTAAACTCATATGCAGGTTCAGGTCCGGGTCCGGGTGCGTACCTAAACTCATATTCAGGTTCATGTCCGGACCTGAACCCATCATTGCATATTATGTGCGCTGGAAACTTTTCCTTTTTAAGGGGGGAGGGGATGGTGCATATCAAATTGCATGTTTAGCATGAATTGAAATGTAATGTGAAAAATACATGCAAATTATACACAGCCAGTGTAAACACAAAATGTTTTTTTTTGTCTTTTACCAGAGCAAATTTCACTGTCTATGGAAGGTTTTAGATGGTTTAGAACAAAAAAGGGAATATAACTATAAGTGACAGATAGCTTTTTTCAAGTCCAGACTTGACTCCTGACATTTAGGTTTTTATTTGGACTTGGACCTAAACATTTATAGGTCCAATTCCAGGTCCGGGTTTATTGTTTATTGCTCATTAACTCCTTTAGTTGTTAACATTCAATGCAACAACTAATCTTCCAGGAGTAATACACATAATACTTGGACACATACAGTTTGCAACATACACACATACAACATGTCAATAAATATCATTAAACATAGGTACGCACCACTAAGTACAGCAGTACTGACTGTACTGTACATGTTACCGGGTTTTAGGTACGCACCACTAAGTACAGCAGTACTATGTACTGTACATGTTTCTTTATAGAAAGGAGAGAAATGTCTGATTTCCTTACAAACCTCTAAACTGAAGTACATTCTGTTGCTAAGTCCCCCTGTAACCAGTCAGGAAGATAAATAAGAAGAAAAGATTTCTTACCCTGTTGGATCCGCTAACAAGTCTGTCGGTGCTGCTGGGGACGACCCCAAACCCTGAGAACCTGCACAAAAAACAAACAAACAAACAAACAGATTAAATCTCTGCAGAACCAGAATAAACAACATAACAGGAGTTCATCTTGAAATATGTTTACATTTTCTAATAAAATCTGAAACAACTTTTACAATATTTAATGTTGTCATCAATAAATCTCAATGCAACATAAACAGATTAAGATAACTGGAGCCAAGAACTGCAGCAGCTGCTAAGCTATAACCGCTCAACTGTTCAGTATCTGTGGGGGACTTCAGTACCCACATTTGAATCTGATTCCGCAAAATCCAGTGCTGCATTTTCCCCATGGATCCACATGTACAGTTTGGTGACAACATAAGCCTGTGAGTGTTAGCTGCAGCAGTTTGCATAACTGTAGGGCGTGTTGCTGTTTCCCACCCTAACAGCTGGGGCTGAATGTAAACATGCCGGCAGACAGCGCGGCTTTCTCTGCCATAACACAGCCTGGCTTCCATTCCAACCCGGCAGCTGCCTCCACATATTAGGGTTTCCCTACTGCGCAGGGCCAACTGTTTACCGTGGAGCGCGCTGTGATCACAGGTCTGTCCTGTGCACTGTGATCACAGGTCTGTCCTGTGCACTGTGAGCACAGGTCTGTTCTGTGCGCTGTGAGCACAGGTCTGTCCTGTGCGCTGTGAGCACAGGTCTGTCCTGTGCGCTGTGATCACAGGTCTGTTCTGTGCGCTGTGATCACAGGTCTGTCCTGTGAGCTGTGAGCACAGGTCTGTCCTGTGCGCTGTGAGCACAGGTCTGTCCTGTGCGCTGTGATCACAGGTCTGTCCTGTGCGCTGTGAGCACAGGTCTGTCCTGTGCGCTGTGATCACAGGTCTGTTCTGTGCGCTGTGATCACAGGTCTGTCCTGTGAGCTGTGAGCACAGGTCTGTCCTGTGCGCTGTGAGCACAGGTCTGTTCTGTGCGCTGTGAGCACAGGTCTGTTCTGTGCGCTGTGATCACAGGTCTGTCCTGTGCGCTGTGAGCACAGGTCTGTCCTGTGCGCTGTGAGCACAGGTCTGTTCTGTGCGCTGTGATCACAGGTCTGTCCTGTGCGCTGTGAGCACAGGTCTGTCCTGTGCGCTGTGAGCACAGGTCTGTTCTGTGCGCTGTGATCACAGGTCTGTCCTGTGCGCTGTGATCACAGGTCTGTCCTGTGCGCTGTCCTAAAGCTTATAGTTACACAGGCTTTTCATTGAGTCATATGTAGAGCAATAACCAGTGAATGGCCGAAGCGAGGGGCTCTGCGAAACTGTGGAGTATTTTGGTGTAGGGATGCTTCGCAGGTTTTGGTTATAGGTCATATATTTTTTGTACCAATGTAGGCAACGGTAAGGGTCATGTACGATGTAGGCCTTTCAAACTTGAGGCTAGAGAGGCAGTGGTTATTATCTGCCATGTGCTGCTCCCGTCTCAGTCCTGTGTACACCTGGCAGCAAGGCTCCCCAGGCCACCAGCCAGGAACCGAACCCCTGACCCCTTGATCCCATGTCCGCTCCTTAATCACTATGACATGAGCACAGTCCCAGCCTGCCTGTAGGCTGATCCCCAGCCTGAGCGGCTCCACTGTTGTGCTGTCCCCTCCAACCTCCCGCCCGATCCGTCACCACAGAACATGCCAAACCCTCGCAGCCCCGACATCCACCAACCCGCCCGCTCCGCCCATCCCACAATGCCCTGCTCATGTCTCCCCAGCGGCCCCCCAGCATGCATCGGCAGGAGGCCCTTCCTCAGGTCAGAGGTCGCAGGCAATATTGGAGCCGACCCTTCTCAGGTCAGAGGTCGCAGGCAATATTGGAGCTGTCCCTTCTCATGTGGACCTGAGGACTTCTAAATTTCATTCAGAAGATGCCTTCGGCTGTTTCACAATTGAGTGTACCCATTAATTTTTCCACATGTTACCAGTTGATAAGAAAGTCTACATAACATATTACTGCTTTTGACATTTATTTTCCAAAAGCTGGTGTAACAAGGAACAAAGCATAAAAAGAAATAGGGAAATCCGTCAATATTTGGCAAAACTATCGTCAAAAATGTTACCTAAAAATGTTACACTGAGCAGTACTGACAAGTATATTACAGACATTTGTATCATTAATTATCTCTTTGCAGGGTATAAGGAAAAAACAGCTTTCTTGTGAGGGTTTCATTTCAAAGGACTTGTCTGGATACATTCACAAATGGGGATCATGTAAAAATTAAGTCCCAAATAATATTTCCTGTCTGTAATTATTGCTATATAACTTATAAGAGACCCAAGTTGCTACCAGCAAAGCCTTAACAATAAATCAGTCAATAACCTCTAGTTAACCTGTATAGCCCTTATACATCAATACAAATATTACTTGAGAACAAACTAAGTTTGCACCGACAGTTTTCAGACCCCCCAGCCCCAGCCTGTGTGAGGTTGATCAACCTTGACGTTGGTAATCACACACAGAAGCTGGTATCACCTTGACGTTGGTAATCACACACAGAAGCTGGTATCACCTGACGTTGGTAATCACACACAGAAGCTGGTATCACCTTGGTAATCACACACAGAAGCTGGTATCACCTTGACGTTGGTAATCACACACAGAAGCTGGTATCACCTTGACGTTGGTAATCACCCACAGAAGCTGGTATCACCTTGACGTTGGTAATCACACACAGAAGCTGGTATCACCTGACAGACATGCCAGGCTGGGAGATGGTATCATAGCAGCAAGTCTGTTTACATAGATGAAAACCACCTGGAGACAATTAAACTTCACTTTGGGACAAGTCTGACTCTTTGGTACACTTCTGGTGCAGCAGGGAAGCAAGCTAATTTCCTAGGCTCCAGAGGGACAGTGAACAATCAAAAGTCACGCTTGTGTAAAACTCTATCCTACAGAAGCAAGTCACGCTTGTGTAAAACTCTATCCTATAGAAGCAAGTCACGCTTGTGTAAAACTCTATCCTACAGAAGCACCCAGTAATTAAACAAGAGAGGCTTTCTGGGCACACTTGAATAAAAGCCTATCCTACATACAGAAATAACCAGATCCTAGTATGAGTTTCTGGGCACACTTGCATGAAGTCTATCTGTTCCAGCCCACAGATATACAGAAATGCCTTTGGTGTGCACTCCAGTCACACTTGTGTAAAACATTACCCATAGAGATTACAATTCCTACAACTGGTACAGTTTCATGTTGGTTGCTGGCATGATTTTCTGTTGAATTTCTGGCCTATTTTCTGCAGTGTGGTCCGTACAGAATTATACTGACTACCGGTATGTATGAGTTTCATGTTTGCTACCTGCGTGGATTTCTACCCTATTTGCAGCCTCGCAATCTGTATAGAAAGTGGTGTTTTCAGCGCTAGTGTCAGAGCGGTTGCCCTACTGTTGGAGTATCGGGTTACCTGCAGCAGTAGGCCCATTGAGAACCCTGCCCCTGAAAGGGTAACCCTGCTGGAGTTACAGAACTCCCCTCTACATGTGCTGCATTCTTTGGGGTCAGCGGGCCTGAAACGTCCAGGGTGCCACAAAGGGATCTTTGTGACACTCCATCGGACAGGGTTGGTGGTTGGGGAAAGGTAAACAGTCAGAGTTGGGGCAGCAACAGGGCCGGGATCAGTGGTCGGAAGTGAACCGTCCCCGCCGCGGCATGCCCACTTTACTTCTGACATTTTGTTACAACTGCCCTGAAAACACAGTGGAACCAGGAGGTTATCCTTCCACTAAGCTGCCCAAGTCTAGCCCGTCCCACTCCCTACAAAACCCACAATCCTGACTATGAACTTAGTTAGAGAAGTTCCCTGCAGTTCCAGACTGTGCTGAGCCCTGCTCACAGGGTCAGAGCGAGGCAGACGCCTGACAGTCTGTCACCAACACTCCGCTTTCCTGCCAGCGCTGAGCCCGGCTTTACCAAGTTCCCCGCGCCCTTCAGCACCGAAAAGTCGCGCTAAGTCCCGCCACAAAAGAAGTTCAACCCTGGTCTTTACCCACTGAGCCCGCACTACAAAACTTTAAATAAACAGGGGGAGTTTGGAGCTGGTGGGACCAGCGTTTGGGAGCCACCCGTGACTGATCGTGCTGAACCCAACTCTCTCCCATAAACCCAGCAGCACTAACAACTCAACACAACTCCGCAGCACTAACAACTCAACACAACTCACCCAGGCCGGCCAGTGTGAGGATGAGCAGGACCTGTCCGGAGGGAGGTGGGGGGACTCCCGGCACCATTGTTGTTGTGAGTTGTTGGGTAAGGAGGAGGACTCTGATCACCCAGCAGCCTGGAGGGCACTCTCAGCCCCATAAATTACACCAGCCCACATCCATCACCCCGCCTGTCACGCCAGCAGTTCAGCCCGCATCAAAACTCTACTTCTCACACCCATCTCTACAATCCAGCAGTCCTGTCCTCCTCAGGCTGCCCTCCACACCTCACCACACCATGGACAGTTTACTGTTATTAATCAGCTTTTGATTGTTTACTTTTCCCCCCTCTGCCTGCTTCAGTAGGGCAACCCACTGGAGTGGGGGCGGAGCTTTGGGCAGGGCCAAAACACTCGCCTGGTTCACGTCACTTTCAGGCTATAATGTCTCTCACAGGCTATAACCACCACCCAGATTTGGGCAGGGCCAAAACACTGGCCTGGTTCATGTCACTTTCAGGCTATAATGTCTCTCACAGGCTATAACCACAGACCCAGCTTTGGGCAGGGTGAAATCACTCGCCTGTTTCATGGCACCTGTGTGCTGAAGGCTGTACCCAAGCACAAGAAGTCAGGATGCAGAGTAGCCTGATTAAATCTCGCTTATAGTAGCCCGCCCAACATCCGCCAGTTACAGCCCTGGACAGCAGAGTTTGTGTTACACAGACTAGATGCAGAGGAAACATCAAACATCCCAGCAGGAACGTGTCATGAGAGCGAGTAAAACACTAGTCTGTCCAGAACAACACCAGTAATGAGGGAATGAGGGCCTACATACAAACTCAGTAATGAGGGCCTACATACAAACTCAGTAATGAGGGCCTACATACAAACTCAGTAATGAGGGCCTACATACAAACTCAGTAATGAGGGCCTACATACAAACTCAGTAACGAGGGCCTACATACAAACTCAGGCCTACAAACAAACCTTTTGACAGCTGAAGCCAAGACTGAGGAAACATAGCCTCAGATCCAGCCATCCTTAAACAGGCGCTAAAAGTAAAATAAAAGTAAAACATAGCCTCAGTACTCTGATACACATACCGTATTTCTTTCATTAAACCGCGCACCCCAAATAAAATGCGCACCCCCGATTTGGGGCTCATCGTGTGCCCTTACACGCAAGCTGAGATAGTCAAGGGAAACCCCTCAATAATCCGCGCACCTAACTTTTGCTGACGATCGCACCGGGAGTACCCTCAAAACTTGGCCGCGCCCTCATATAGCGCAGCACCCTTTGATGTTTATTCGCCTAATTTCCTATGAAACTTTTAGAAAAATGATACAATTTCTGGATCGGCACCGCACTTGTAAAGTTACGTAGAGAAAATTCACTCTACCAATAATTTATCGGCGGCTTGCTCACGCAGCGCGATGAGAATTTTCATGCTACAAGATGCCATTATCGAGTGAGCAGACATCAAAACGTTAAATTTTACCGGGCTTTTCGATGATAAACTAAAAAAAAACACATTTACTGTCATAGTAAAACATCGTGGCCCGCTGTTCTTCCCGAGAAATACGTATTTTTGGACAGCGCGGCACGAAACGCGGCGTCTGCAGGATCGGAAATACGCATCTCTGATTGGTTGAAGCCACCACAACAACAACAACTGAATACTAATGACGGGGATTCCCCGGCGAACTCGCGCTCTGATTGGTTGGAGCGGTGCATCATGGGAGCTTTCCCGCGGCTTGCAGCTAGCCCGCCGCCATTTTGATTCTCAGAGTTACATTTTTGAAACGCAAAAGAACGCTATTTTCAACGATTACATTGCACCATTCTAGTTAAGATATGCATAATACAAAGAACCTTCCGTGGAAACATGCTTTTATATGTGAATTTATGGTGTCTCTAGCGTAATTTTGGGTTTCGATGCAGCCGTAAGTGTGCTGAAACTTAGCGTGGGTTTCCAAACACCCCGAAAAATTACAATGTCGCATTTTTCTCGTCACACAAAAACAAAACTCCTGCAAAGAAGAACCCTGCAACATTTTCTGATCATAGCAATTATGTTTTGGGTCAAAATGCTCGTGGATAATACACGATGTGCCGGCGTGCAGCCGCGTGATGCCTCGGGGATAAAATATTTGTAACATAACTAACAAATTATGCCAGCCCCAGCACGCTGCAAAAAGTCGGACGATTGTCTCCGTTTTTCTTTTTCAAGTCATTCTTATAATATCATTCTTATAAATATCATTACAACTATATTATTTTTAATACAAAGAATAACATAAGCATGCGTAATTTTAAGTCTATATAACGTTAACATTGTTATCTTGTAAATAATAAACGAAAGACAAATGCATAAATTATCGATGTTCAGCGCGATACCTCGCGGCGTAATCGCTGGCTTTCTGGCTTGTTACGTGATTTTTCTTGAGACAACCCCTAAATAAAGCGCGCACCCCGACTTTGGCTTTGACCTGAAGCACCAACTTCAAAGTTGAAATGTCAAAAAAGTGCGCGGTTTATTAGAAGAAATACGGTATCTCAGATATATTCCACAATCTCAGAGCTCCATGATACAGGTATCTGGGTTCTATTCCATAATCTCAGAGCATGATACAGGTATCTAGATACAGGTTCTATTCCGGGCCAGGTTTTATGGCTATGTTGCAGCTCGGTTGTTTTAGTGTCATGTTTTACTGCAGCCAAGTTTAGCTCCGTCTGCAGGACGTGACAAGCTTTGGGTTCTGGTGCAGCAGGCAGACAGGCTTTGGGTTCTGGTGCAGCAGGCAGACAGGCTTTGGGTTCTGGTGCAGCAGGCAGACAGGCTTTGGGTTCTGGTGCAGCAGGCAGACAGGCTTTGGGTTCTGGTGCAACAGGCAGACAGGCTTTGGGTTCTGGTGCAACAGGCAGACAGGCTTTGGGTTCTGGTGCAGCAGGCAGACAGGCTTTGGGTTCTGGTGCAGCAGGCAGACAGGCTTTGGGTTCTGGTGCAGCAGGCAGACAGGCTTTGGGTTCTGGTGCAGCAGGCAGACAGGCTTTGGGTTCTGGTGCAGCAGGCAGACAGGCTTTGGGTTCTGGTGCAACAGGCAGACAGGCTTTGGGTTCTGGTGCAACAGGCAGACAGGCTTTGGGTTCTGGTGCAGCAGGCAGACAGGCTTTGGGTTCTGGTGCAGCAGGCAAACAGGCTTTGGGTTCTGGTGCAGCAGGCAGACAGGCTTTGGGTTCTGGTGCAACAGGCAGACAGGCTTTGGGTTCTGGTGCAACAGGCAGACAGGCTTTGGGTTCTGGTGCAGCAGGCAGAATAAAATCCCTCCACAGAGTTTGGATTCTGGAGTGGAAGGCTGATCCCTGGCCGTGACGCCTCGCTGGCTCCAGAGAAGCCAAATTCAAACCACACTTCTCCAGCGAGCGCCTGGCCTGGCAGGAAGAGTCTGACCGAACCTCACCTGAAGCTGCACCTCGGGGCAACAGGAACTCTGCAAACTCAAAACACTCAAACTCAAAACACTCGGGGAACTCCAACAACTCAAAACACTCCGGTAACTCCAACACAGGAGGACTCCGGTAACTCCAACACACGAGGACTCGGGTAACTCCAACAACAAGGGAGTCTCCAAACTCAACTACACATTAATCCATTGGAGACAAGGAACTTCCCAAACTCAAGCATTAACTTTAAATAAGGAATCAAAATTACATCCCAGTGGCCACGTTTACAGACAGAATTTCCCAAACTCAAACCAACATTTCAAAGTTAGTAAGGAAAGTACCTGAACTACATTTTGTGCACCATGGGTTACATAAGGACACTTTGAGGTATGAGGGTAAGAAGGAGAGATGGACATTTGGGAGAGAATGGAGTGAGAAGTGTCTGAGTAACACAAGCTCCGCTGTCCAGGGCTGCTATAAGCGAGATCTAATCAGGCTAGAGTGAGAAGTGTCTGAGTAATACCCAAGCATCTACACGTCAGTGCATCCATACCTGTAACAGATCTATGTAAATCAAGGGTAAATAAAGGTTGAAAAAAAAATCTGAAGTATTGAACCTGAAACAGATCTGCCTCTACCAGCAACAAGTGGGTATCAACAGCAGTGTTTGATGAGACAATCCCAGACCTGCATGTTCAATGTCCCATGATTTTGCTAACATCGCCCCCATCTTAACAAGTGGTTATTGCTTATAAAGCTGCATGCTTCACACCATCCTGTCAATAACACTATCCTGTCAATAACACCATCCTGTCAAAGTCCCTCCAGATCAAGGACCAACACCTCATCCAGGTGTCAGGTAGGCAGGGGGTGGTGCCGCATGATGGATCAGCTGCCTAATTAGGGGGTGCTGACACATGATGGATTGGCATGACACAGCCCAACCACTTCCTCAATAGGCTGACCCCCCCTCTAACAGTAATGATAGGTTAGGAACAACAGATAACAAATGTGGAACACAACAACAAGTTGGTATTGTTATGTACACACAGTACTCTTCCCTTGTCCCTAACATCGCCAGCTGACACAGTACAGGCCTATGGGCACAATGTAGGCACTGCGTACAGCGATACGTGTATGGCCATGCTTAGCTATGGGCACAATGTTGGCATTGCGTACAGTGATAAATGCATGTTGCCACATAAGCCATCTAAGTCCAAGCTTAGCTATCACCCCAGTATCACAGGCCGGAGATGCCAAACATACAACACACTACAGGAGACACAGATATACAGCTTGAAGCATACCTACATGTACCGATACTGTGGTTTAGTCCAGGCTTAGCTATCACCCCCAGTATCAGTGTTCCTCCACAGGCCACAGATACCAACATACAACAGGAGACACAGATACACAGCTTGAAGCATACGTACATGTTCCCACACTGTGGTTTAGTCCAGGCTTAGCTATCACCCCCAGTATCAGTATTCCTCCACAGGCCACAGATACCCAACATACAACAGGAGACACAGATATAGCCCGTTATGTACACATTAACGTCATGAGCTAACTTGTGGTGATGCGTGTGCATCTGCTATATGTTGAGTCTAGGGATGCGTACCTAAACCCACGTTTAGGTACAGGTCCGGATTCGAATCCAGAGGTTTAGGTACAGGTCCGGACCTAATGAGTCCGGACCTAAATGCATGGCATTGAATATTATATCATAATATTATATTATAATATGTTATAACAGCAAAACAATGTATTAAAAAGGGTAGAAGCATGTTTGAACCAATAAAAACGTGTTTATTATGGTAGATACATGATGCAACAAAAATTTGACCCTTGTTGTTTTTCCCTCACTGGGGCTCAGAGACTGCTATGGTGATTTCACAGTAATGTTATCTGTCAAAGTGGCCATCTCCTGACCTGTTATCCTGCCTGGCTGGCACTAATTAGATACAGGTCCAGTACGGTACACCAGGGTTCCGGTATTTTTGTATCTGTACCTAATTGATTGTACCGGTACTGTATCGTACCAGTACACATCCCTAGTTGAGTCCAGGATTAGCTACGAATGCCAGCCTCAGTATATTTCAGGAGACACATATATACAGAGATTGTTATGTACAAATGTACGTCATGTTGTAGTGTATAATTATGAATATGAATGCTAGGTCCATAGCAGGCCAAAGCTGCCCCCCCCCCCCCATCACTGGGGCAGTTTCACTACCTTATCAGCCATAGGAACGTGACAGGCATACACACACATCCTGAACATCGCCACGTTAAACTGTCACCATGGCAACGACCTGTTGTCGTAGCGACCTGCGTCAGGTCCCGATGCAACGCGAGCGGCCCGACGTGAGCGAGGGACGGGATTCCGACACGTACAGAACTATTTCTAACAGCGCCGTGACTTATGCGGAAAGTGGTGTTCCAATTCCTGGGGTGGAGCTCCTTATTTACAGGCAGGCAGTGACAGAGATGGACTGACACTGAAGGGGCTGGAACGGCAGGAATGTGGGCTGTGAGAGGGGGTACAGGGGCTGTGAGAGGGGCCGTGAGAGGGGCTATGGTAGGGCTGTGAGAGGGGCTGTGGTAGGGCTGTGAGAGGGGCTGTGAGAGGGGTTAGAGAGGGGCTGTGAGAGGGGGTTAGAGGGGCTGTGAGAGGGGCTGTGTGAGGGGGTTAGAGGGGCTGTGAGAGGGGGTTAGAGGGGCTGTGCGAGGGGGTTAGAGGGACTGTGTGAGGGGTTTAGGGGGGCTGTGAGAGGGGCTGTGAGAGGGGCTGTGAGAGGGGCTGTGTGAGGGGCCTGAGCGTCACATGCCACCCTGTGAGAGGGGCTGTGAGAGGGGCTGTGAGAGGGGGTTACAGGGGCTGTGGTGGGGCTGTGAGAGGGGGTTACAGGGACTGTGAGAGGGGCTGTGGTGGGGCTGTGAGAGGGGGTTACAGGGGCTGTGAGAGGGGCTGTGAGAGGGGCTATGGTAGGGCTGTGAGAGGGGCTGTGGTAGGGCTGTGAGAGGGGCTGTGAGAGGGGGTTAGAGAGGGGCTGTGAGAGGGGGTTAGAGGGGCTGTGAGAGGGGCTGTGTGAGGGGGTTAGAGGGGCTGTGAGAGGGGGTTAGAGGGGCTGTGCGAGGGGGTTAGAGGGACTGTGTGAGGGGTTTAGGGGGGCTGTGAGAGGGGCTGTGAGAGGGGCTGTGAGAGGGGCTGTGTGAGGGGCCTGAGCGTCACATGCCACCCTGTGAGAGGGGGTTAGAGGGGCCTGAGCGTCACATGCCACCCTGTGAGAGGGGCTGTGAGAGGGGCTGTGAGAGGGGGTTACAGGGGCTGTGGTGGGGCTGTGAGAGGGGGTTACAGGGACTGTGAGAGGGGCTGTGAAGCGGCCTGAGTGTCACATGCCACCCTGTGAGAGGGGCATACAGTTCACTGGCCAAGGCTAGGCAATCTGTTGGTTCTGGAAGAAAAGCTAAAAAATGAAGAAGAACTGGGAAGAAAGTCTGTACCTTGGTGCACAGTTTCTCAAGTGAATAAATTCAGTCGAACTTTTCCTCACAGCTGTCTAATTTCATGTTGTTCTTTTGAACCAGAAAAGTTCTGAAAAGCTGAGAACTAAGGAAATGAATTAGTGTTGCCTGGCAGAGGGTTGTCCAGTGTGTGACAGGAGCCTGGCCTGTGTGACAGGGGACTGGCCTGTACCTGACATCACCACAGGATTACTGAAGATCTACACAAGGATGGGCCACATCAACTGCAGTCTGGGCCACATCAATACAAGTCCTTGGTACACACCTTCCAGCAAAGACTTTGGTACACAGTTTCACGTAATAGATTTGAGACAGATACTAAATGGTTAACCCAAATATCTATACATAAACAAGTAAGTATGAAGCTTTGTATCTTCTCCCTGAATCTTTGTAGCCTTTCCAGTCAAGTGTTACTTTTCAAAAACTGAGAACCAGAACATCATCTTGTTGAGCGAGGCCTGTCCCATGCCTGACATCCCTGCTGACCTATATTCCACTTCGGACTGGGACGGGGCTGGTATTTGTGGGGAGGGATAAAAATTCCAGGGAATAAAATAAATACCTTTCCAGTGTTGGTGTCAGCCAGGGGAGAAATACCCATCCAGAGTTGTGCAAGTGTGGGTGTATGTGTGAGTATGTATGATAGTGAGTGAGTATGTGGTGTAAGTGCCTGTCCAACTTCAGCATGTTCCAATAAAGTGCTGATAGTTTTTCTAGCTCTGAAATGAACCAACAAACAAAATTTACACATTGAGTTACTCTGTTGCTTTATTTCCAGAACAAGAGTCAGGATTCTGACACACTTGGTACATGACTCCAGCCTGTCAGGCTTTCAGTGATGACTGGGCGCTAGAAGCACGTCACGTCAGCCGTGCTGTCAGGAAAAGGCTACAGAAAAGGCTACAAACCCACCAGCCATACACGTCAGCCGTGCCTGTCATACACGTCAGCCGTGCCTGTCATACACGTCAGCCGTGCCAGTCATACACGTCAGTCGTGCCTGTCAGGAAATGGCTACAAACCCGCCAGTCATACACGTCATTCGTGCCTGTCAGGAAAAGGCTATAAACCCACCAGTCATACACGTCAGTCGTGCCTGTCATACACGTCAGCCGTGCCTGTCATACACGTCAGTCGTGCCTGTCATACACGTCAGTCGTGCTGTCAGGAAAAGGCTACAAACCCGCCAGTCATGCGCGGAATGACCACCACAGACTCCATCAGCTTGTCTGTGATTCCTGTTTATTTGAAGTACTAAAACTTAACATGTGAACAAACCATTTCAAACCTGACCCAAACAAACAGTAAACTTAGTTGGACTAAAAGATAAAAAGGTCATGGGTTATTCCATTTATGATCAGAGGGGAGACTGGACAATGTCTATGACATAACAACACTAAAACAATATTGGAGAATTCAGTGAATCAGTGTCACTGACGAAGGATAGTGGATTCTATCCGAAACGTCTGACCGTTTCAAAACCATATCCAACTTTGCTTGAGTAACTATTTTTGGCGAATATTGGAGAATCAGGATTTGTACGAAACAAAGGAAGAAGACAAATATTGACAACCCACCCTACATCAGAATGGAATGGTCCATAAGATAAGATCTGTCCCCCCACCCCCCCTTGTGCAGTGGTCCGTCCCAAGTTCAGCCCATTTGAGCTGTATTTATGCAACATTGGAAGCAAATGTAACCTGGCATCACATAAGCCCCCCGAAATCCGAATGGAACGGCCCAAAAGATAAGATCTGTCCCCCCTCCTATGCAGTGGAGCGTCCCAAGTTCAGTCCATTTGATCAGTATTTAGTCAACACAGGAAGCTAATGTAAACTGGTCCCAGATAAGGGCAGGATGATGGGTGCCAGGCTGGGCTGAGGCTGCTTCAGACAGACCTCAGGAACACCTGGGACTTCTCACAGCCTCACAACCAAATTAACCACCCATAAATTACCCAACAGCAGACATGTGCCTTACTGGAGGTCTGGCCACAACATCCCATTGTGTGGTGCTGATGTCATCTGAGGGAAAACATGGCAGAAAAGCACAAACTTTCTGCTCAGAGTTTCCTCTTTCATGAATCTTGATAAGAGAATTCAGAAAAGCATACCATAATTTGGTACAGCCTGAAAATGCAGACTAACATAAATTAATCATCAAACGTTACCGGACATAACTATGGCACTCAGCTGGCAAGTTTTAAATCTTCGCTTCTAACTGAAATATGAGACCATCATCATCAGAGGGGAACAATTTACAGCCCAGCATGCACCTGGGCATCACCTGTTGCATCATCTCAGCTGACCTTCATGTAGAAAATGACCTTGGTGCCGCTGTGTGGAGGTACTTTATTAGTTTCCCCTTCTTTCTGCCTAAATTCTGAGAAACCGGAGCCTTTCCACCCAGTACAGCACGATCGCAGCTGCCAGCCGTGCCAAGGAAATTCTCTGGTTCTCTGGAGAACTGCATGCACTAAGGTGCAGGCTTTTCGCCTGATTTACTTTCGCGGTAGCAGGAAAATCGACTGTTCGCGGCCAAGTTCGTGGCCAAGTTCCCGGCAGCACCATGCACTGTAGTCTCTTATTGCCAAGGAAAAATGGTCGCGGTGGTTATAAGTTCGCGGTGAATTGGCAACAGTTTCGAAAACCGTGAATAAAAAATCAGCACGAAAATGTCTGCATTTACAGTATTTCCCAGTTCACCATTAGTTTCTATAACTCCCAGAACCCCCAGCTGCCTTGGTGTGGCTATAACTCCCAGAACCCCCAGCTGCCTTGGTGTGGCTATAACACCCAGAACCCCCGGCTGCCTTGGTGTGGCTATAACTCCCAGAACCCCCGGCTGCCTTGGTGTGGCCGGCAGGAAGTGGGTCTGGCCGGCTGCCAGCAGCGGGGAATGCCAGCGTCTCTCCCGGAGGCTGCTGATTGGCTGTGAGGCACGCACAAACCGGCGCAGAACGTGGCCCGCTGCCGCCGGCGCCTGGCGCAACAAACACGACACTTCACTTACAGGCCGGCTCCTTACTGCTGCTCACTTGAAGGAACCTCGCCTCACTTCAAGAATGTCTTCTTCTGACTTCACTTTACTGGAGGGAAGTTTTACACTGAACAGACCCCTTTGTCTTATAAGCAGTCTTGAGAAACTTGAACCTCAAGAGGTCACCTGCCCTGCCTTACTGTTCCTGCCACAGTGAACTTGTGCCCCCCTCCGTAACGTTGTGGCCCCCCTCCCCTAACTTTGTGCCCCCCTCCACTAACTTTGTGCCCCCCTCCACACGACGTTGTGGCCGCCCTCCCCTAACTTTGTGCCCCCCTCCACTAACTTTGTGCCCCCCTCCACACGACGTTTTGGCCCGCCTCCCCTAACTTTGTGCCCCCCTCCCCCAGCCGAAGCTGAGATTCCGTCCCTAATGTTGTTGTACAACAGCAGATTACGCCGGGGACCATGTTTGGGGTCGGCTTAATGTCAGACTATTTCAAGCTGTGAATCAGCGGTTTCTAATCCGCTGCTGACTTCTGCTATGTAAACAGCAGATAGGCACAAGCTGAACTTGGCCATACAGCCTGAACTTGGCCATACAGCCTGAACTTGGCCATACAGCCTGAACTTGGCCATACAGCCTGAACTTGGCCATACAGCCTGAACTTGGCCATACAGCCTGAACTTGGCCATACAGCCTGAACTTGGCCATACAGCCTGAACTTGGCCATACAGGCTGAACTTGGCCATACAGCCTGAACTTGGCCATACAGCCTGAACTTGGCCATACAGCCTGAACTTGGCCATACAGCCTGAACTTGGCCATACAGCCTGAACTTGGCCATACAGCCTGAACTTGGCCATACAGCCTGAACTTGGCCATACAGCCTGAACTTGGCCATACAGCCTGAACTTGGCCATACAGCCTGAACTTGGCCATACAGCCTGAACTTGGCCATACAGCCTGAACTTGGCCATACAGCCTGAACTTGGCCTTGCTGTTTTGGACTCGCAGAAAAGAGACTTCAACATTTTGACTACACAGTTGGCACCAGGGAGAAAACCCTCTCAGTTGTTACAGGCACAGCGGCTGTTTTCACCAGGCTGACAGTAATAAGCGCCACCATGCACCAGAATTTCCCAGCGTAGATCACAGGACGGTTACACAAACTGCCCATAAAACATATAAGCTTTTCGTTTTGAGTTTGAAATGCTGAGAAATGACAGGCAGAAGTGCTAACATGACAGAAGTTTAGTTCTCTCTACCTTATGTTGTTGGTACTTCTCAGACCCAAAATAAATATTGCTGGACTAGAAAGCAGTCTGATGGGAGAGTTTGTACCTCGGCCTGCAAACTTTCAGGGAGCGGATAAAGTCAGGTTCCAGTTTTCCTCACTGCCATGAGTTTTTATTTTGAACTCCTGAAGTTTTAACAAGAAACATTTGCAAACCAAGAAAATATCTTGGTGTAATGGTGTATCCTCTGGCTGGAGGCTAAAAACCCAGACCGGTTTTGGTATCCTGACAAAAATCTTTACTCTGAGATAAAATCTGTCAGGGCTGGGTTTGACATGGGGAGGTTGTCAGGGCTGGGTTTGACATGGGGAGATTGTCAGGGCTGGGTTTGACATGGGGAGATTGTCAGGGCTGGGTTTGACATGGGGAGATTGTCAGGGCTGGGTTTGACATGGGGAGATTGTCAGGGCTGGGTTTCACATGGGGAGATTGTCAGGGCTGGGTTTGTCATGGGGAGATTGTCAGGGCTGGGTTTGACATGGGGAGATTGTCAGGGCTGGGTTTGACATGGGGAGATTGTCAGGGCTGGGTTTGACATGGGGAGGTTGTCAGGGCTGGATTTGACATGGGGAGATTGTCAGGGCTGGGTTTGACATGGGGAGATTGTCAGGGCTGGGTTTGACATGGGGAGATTGTCAGGGCTGGGTTTGACATGGGGAGATTGTCAGGGCTGGGTTTGACATGGGGAGATTGTCAGGGCTGGGTTTGACATGGGGAGATTGTCAGGGCTGGGTTTGACATGGGGAGATTGTCAGGGCTGGGTTTGACATGGGGAGATTGTCAGGGCTGGGTTTGACATGGGGAGGTTGTCAGGGCTGGGTTTGACATGGGGAGATTGTCAGGGCTGGGTTTCACATGGGGAGGTTGTCAGGGCTGAGTTTGACATGGGGAGATTGGTTCATCTCTGGTTTGTTTACATTTCAGCCTTCTTAGAGATCAATGTTTGTAAACAAACAACTAAAAATAACACCTTTGGTCAACACGATTATGCACAAGGTGAAGCCACAGAAAGACTGTCCACTCAAGAGTAACATCAAGCAGGGAAGTAATTTGGCCTGGCCGTAATTGTTGGGCTGAAGTTAGACAAAGCTGCGTTTCCGGCCGCCCAAACGCACAACAGAAATCCAGTTTTTCCGGATTCCTTCGGCCGGTTTATCTGTGTACCAGCGCTGCCGTCCGGCTGCAACAATACGGGTAATCTGCGGGACAATGGCCCATATTTATCATCTATTTGTAATGAGATACGCCAGGCGGTAACATGACACCTGGACACTGTCAGCTGACAGGAAAAGTGGGGGAAGATGATATGTGGGTTGGGAGGGGGGGTTAGGGAGGGTGGACCAATATTGAATGTGGAAGAGGGAATTTATCTAGACAATATAACACCAGTAAGTGAGTAACAGTAAGATGTCTACAAGCTTAGCAGGTAAAATCCAGAAGAAACATTGTACAATAAAGTTTCCAACCAAACACTGACTAATTCACTCACCCAACACATACAGGAAAATTACCAGTTACAAGCTTGATGCGTTACAACACGTGGCAAAGAAAGGTTTGAACAGAAATACTGGTACTAGTGATAGTCATATGGCAAAACCTCCATCAAAATCATGACTTATGCCATTTTAGCCGTTAAAATCTGCTTTTCCACAGCAGAGCAAGAGAACTGACAGCTGTCCATCAACCTTGACCTTGGGAGCAGACATGACCTTCAGGAGGCAGGCGAGACTTGGTCTTGGGAAGGAAGGACAAAGGAGAGTGTCGTCAGGAAGGGGCTTTGAGAGGAGCGAACGACACCACAATAGGAACGGTACCACAATAGGACTTACACGTCACGCGGCTGAGAATAGAACCAGCTCTGCTGAAAGCTGACATCACCAACGGCAGGAGGGCCTCTCACTGTTCCACTGCTGCCATGGTAACCACCGGTCCTCACAAGAGGCTGAAATGTTGGGTATTGTTGGCCGGTTTGCTGAAACCACACCGCCACCCACCGAGCCAGAATACAGCCTGCAGCGGCCGTCCGGATCTTCTGTTGGTCACACAGGGAATAACTCACAGCCGAACAGAGGTGTGTTAGCTGCACAGTTCAACAGCTATAAGTATGAGATGGCCCCAACAGGCTGGGTTTTGGAGAGGACGGAAAAGTCACCCTTCAAGGCTGTCAGGAAAGGCCTTATTCTATAAGGATTGGGCTGTGGATATCACAGGGCGGGAAATACACACTTCCGGCCAGCGATTTGCAGGGAAAATGTTGGTAATGACCTTCACGTCAAGCTAAAAGAGAACAAATGAATACTTATGAAGTATTCTGTACCCAGCTGTCCTGATGGAGGAGAACTGGCAGTTCCATGGTTGCTATGGTTACCACAGAACCTGTGACCCCCTTCCTTCAGCAGGTGACAAACAGCTGAGATAAGAGACACCTGACCTCTGACCTTCACAACCACATGTGGCACCAGGCTGGACAGTCAGGCTTATCATAGCAGAGAAGACACCAAACTTCTTTTCTCATTTCTTATCATAGCAGAGAAAACATCAGGCTTCTTTTCTCATTTCTTATCAGAGCAGAGAAGACATAAGAAAATTAACCTCAAGTCCCTTTACCCAACAGAAATGGAAGGAAAGCAAAGCTAACATATCATCAACCCCTTAGTAACCCCAGTTTCATTGCAGCTTCATCAACTGACTACTTCTCTCCCTTGAAACTTCAAGGGCTCCAAGGTCACTGCATGTAAGGTCACTGGGAATAAAAAGGGGGAGGGGGGCAGGGCAGCAGACTGTGTAAGGTTGTGTAGCAAGGTCATTGGCAGTGGAATGGGGAGGGGGGCAGGGCAGCAGACCTGTGTAAGATTGTGTAGCAAGGTCATGGGCAGTGGAAGGGGGAGGGGGGCAGGGCAGCATACCTGTGTCAGGTTGTAAAGCAAGGTCATTGGGAGTGGAAGGGGGAGGGGGGCATACCTGAGAAAGGTCGTACAGCACCTGCCATGGGATGATCCCCGCAAATCCAGTATAAACCTGCCGCTTCAGAGATTATCCTTTCAACAACAAACACAGAAACCCCTGCAGGGCTCTGCACCATAACAACCCTGCAGACAGCACAGCCTGACACCGTGCCATAACAACCCATAACAACCCTGCAGACAACCCAGCCTGACACCGTGCCATAACAACCCATAACAACCCTGCAGACAGCACAGCCTGACACCGTGCCATAACAACCCATAACAACCCTGCAGACAGCACAGCCTGACACCGTGCCATAACAACCCATAACAACCCTGCAGACAGCACAGCCTGACACCGTGCCATAACAACCCATAACAACCCTGCAGACAACACAGCCTGACACCGTGCCATTCCTGCAGTTATCTTCACTTCCCTCTGCAGCACATAATGAACTTGTGCAATGAACTTATTCAAATTGGCCAGGAGACAACAAGCTCTGAGAGCTGAGTTTGTTTATTCGGCAAAAGTAGAAATGTGACGTTAATTTTACCCCATCATCTACAGTCTACCCATTTTGTTATCTCATTCTGACATTTCTCACAATCCATTGTCTCATTAGCGTGCTATTTTCATGTTGTTTCTGTCTCATTAGCGTGCTATCTTCACATTGTTGCTGTCTCCACGCTGTCTTGTTAGCGTGCTATCTGAGCATTGTTCTTGTCTCTCATTGTTTTTGGTGGAACCATCTGCACATAGCCCACATACCAGCCGTGGCCTGGCCTTGTTGGGGGCAGGGAACCAGGAACCATCAACAGCTACAGCACCCGGGCTAGCGTCGGCATGCCGCATTGTTCCCATTGGTTTGACACAGGATGCCACATATAAGTAGGGTGTCATATTCATATTACCCTTGGAGCCAGACAGGACCGGGTAGCTAGCGAGTTTTGTTCGGGGACCCAAGGCAGTCAGCCCGCAGATCTCACAAGAGTGCTTCGGGGGAGTTTAAGCCTAAAGGAGTCCTAGCTGCCCCATCCCGGCTGGCTCCCAGGGTATATCCATATACAAGTGGGGTGTCATATCCATATACAAGTGGGGTGTCATATCCATATACAAGTGGGGTGTCATATCCATATACAAGTGGGGTGTCATATCCATATACAAGTGGGGTATCATATCCATATACAAGTGGGGTGTCATATCCACGATACATATGTATACCATACACGTGGGTTGCCATATGCATGAAAGTATGTAACATACATGTGGGGTGCCGTATACACATGATACCATATACGTGGGGTGCCGTATACACATGATGCCATATACGTGGGGTGCCATATCTGATATCCATACCATATACGAGACATACGACTGGATGTATACATGGATACCCAGGCAGGTGAGGTATAGCCCACCCCACAAATGGGGTGCACTCCAGGTTCCCCCCAGCAGACTGAGACAAAACTGTTTACCCCAAACTCCCCATGCAGTCAGGCATGACTACATATATACCAACAGGGGAGGGCAGGCTAGCTAGTTGTGCAGCGGGCCTTTCTCAACTCTGGTGACTTCTGCTTGATCTGTTCCCAAAACTCATCTTACATCGACACAAACCTACTTCTGGGTTTACTGTTGTGAAGGCTGCAGGTTGAAACTGAGTTTTATCTTGTTAATGAGGGTTATTTTGGGTGGTTGGGTAACGGGCTGTGTTTACTAAACATCATCAGCCCAGCCTTTGTTGGCAAAATGAGCCCGTGGGGACGGCCTTCCGACGATACCGGCCTCGGGAGCGGACATTTCTCCTGCAGGAAAACTCTGCCGGCATTTCTGACATAGCTGCTGGCCACCAGACTGCAGCTGTACATTATACATTACACTGCTGTACACTATACACCATACACTATACACTATACATTACACTGCTGTACACTATACACCATACACTATACACCACACACCATACATTACACTGCTGTACACTATACACTATACACCATACATTACACTGCTGTACACCATACACCATACACCATACATTACACTGCTGTACACTATACACTATACACCATACACTATACACCATACATTACACTGTTGTACACTATACACCATACACCATACACTATACACCATACATTATACATTACACTGCTGTACACTATACACCATACACTATACACCATACACTATACACCATACACTATACACCATACACTATACACCATACATTACACTGCTGTACACTATACACCATACACTATACACTATACACCATACACTATACACCATACATTACACTGCTGTACACCATACACCATACATTACACTGCTGTACACTATACACTATACACTATACACCATACACTATACACCATACACTATACACCATACATTACACTGCTGTACACTATACACCATACATTCTACACCATAC
This sequence comes from Branchiostoma floridae x Branchiostoma belcheri, assembly GCA_019207045.1. Classification (NCBI taxonomy): domain Eukaryota; kingdom Metazoa; phylum Chordata; class Leptocardii; order Amphioxiformes; family Branchiostomatidae; genus Branchiostoma; species Branchiostoma floridae x Branchiostoma belcheri. Next base: position 95,654 of record CM033037.1, on the reverse strand, counting down.
ATTCTACAGCCAGGAAACGTACAGCAGGGATCATTAATAACTAGGAGCTCCACCTGCATGTCTGAGGTTTGGTGCCGAGATGTGGGTTCCGGTAAAAGATCAGCAAACTCTTCTTACAAAAACCTTTGTCTCTTCAGATTCAGAGCTTCCATTTGAGGTTATACTGTATACAGCTAACTTCAAAATTTCCAAACAATTAAAGTTTTATCTATTTCTCTCCAACACAACGTCTTCAACCCCAACACAACGTCTTCAACCCCAACACAACGTCTTCAACCCCAACACAACGTCTTCAACCCCAACACAACGTCTTCAACCCCAACACAACGTCTTCAACCCCAACACAACGTCTTCAACCCCAACACGTCTTCAACCCCAACACAACGTCTTCAACCCCAACACAACGTCTTAGACCCCAACACAACGTCTTCAACCCCAACACAACGTCTTCAACCCCAACACAACATCTTCAACACCAACACAACGTCTTCAACCCCAACACAACTTCTTCAACCCCAACACAACTTCTTCAACCCCAACACAACGTCTTCAACCCCAACACAACGTCTTCAACCCCAACACAACGTCTTCAACCCCAACACAACGTCTTCAACCCCAACACAACGTCTTCAACCCCAACACGTCTTCAACCCCAACACAACGTCTTCAACCCCAACACAACGTCTTCAACCCCAACACCTCGGACTCGAAAAGGAAACAGCGTCTCAGAGCCGCTCCTTGGACCAGAACACGTCCTTGCTGTGAGCAGACTTGACCTCGCAGCTGTGTCCTGTCTTACAGACGTCTCGGCAACACTTGGCCGCCTCCTGACAGAAACCGAACCCTGCAGCAGTTGGTGTAAATTCTCTGCAGGAATGTGACTGGGGGAACAAGTCTGGACGGCCCTGTTCATATCGGCTGTATCCAAGCCAGACCTCAGGGGCCCTGCGATACAGTAGAGGCATGGGAACCTCTGGGGCGCTGCGATACAGTAGAGGCATGGGAACCTCTGGGGCCCTGGCAGGCAACAGGGAAGGTGAAGTTTAAAGCCAGCGTAGCGGAGGAAAGTCATGGCTAAGGTCCCGTGGGGAGTGGGGTGGCAGGACACAAAACTGCCGCACAAGAGCTGTGGCAGTCTGGGATTTCAGGACAGATGCTGAGAAAACAAGCTTGTACAGAACAAACCACAGATATCTTACTGCCTGCTTCTAGGTGGTTAGAGAACTGAGAAAAAAGGTTGCACAGAGCCTAAAGAACTGATTTGTATTTGTAGCTTTTGTAAATGAATAAAGTCTGATTCACATTTTCCCCTCCCCCCCAGGTCGTTGACCCTTCCCAAACCCTCCCCAGTTGCTGAGAATCTCCTGCATCTGATTACTGAAGTCTGACCTTCATTGACCTTTTCTCCTGTTTCCCTGCCTGAAATCCTGGGCAGGAAAATATTCAGGTTCAGGGGACCGTCAGCTGCTGTGGAACTTCCCAGAACCATGCAGGACGGAAGTCACTGATCTGTGCTGCTTATTATCTCAATATTCCAGCATGTTACCCGGAAACTACCTCTACTGATGTTACCTCATTATAGAAGCCTGTCACCATAGAAACCTATATTATTTACTGATTGCCTTATTCAAAATTGTCAACACGGAAACCATATTCTTTACTGATTACTTCATTATAGAAGTATGTTTCCACGGAAACCATATTCTTTACTGATTACCTTTTATAGAAGTATGTTTCCACGGAAACCATGTTCTTTACTGATTACTTCATTATAGAAGTATGTTTCCATGGAAACCATATTCTTTACTGATTACCTCATTATAGAAGTATGTTTCCAATCTCACCACTTCATTATTCAGATTACCCATAATCCCATTAGGTTGAATCCTTCCAGGAATGGCATGCTGGGATTGCCACTGATCCACTGCCTAATCTACCTTAATCCACTGCCAGTCAATCAGAGATAAGCACAGATAAAAAATCATAAATGCACAGGATTATCTAATCCTGGCCACGGCAGTTAGGGGATGATGCCGAATCTTACCACAGGATTGTCTGAATGTAACACTGGCGTCTTCTGATCTTGTCTGTCCTGTCCTGTCTTAGCTTCCAGCTGGTGACACCACTTCAACCTTTTGTGAGGCTTTCATTGCAATTTGTAAACTTCTATTCTAAGAGCCGCACATCATACTGATAGATGAAATGATGCCAATATACCTCAGGCTCCTCTAAAACTGGATTGGAAAAACAAACCAACAAACACAGAGAAAAACATAAATGAAATGAGTGTACAAAATTTAGCGAGTTCTGTCCCTTTTGGAGGGGTAAGGGCAAGGTGCCCCCTCGCTGTTGGTGGGAGGACCCCCCTCCCTAAACAAATACACCAGAGGGACGTTGGGGTTTGAGGGGTGTTTCTGGACGTTGGGGTTTGAAGGGTGTTTCTGGACGTTGGGGTTTGAGGGGTGTTTCTGGACGTTGGGGTTTGAGGGGTGTTTCTGGACGTTGGGGTTTGAGGGGTGTTTCTGGACGTTGGGGTTTGAGGGGTGTTTCTGGACGTTGGGGTTTGAGGGGTGTTTCTGGACGATGGGGTTTGAGGGGTGTTTCTGGACGTTGGGGTTTGAGGGGTGTTTCTGGACGTGTGAAGTGATGATGAAGTGATTACCCGAGGTGGAAAAGTCTCCACCCCAACAACAACCCGACACAAAAGACACAATTGCACCTTAATTCCTCCATTTAAACACACAATGGTCCATCATGGACCCATCCGGCGACCTGCCTGTACGATTAACAACACTTTGTGGGCCGGAGAATATCCTTGTTCCTAAGAATGTGCTTCTAAAGACAAAGATTAAAGGATTAGACGTTGTTTGTCACACCTGCAGTGAGAACACCTGACAGGTGAGACATCTGCACACCTGTCCGATTCACAAACTCATTTCCGGAGAAGACAATAGTAGTATCACTGATTCTCACAACAAAGGACCGTTCTAGCGAAGGTAACTTCTGACAGAAACAGCCCGAGGTCTTCCCAGTTTCAGGACGACAATGCTACACAAACAGGACAACAACAGGACAGCTACAGAAGACCACCACCTTAACGAAGCAGGGTTCCAGTCAGGGGTAAACAGTTGTGTGCAGGAATGTCAGGAATCCCCTGCCGTCAGGGTTGGGAGGTTTCCCAGCTGAAATATTGCAACTTGTCACAGTTCTACCTGCAGCTTAGAAAAACTCCCTGCCATAAAAAAGCTGCTATTCCTGCCCTACAGTCCCCAGCCTCCAGGGTCTGTACCTCCACATGCAGGTTTGCTGACAGTTGGTGCATGTTAATAAGTACCATGACAGGAGAACTTTATTTTAGCAGCCTCTCAATTCACTCATCAAACTGTTTTGACAGGACAGGACATCTCAGTTTCGGGTTTGATGAATTTTGATTTCAGACAACTGATTGTGACGATGCTCTGTTGCCATGACGACCTGCCTGCGGTGGTGGTGTCTCACCTGCAGAGTCCAGGTGTGCAGGAGGTGATTAACAGCTGTGTTAATTATCAGCAGGACCACCCACCATGCCCACAGGCTAGGCAACAGGTACGAAATTACCTTGGTGACAGGTAACTACAGGTAAGACAACAGGTAACTACAGGTAAGACAACAGGTAACTACAGGTAAGACAACAGGTAACTACAGGTAAGACAACAGGTAAAAATTCACTGTGGCACGTCGGCCACAAGTAGGGCAACAGGTAGGGCAACAGGTAACCACAGGTAGGGCAACAGGTAACCACAGGTAGGGCAACAGGTATGAAATCACTGTGGCACGTCGGCCACAGGTACGGCAACAGGTAACCACAGGTAGGACAACAGGTACAGATTCACAGGCATATGGACCACAGGTAACCACAGGTAGGGCAACAGGTAGGAAATCACTGTGGTACATTGGCCACACGTAGAACCACAGGTAGAAAGAAATATAGGTAAGACTACGGATAGTGGCCTACTGGAACCTGTGGCGTTTAATGCTGTGAGTGTGAGCAGCTGATTATAAAGCATTGACATTTTGAACACTACACAAACCTGGGTACAGCTAACAGCTAAACCTGGGTACAGCTAACAGCTAAACCTGGGTATAGCTAAACCTGGGTACAGCTAACAGTAACAGCTAAACCTGGGTACAGCTAACAGCTAAACCCGGGGACAGCTAACAGTAACAGCTAAACCTGGGGACAGCTCACAGTAACAGCTAAACCTGGGTACAGCTCACAGTAACAGTAACAGCTAAACCTGGGTACAGCTCACAGTAACAGCTAAACCTGGGTACAGCTAACAGTAACAGCTAAACCTGGGTACAGCTAACAGCTAAACCTGCGTACAGCTAACAGCTAAACCTGGGTACAGCTAACAGCTAAACCTGGGTACAGCTAACAGTAACAGCTTAACCTGGGTACAGCTAACAGTAACAGCTAAACCTGGGTACAGCTAACAGTAACAGCTAAACCTGGGTACAGCTAACAGTAACAGCTAAACCTGGGTACAGCTAACAGTAACAGCTAAACCTGGGTACAGCTCACAGTAACAGCTAAACCTGGGTACAGCTAACAGTAACAGCTAAACCTGGGTACAGCTAACAGCTAAACCTGGGTACAGCTAACAGTAACAGCTAAACCTGGGTACAGCTAACAGCTAAACCTGGGTACAGCTAACAGTAACAGCTAAACCTGGGTACAGCTAACAGCTAAACCTGGGTACAGCTAACAGTAACAGCTAAACCTGGGTACAGCTAACAGCTAACAGCTAAACCTGGGTACAGCTCACAGTAACAGCTAAACCTGGGTACAGCTAACAGTAACAGCTAAACCTGGGTACAGCTAACAGCTAACAGCTAAACCTGGGTACAGCTAACAGTAACAGCTAAACCTGGGTACAGCTAACAGCTAAACCTGGGTACAGCTAACAGTAACAGCTAAACCTGGGTACAGCTAACAGTAACAGCTAAACCTGGGTACAGCTCACAGTAACAGCTAAACCTGGGTACAGCTCACAGTGACAGCTAAACCTGGGTACAGCTAACAGTAACAGCTGACTCGTGTGTTTTTGGTGACATGTAGAAACTCTGACTTGGCCATTTGTTTGTTTAATCTCCGTTTCCAAACAACAGAAAATCCCGTTCTGACATTTTCCCCTCAACTTCAGCCGGCTTGTGTCAGAATCCACCCAGTTTTCCTTGGGATTAACACTGGCAACTGGTGATGACAGATTCTCCCAACTAGCGCTGACACGTGTCCATACAGGAAACAGGGAGGGGACTGCAGCGCAGTGGGGAGAAGTGAGACATGACACAGGAGATGTCTGTGATACAGGCTCAATGACATCATCAGAACTTCCGACTGTGTTGACAACAACTTTTCAGGACTACATGGCTGGGGCCGCCTGAAGTCACAGGAAATACCATCCTATACTTTAACTGGTTTTCAGTGGAAGTTGTGACCAAAGTCATGACAATTGCTTAATGGACTTTGTAATTGCCAAGGTAGACAACACATCTACACTTTATCTTACATAACTTATACATACATGTACATGTTAATATATACATAGGAAATTACTGTCCAGGCAATTTACAAGTCATGTAACATATAAACAATATTTATGTACACAAATATCCCCAAACTTTGGCCAAAGCATAAATACCACTATAATAGGCTATATGGCCTTCTTTCTTTGGCTTTAAATTGTACCATGAAGTATTAACAACACAACAACATTATCGATTTATCCTTACTGAAAACACACCATATTCTCCCATGATATCCATATACATGTGTCATCATCTCTGAACTGTACTTCAGCCAAGGTCACATTACAGGCCACCTCTACAGGACCAACACAGGTGACCAGGTCTCTGGGAATCTTTAATCAAGATGTTTGTGCGACATGTTTGGCAAAGTTTCCCCCACAGCTCCTAACAGTAATCTGGGCACCCTGGAGTCTGTAGCCCCCCCCCCCACATTAAACCCGTGTCCAAACTAGGCCAAACAGCAGCTCCCGAACCCTGAGAATTCCTCTGCTCCCCACGGCTGACCTTTGCCCCCGCCCCCATTATTAGTGTTGATGTCTCCGCGCACCGCTGACAATGAGCGGTGTCGGGTTGCGCTTATTAAGGTGCGCTGACACACCTGCCTTTTGTCCCTGCTCAAGAGCCCGGGAGTTCCGTTGCAGGTCGATAAAAGCCCGACGTGTTGCAAAAACTGTGGCGAGGAGTCGAGTTTCGCCGCACAAAGGTTTGTGGCAAAAACAGGGCGGCTTGTTCCGCCTCCCTAACCCCCGATTGTAAACAGCCAACATTTCGCTACAGTTGGGACAGATGACGTCACTTCTGCAGCCAACTCTAAAATAACAACTTCTCCAACCCTGGGGGGAGGGGGGTTCTGCTGTGCTACAGAAGGGACTTCCCCAGGGTGGGGACTCTTTCTCTGGGTAGTGAGCTTTCCCTTGGGTGGATACCTGCCCTGGCTGAACTCCAACACCCCCCCCCCCAAAGCCCCACCCCCCCTCCCGTCATCACCTGAAGTGTTGCAGAAGACAAGGTGCTTTATTATAAGACAACCACAACTAATCTCAAGTCAAACAGAAAGGACAGGTGGGACATGGCAGTTTTCTCACATCTCACAGCTGGCCAAACTTGGTGGACGTTAGACAAGTTTCAAAGTTACCAAAGTCCTTCCCTGTTATGTTCTGTACTTCTCCTGTTGAAGTTTCAGCACCTTCTCACATCCTACTCAGGAAGGATTTCATCTGTTAAATTGAGTTTGTGACGCTGAACAGAAGAGATTTGCCTGTGGTTCCCAAGGCCCCTGAGGTATCAGGAAAACAATGAGATTAGCCTGTGGTTTCCCAAGGCCCCTGAGGTGCCCTGAGAACAATAGAGTCTATCATCCTTTTCATTAAGGCCAGTCTGCAGGTAATGCTTCTGAAGTGGGGCTCTGGGCTGAACATTCCTGTGGATTATAGAACTCTGCACCGCAAGGACACTGCTAGGAACCATGGGAAACAAGGGGACGTGGGAAGTCTGACCTTCACACGAGTCGTATACAAATGGACATCAGAACTGACAAACTCTCCCTGAAGTTACCCACAAAACTCTTGACTAAAGAATCCCCATCCTGCAGCCTGACAGGAGCCCCCCATGCAGGCCCCATCCTGCAGCCTGACAGGAGCCCCCCATGCAGGCCCCATCCTGCAGCCTGACAGGAGCCCCCCATGCAGGCCCCTGAAGACCAGGAGCCCCCCATGCAGACCCATGCACACCAGGAGGCCTGTGCCCGCACAGCTCCAGTTTCACCAGGACAGAATCGTCTGCTTTGAATCTAAAATTCAAATTTCACACCAGAACTGGGGCTGTGTGACCTATGACCTATGTTTACAGCAGTTACAGGAAAAATGGAGTCTGTGAGAATGAAAAAAAAAAACTGTCAAATTTCCTTTAAAAGCTTTTAATAAGTTTTATAAACCACTGAAAGTGAGAGAACGAACCCACAAGTATGCACCAACAAGCCCATAGAAAAGTTCTCCGACAGTTTTCCGTAAGCACCCACAGCGTACCTACAGCCGTGCAAAACTGTTTATCTACCTACCAACTAGTTATCAGTTGAAGAGGTTTCAAAGTACTTACTACTTCTTATGATAACCTGAAGTACCTTCCATTAAAAACCACCACCACCGATTCTGTGTACACAGCACTTATATAAGTCAGGTCTGTATAAACAAGGGAACAAATACACCTTTCACACACAGCAAGCAAACCTCTGCCACCACCAGGGCAAACTGGGACAATAAACAACTAGGTTTTATATAAGAAATTGTTTGTCAACTGTGTTCCTTTCCTCTCCAAGTTGCCAGTAGGGAAACCAATAAAGCAGTTTGACTTCAAAACTAGATCTTGACAAAGTAACTTTACATTTACCAGTGAGTCAGTCATATTGCTTTTGAAAATAAAATATAATGTGAGTTATGAAGTTGTCATCCAGCAATTCCTAATGTATGTGACATTCAGAGTTTGATTCTAGACGAGAGCCAGCCTATGCTCGGACATGATGTAACAGCCCGGTATATGGGCGAACTTCAGCACGAGTCTCAAGCATCATGCATATTAAAGAACCCAGCACACTCACGAAGAAGGGTAGGGGTGAGCCGGCGTGCTCGATGAAAAACACCAGCCGTAGCGAAACGTGCCAGCTGAAGCGAAGCCACGTTGCACTCCTAGCTAACGTTGCACTCCTAGCTAACGTTGCACTCCTAGCTAACGTTGCACTACTAGCTAATGTTGAATGCGCCATGCTTCGTCTTCAGTTGAAGTTCAACCAGTTTAGCTTCTATTTTGTTTTACTCACTGATGAGGAAAGAATCAGAGTGACATTTTATGGACCTACTGAAGAGCAGCCCAGCGCGAGATGACCTGCCCGAGGCGGCCGTACATCAGGCCTGACAGGTCCTGCTCAGAAACAGCGCTGGCTGTCCCTGCTGTCACGCTGATGGATGGCAAGGTCAACACAAGGTCAACACTACTGTCTGACATGTGACCCGACCACTCATACTCCATGGAGCGAATTGTTCTGTACCCTGCCAAGTGCTGCACAGACAGGGGCAGACAGGTGCTGCAGACGGACCCCCCCCCAAATAGAGCTGGAATGGACTAGTCCAGACCACTGCCACTTGTGGACACACACACAGAAAAAAGAGAGAGAGGGAGAGAGAAGAGGGCCAGACTCCCAAGCCTTATTTTCCACATAGCTAGCCGCTCCTGTACTCCTGTACATGTTTAATGTGTACACTCCACTTTCTACCTGCATCAATAAAACAGCTTTTCAGAAGAATCCACTATCCTGATAATATCCCTGCTTCTACCCTACTGAAGAACTCTGATCTCCTCTACTCTACTCTAGCCAGTTCCCATGATGTTCAACAGTGTAGCCAGTTGCCATGATGATGTGCCACAGTGTAGCCAGTTCACATGATGTGCCACAGTGTACCCAGTTCACAAGATGTGCCACAATGTAGCCAGTTGCCATGATCCGATGTGCCACCATGTAGCCACACAACTCCCTGAGCTGCAGGGGGCAGGCTGGCCTGAGCTCCCTCCTGGCAGTGTCAGGTAGCAGCTCGTCCATCACACAGTTGTGTCCCTGTGTCCATCAGGCATGTCCGTCAGCCAGGGCTGCCCTCATAATGGTTGTCCTTGTGTCCTTATTGTGGACTGCCCATTCTGGCTCTGTGTAACTTGCTGAAAGTGCTGCCGGCCTTTGGAAGGGGTTTGTGGTGCTGTAAGTGCCTTTGGAAGGGGTTTGTGGTGCTGTAAGTGCCTTTGGAAGGGGTTTGCAGTGCTGTAAGTGCCTTTGGAAGGGGTTTGTGGTGCTGTAAGTGCCTTTGGAAGGGGTTTGCAGTGCTGTAAGTGCCTTTGGAAGGGGTTTGTGGTGCTGTAAGTGCCTTTGGAAGGGGTTTGTGGTGCTGTAAGTGCCTTTGGAAGGGGTTTGTGGTGCTGTAAGTGCCTTTGGAAGGGGTTTGTGGTGCTGTAAGTGCCTTTGAAAGGGGGTTGTGGTGCTGTAAGTGCCTTTGGAAGGGGGTTGTGGTGCTGTAAGTGCCTTTGAAAGGGGGTTGTGGTGCTGTAAGTGCCTTTGGAAGGGGTTTGTGGTGCTGTAAGTGCCTTTGAAAGGGGGTTGTGGTGCTGTAAGTGCCTTTGGAAGGGGTTTGTGGTGCTGTAACTTGTAAGTGCCTTTGGAAGGGGTTTGTGGTGCTGTAAGTGCTTTTGGAAGGGGTTTGCGGTGCTGTAAGTGCCTTTGGAAGGGGTTTGCGGTGCTGTAAGTGCCTTTGGAAGGGGTTTGTGGTGCTGTAAGTGCCTTTGGAAGGGGGTTGTGGTGCTGTAAGTGCCTTTGGAAGGGGTTTGTGGCCTGTCATTGGGACTTCATGGATCAAACAGTGTTTGTCAGGTCACAGCAAGTAGGGGATGTGTCATTCTGCAGGGGGGGGTCTTAGTAAAGGGGGAGGGGTTGGTGAGAGGGGGTAGAAGCCTTACAGGTAAGGTGCATTGTTTGGGTTTTTGCTTTTGTGTTTTCAGGTGCTGAGAACTGTGGCATGATTTGATTTGGCCCTCAGTTCTTTGCTTTGCAAGGATGATTCTCTGCTTCTTTACCGGATAGTTCAGTAACCACCTGATCTGGAGGTGGGCTTGGAGTGTAAACCTGCCTGGGGAACCCCCCAGGTGACTGGTTGGTTGGTCCCCAGAGAGCTGAGGGCAGCAGGCTGGTTTGAGTTAGTGAGGGCAGAAAGGATCACTGCAGGATTAGCTGGGACTTTCTCATGGCACAGGCCTGGATAGCCTGGATTCCATACCCCAACCTCAAGATATATCTTTCGTGTTGGGGTCTGGCAACATGGCTGTAGAAAGGTTCTCGAAGGCCCGTTGATCAGTGGGAGGAGAACCTAGGATTGATGACCACTCTCACCACAGGTAGCCAGCTACAACACACCACAGTTGGTCAGCAGGCTATCACAGTAGCGAATCAGCTACGTTATGGATTCAAAAAGGACAGTTGGGGGTCTTTAACCAATCATGGCAGGGGTGTAATTACCTCCTGCTGATCCTGTGTTGTTCTATTGGTGGGGTTTTTTGCCCACTATAAGGTGCAAAATTGAGAAGAGTTCCTATCCCATCCGGCCAGACCCCTGCACGATAGATACTTGAGATCGGGCTGGGGTTTGGTAACCAGGCTAAGGCCTGGACTGCAACCTTGCTGGCCCCAAACCTACTGCCTGGCCCCAAACCTACCGCCTGGCCCCAAACCTACCGCCTGGCCCCAAACCTACCGCCTGGCCCCAAACCTACCGCCTGGCCCCAAACCTACTGCCTGGCCCCAAACCTACCGCCTGGCCCCAAACCTACTGCCTGGCCTATCAGACAACAGAACTTAAAATTTCAACTTATAAGCAACATGCACTCAAGTGCCAAACATATTGCTGTTACACATATGACTCATCTGATGCCTACTAAGAGCCATGGAAGGTGGCTCGGATGAGTCAAGCCTGAACAAGAAGCCTCAAACTACAACAGCAGAGACCAGAGCACAGAACTACTTTCCTTTGTTCCCAGCTGGCACATAGGTCACCTACAGGTGGGCCTCAGGGCCGGTTCCATGTGGAGGAATGCGCCCCCCTCCCCCCTCCTGATTATATGGCCTACTGTGACCTTTTCATGTCCCCTACAGGGTAACTACAGGCTGCAGCAACATCAAAACAGTCCAGGCAGCCTCATTTACATCACAAACGCACCACACCACAATCCCTGTCCCACCGTGCCTCTGTTCTACACACAACCTACCATTACAGGGGTGGGAGGGGGGCAGGGAAGGTCGGGAGGGGGGCATGGTATCAGGCAGTACCAGTATTTGCTGCAACGAGTTTAGGCATCTACCTTGCCTGTTAACGCATGGTTTTAGCAAGGTGAATTCCAACAAGGTGACATTGGAGGTACACTGCAGTTTGCTGTGTTATTCAGGAACAGGGGCAGGCCGCGACCTCTGTGACCTGGAACAGCAGGGTGACCTGACAGCTCTTCCAACAGCTACCATCACACCCTCTTGCCATCAGATATGATTTGGTTGCAAAACTTGAACTACTTGAAGTGTTTTTCCGTACCTGGGCAGAGTATCTTCTCTAGAGCCTACTGCACACTTGTTCACTTGTGCACGTACAGTAGACAACCACCCCCCCCCCCCCCCTCAACCATCAAGACTCAACATTCAGTTACTCTCTAGGGTTTGATTCACCTTGAGCATTCACCTTGAGCGACAGCCAGTAGGTACCCGTAGGTGCCAGAGACTCAAAACCTGCAAGCATCTTCACCATTTTCTCTCCCACCTGGTGGTGGACAGAACTAGGCAAGCACTGAAGCAGCTCAGGACTTCACCACAAATGGCACATTGCAGAACACAGGAGTGTGTTCCATTGTCCTCCTTCCTCAAACACAAGCAAACAATGTCAAGAGACGAACAATAACCCATAAAAAGAACACTTTTCTTGTTGCTGTCTGGCTGTGATCTGATGGCAGCCTACAACTTTGTACAAGTCCCTGTTTGACCTTGGGTTGTAGATCCACCATGTTTGACCTGCGACCTTGGGTTGTAGATCCACCATGTTTGACCTGTGACCTTTGCGGATAGATCAGACTCCTGTCCCCCAGACTCTGTCTGCAGCAAGATCTGTCCAAATCCTGGCTTACGGCACCAACAGCAAGGTCATGGCACCACAGCAAGGTCAGGGGAAACAACAACTGCCTCTAGCCAGGCTTGCTTCCTCTCAGGAGGGCTAAACACAGCTTATCCATAGCCTGGAAACAGCCAAGTTAGGACTCATCTACTTTCTGTTCCCCACAGGGCTACACAGTCCTGCTGATCCAGCCTATAGCCCGGAAACAGCCATTACTATGGACAAATCAGCAGTGATGGACTGTTCTGCTGCCCAACCCCCTCCCCCACCAGGCACGATGGACTGTTCTGCTCTCCCCCCACCAGCGATGGACTGTTCCGGGGGCATGTTGACCTGGAAGTGTGAAGTCTGCAGGAACAATAGTCTGTTTTCCTGTGGGAGGATTTTCACAGCTTTGCTGTGGTTTTTGTCACCTTCCCAAGCAGGGGGTGGGATGTGGCACCTATCTGTCACCACTACAATAGCATGGGGCTTCATTACAGCTTTAATGACTTATTATTAACAATCACATTGTGTCATTGATCTGAAACTGAGATTTTCAACACCAGGAAAATAAGGCCTTGCTCAAATCTGACACATAGTGCAGCAATAGAACACAGTGGACGTCTGAAGTTGGGGAAAGTCCCCATTTTCCTTGTGCTGCTGAATCCTAGTATGATATGAATAGATTTGCAATAATTTTCATTATTTTGCACCAACTGTACAGATGAGTTTTTCTCCATGCAGACTACATGTCCACCTCACAGGGAACAGCCAAGCCCTTCCCAAGGACAAATATTGTGCAGGAAGTCTGAGTCACACAGCAAATAACCCTTTTCACTGCTTTCATTTCCAAACCTACAACAGTAGTTCCTGGTGGACAACACCAGGTAGCTGGGATAACACAACACTGTATGGGCTGGGTCCCCCTTACCAGCACTGTTTGGGTTGGGTCCCCCTTACCAGCACTGTTAGGGCTGGGTCCCCCTTACCAGCACTGTATGGGCTGGGTCCCCCTTACCAGCACTGTTTGGGCTGGGTCCCCCTTACCAGCACTGTATGGGCTGGGTCCCCCTTACCAGCACTGTTAGGGCTGGGTCCCCCTTACCAGCACTGTATGGGCTGGGTCCCCCTTACCAGCACTGTATGGGCTGGGTCCCCCTTACCCTACTTGACTGGCACTAGTCTAAAAAAACACCTCAGTCTTGACCTTCTCCTCTCTGATGACCTTGACCTTTCCACCAAAGTTGTCCTCTAAAGATAGAATAATGAATAACATTCTATGATTTTAAAGCTGGCCGGTTTATTACCAGTGTCCTCAGCATGCTGCCGTGTTGTTGTAGTCCTAATTACACTGCTGAGGAACTACACAAACGTTACCACGGCAACGTGGCTGTGTCAGGGGTTTGTGGACAGACCAAATGTTTAGTCCAGCAAACATCAGTCCTCGGAGCTGTGAGCCCAAGTCTGAGGGACGTCATTTTGAGTAGAAATCACAGGAAAATGTGCCAGCAGATCCCTACTCAACACAAGGGGTTTCTTCTGGTCTCTGCGGCATACAGGGGTGTAATCCGACCTGGTGCTGTAATCTGATGTGGTTCTAGGGGAGTGTAATCCGATCTGGTGGGCAGTGACAATGGCACAGAGGGAAGCCACTGACAGCACAGGACTACACACAACATGGGGGGGGGGGAGGAGAGATAAGGCAAGAACACAGAAGCAAACATGCAGCTTTTGGTTCTCTACTCTAACTCACACTCACTATCCTGATAGTCTGATCAAACTCCAGTTGGACGCTAAAACTGGAAAATTTCTTTTTTCTCTCAGATTAGTTGAACTAGTTGAAGGACTCTCCCACCTTCTTGTTTGAAGTGTAAGATAATTATTCCTTGTTTCATGGTGAATCCTGCCAACAGAGCTAAAGGCTGCTAGGCCAGACCTGAACACCAACTACAGACGCAGGGCTGAGGGCGAGCTCTCTGGAGCATTTACAGACAGAACTGAGGAAAGTGTCTGCCCAGCTGAGATTCCGCCCATAGCACGGTCGGCCCTGTAATTGTAGGGGCTTTAGGGGCTGCACAGCGTTATTCTGTCGTCTACACAACAAAAGATATAATCACCCGCCACCTTGTCATGCAAACAGCCCGATTCCTGCAGGGAGGGACTGTACAATAATATAGACTCCTGGTACATACCCACACTCCCCTGTACATACCCACACTCCCCTGTAGATACCCACACTCCCCTGTACATACCCACACTCCCCTGTACATACCCACACTCCCCTGTACATACCCACACTCCCCTGGCTGGAGTTAGGGAGGGACAGCACAATAATATTCAACTACCAACCATTTCCAAATTGGCTGTTACTGTCTAACACAGAGCAGGAATGCTCCTATCTCCTTCCCCAGCAAGATTACTGATATCTAAGCTCAGAGCCACACAAACATGCTGCTGTAAGCCCCATCTTGCCATGCAGCAAAACTGTTAGCACATACAGACACTACTAGGCTGGTATTGTAACACAGACACTACCATACTCCATAGGCTGGTGTTGTAACACAGACACTACCATAGGCTGGTGTTGTAACACAGACACTACCATAGGCTGGTGTTGTAACACAGACACTACTAAGTACTAAAGGTTGGTGCTGTAACACAGACACTACTAAGTACTATAGGCCGATGTTGTAACATGTTTCCAGTACTAGCAAAGCCCCATTAAGCGGCGGTTGCGTTACAGAGAGGAACAGAGGCGCTGGTTTGTGTGCGTGACGCGTTGCGGTCGTGCAAACGTCGCGTCTCTACACGAGAGCGGAACCCCAAACCCGGCAGCGCGCGGCTGTTAGCATTAGTGTATCGTTTACTGTTGACCAGAGTTCTACCATAGCTGCGATGCTGAGACCATAAACAGCAGCACTGAGTACGCAGACTGGGATGGTGTGTGCGCCGGGAACACTCTCAGCGCACAAACCAACATCACGAGCCATTTCCCAACCGAACGTCACCTTTAACCCCGGAGAGGACTTTCCCAGAGGTTACACTTTCAGATTTACGTAGGAAAACCCACGGCATGAAAGAGCGCTCGCTGTTAGCGAAACCAGCCTCTCCAACCCGACACACCAACAAAGGGCAAAGCAAACAACTCATTCTGTGCTGCCGATTCAAAGGCTGTGGCCGGAACGTATACAACATATCGCATGTGAGCGGCGGGGAAAGGCTATCCACGCTGGAGATATCAGTGACTGGGCACTTACTCTACAATGGGACACAAACAGACCACTCTCTCTGCATCCAACTTCCCCAAACTACAAACAGACCTCTCTCTCTGCAGCTAACTTTCCCAAACTTGCCACTAAACAGAACACATACTTTGTACTGAACAGGACTACCAGCCCCCCCCCCCCCTGAAGTTGAGGGGGCCTTATTTTTCACTACTACCCCCCTTATTTCTAACCTGCTAGTTTGCAGACCTGCCCAGCTGATCATGCTGAGTTCACATCGCACTAAACCCTTCTCAGTGTTTACCTTTAGAAGGTTCTTGTTTACCTGAATTTTACACGCTCAGTATTCACCAAAACACAGGGCAGGGGCTGCCATCTAGAACTCCGGCAAAACTTCTGTACATGCTGATTACTCTCTATAATTTATTACCATTAGGGGGGGGGGGTGCCATCACACACATTAAGGGTGAGGGGGGAGTATTCCTTCTTTCTACCTTTGCGAAGTTGCTGGGTGATTCCACAGGCTGGGCTTGACAGAGCAAACCTGTAGCTGAACCCGCCATGTTTGGGGAACCAACACATAAATTATAACTGCTGTTTTCTTGTCACTTCCGTCCCGCCCCTTTACAAACAACAGGCGCCGACAGGATTGTAGCCATTTCTGTAGCCAAACACGAACCAACATTGTAACAACTGACGGGCGATCACTTCGCTACAATCACTATGTGACATGTCCCTTCTGTTTGCTACATGCCTGATAGTAGCATATATCGGAATGTGGCAGACATCTGATTCACGTGCCTGAAATATTATAAGCAGATCGTGACTCCGGCGGACGTCACAAGAGCGAAGTTTGACTGACAGCCGAAGCTGACGAGATTTGGGTGCTTTCCGCGCGATGTGAGCAGTTTCCTGTGAAAGCCGGACCGTGTCTGAGATATTCCTGCGGCTCGGCGGAACAAAGTTGGTTTTCCTTAGGGGGCCCGGGGGGGGAGTCAGGCGGGCGGGCCGGACTGGAGCGGGGGTTTGGGGGGCAAACTGCGGCGCTCGGGGCCGTACAAACGGTCTGGGCTGCCTAACCTACCCTCGGCTCGGCCTGTACCCCTCCCCCCGCCCTACAGCCCCAAACCACCGCCCGGGCACGGGCCAGGCCGCGGCGAGTGGCGAGTCCGCACCCCGCATGCAACAGTTGGCACCGCGCTGGGCCGCTCGAACTTCTACCGTACGCGCGGACTGGAACTCTCGGTCTTACCTTGCGCTGTCCCCGCCGCCCAAACCGCCAGCATCCCCGCCGCCAGCAGGGCCGTGTGTGCGCCGAAGGAGCCAGCCATGCCGCCCGGGCTGTGGGCGCGGAACTGTGAGGAAAAACGGGGCGAATTCCGCCCGGCCGTACCAGCTACTCCCGCGGCAATCCGGACAAAAAGTTTGTGGCTTGTGGCCCAGCGGGATGCGCAGAACCGCGCAGAAACGGGCTGTCCCGCGCAGGCACCCTGCTGTGTGCAGTGGGCAGGATTCTCGCAAGAGGGCACTGTTAGCAGATGGCACCGGGGGTTTGGATTATGATTTTTTAAAAAGTTTTTATTTTAAATGTCTGATAAACCAGCTACTTTGAAATAAAGCCTTTGTTCTAAAGTCTGTCTTCTTGTATTTAGCAGCTATCCCGGGACAAGGTGGCCACTCTTGCACCGGGAATAGACGCGAAATACGCAAAATATAAAGGCTAAGTCAGAGCAATAGACTGACAAAAGACTGACGAGCCATGTAAAATGGACACTTGTTGAATGTATCGCTATTAAACTATTCGTTCCTGCTTGGAATAAAATGGGAGGGACACTCAGCAATCAAAAATTCAAAATCCTTTTATTTTCAGCCACTCCTGCACTAGAACAGCATACTATGATATAATCATTACATTTAATTACAACAAAGGCTGCTGAAATACAAGAATCATGAGCATACCCCACTATGTCAAGATACAGTATATTACAAGGGTAGCGCATGACACGTTCGTCCCCAAAATGTGTCATTAACAAGCCTGGCGGGGCTAAACTGAGCCCCTCCTCGCACGCCTGTCCTCCTTTCTGTCCCTGTGCCTTAGTCTTGGTTCGGGACCCAAGATGACGACACAGGGCAGCTTACGTACTGGTCCAGGTTCCCGACCCATAGACCATCATACAAGGCAGAAAAGACGACAGGTGGTAGAAGAACCAAAGCAGTCGCAAGCCAACGGAACCCGGAAGTCTGTTTTCTGTTTTCGCCCTTGATTTGACGCACAAAGCTGTTCATCTTTCTTGTTGCCTCTTCAAAAGAAATGTGAACACATTCCATACCATAGACAGATTCAAATATATATTCCAGGCTGGGATACATTTTGTAACCCTTGTTATGTACAAATAGGTGAATGTAAGAGAATAAGTGATATGTCAAACACAGCAACTTGTTGATATATTTATTAATTACAGATATAGATGCAGTAGACCCTACAAAAGGCGCCGCACAATTCTTGTGTTAAAAACATAATAACTACCAGTAACGTTGTATACTCACATACATCTTGGCTTATGAGTGCTGAACATGTGCCTTGGTGTCTTTCTCAAGACCAAGACTAGGGCTGGGTATTTGTACAGCATACCGGTACAAAACCGGTTTTTCTTATTGGACCGGTCCAGAAAAACCGGACCTGAAAAAATTAGGTGGGCCGAATGTTGGACCGATTAGAAAATTAACACATTATTTTATCAGGCATTCACACGTTTTGGCGCTTGCAGGTGGAGAAGAAAATAACAAGAATGAAGTAGAGTTGAGTTTTACAGCCAATCGTACAGGTGCAGTTACCGTTGTAGGATTTTAAAACGCCAGTGTAAGCCTGATACTCCACCAAACAGAATTCTTTGTAGTGAAATGGACCATTGGTATGAGTCATACTGAATCAGGTCCAGGTTCAGGTCCGAACCTGGACCTGATCCTTTGGACCTGAACCGTACCTGGACCTGAATTGTCTGTACCGGTACCCGACCCCTAGGGTTTTGACGGTGTACCGGTACCAAGCCGGTTTTTCTTATTGGACCGGTCCAGAAAAAACGGACCTGTAAAAAATCGGTGGAACGGATGTTGGACCTATTGGAAAATGAACATATTATATGAAGAGGCATTCACACGTTTGGGGGCTTACCGGTCGAGTAAAATAACAAGAGCGAAGTATGGTAGAGTCTATAGTCATTTCTACCAAGTTTTACAGTCAATCGTGCAAAGGCAGTTAGCTTTGTAGGATTTCAAAACGCCAGTGAGAGTCAAATAAAATAGATTTCACAAAATAGATTTCGTTGTAACGAAATGAACTATTGTTTTGAGTATCGTCCATTCACAATTTTTCAAATATTGAATCAGGTTCGGGTTCAGGTCTGGACCTGAACCTGATCCTCTGGACTTGAACCGGACCTGGACCTGAAATCGTACCGGTACCCACCCCTACACAAGCCAAGTTCTGGTCTAGCAGCGCCTTCTAGTGACGTAGAAACAAAATGCAAGGACCAGCATCGCAAATGGTGCAAGATAACATACTCACTTCAATGGATTATGCTAGTGCCTTTCAGCCAGTCCGGATACAAACTACCATGCTCATGCCTAGATGGCATCCCGCACTTGTTAGCGCCGCGATTTCTGGTCAAACACTGTATAAATGAGCGAGTATGTAATGGCGTTACAGATGTAAACTGCATGTGATGAAAATTCCCACTGAAATAGACCACACACTAGCGAACTCCAGCGGTTTAGTTCCAAACTGCAGGGTCAAATTTGCGCATGAAGCCCCCCTCCCCACCTGTTGTCACAACAGCGCCGTTGATGAAAGAATAGTGGAGTGTTACTGATTTGACAGCTTTCAAAACCTTCGCGCAAGCACTACTCGGGCAGTCTGAAGATCTACAAACAAAGACAATTATCACGCTACGATCCTCCCACAATGCAACACGAAAGAAAAGCCCTAGAGGTCGTTGACCGACCGCGGTTAGAAGCCCCCTCCCACAAAAGCGAATTTATGTCCCTATCCCGCAACTGTAGCCCACGACAAATTTCGAGTGGTTCTGTGGGCCGAAATGTGCTTCATTGCGAATCTTTGTAACAATTCTTTATGTCAACCTATGACTATGTCCTAAAATGGTATTTCGTTCATATTTCATATACAAACTGCATGTGATGAACATTCCCGCCAAAAAGAGACCACACACTAGCGGCCTCTAGCGATTTAGGTTCAAACTGCAGCGTCAAATTTGCGAACGAAGCTTTGTCATAACAACGCCGTTGGTGTCAGAAGAATGTTAACGTTACAGTTTTGCTGCTTTGACAGCTTTTGAAACTTTAAGTGCAAGTACTACACTGAAAGTCTTAAGAACCACACATCAACAACACATTTTAAGGAACATCAACCCACATTTATAGAGATATAAACTGCGTGCGTTGAACACTGGATGCGGAAAAAAAATAGACCGCACATTAGCGGCCTCCAGCGATTTACTTCCAAACTGTATCGTCAAACTCGTGAATGAAGCCCCCCTCCCCACCTGTTGCCGTTGATGTCAGAAGAATTAAACAGGATTGCTGACTTGACAGCTTTCAAAACTTTTCGTGCAAGCAATACAATATGACAATCTAAAGACCCGCATATCGTATTGAACCAAAACTTCTCGAACCACGATTCTCCCACAATGCAACGCGGAAGAAAAGCCCTAGAGGTCGTTGACCGACTTGGTTGGAAGGCCCCCCTCCCCACAGGAGCGAATTTATGTCCTTCAGCCGCAAATGCAGGCCATGGCATGTTATAAGGGGAATTTCAGGCTGTTTGGGGTGTTATTTGTTTTATTGTACATGTCTGCAACAATGCTGGATGTCAGATGATGTGCCAAAGTGGTATTTTGTCCGTATTTCTTATGCAAACTGCATGTGATGAACATTCCCGCAAAGGGTAGACCACACATTAGCGGCCTTCAGCGATTTAGTTCCTAACTGCAGTGTAAACTTAGGAACGAAGCCCCCCTCCCCACCTGTTGCCACGGCAACGTCGTTGATGAAAGTAAAATAGTGGAGAATGGCTGACTGGACACTAAAGTTGACAGCTTTCAAGATGCTCGGAGAAATTAAAGCACAAATATTAACGTTATAGCTACACTGGCAATCTAAATACTAACATATCGTACTGGAAAAAAACATTTTAGAAATTAAATGCGTGTTAACTCTTCCGCCAAAAGTAGACCACACATTAGCGGCCTCCAGCGATTTGTTTCCAAACTGCAGTGTCAAACTTGGGAACCAAGCAACACAGTTGATGAAAGATAATAGTGGAGGGTTGCTGATTCGACAGCTCTTGAAACTAGCCAGCTCTCACAAAACGTTATTATACTACATGTTGTACTAGTATCTGTGATCATCTGTACCACACTCCACAAAAATGTGCATATGCAACCATGTAAATGGTCATGACCCCCTCCCCACATACACACAGGCCTCAAAATTTGCACTCCCAGCATTTTCCACTCCATTCATACTTAGGCAGGACTACATTAAAAACCAACAACCACAAAGTGAACAGTTTGGGACCATGTATTTTCTGGAACTTTTTCAATATTCTATAGAATCTAATTAAGACTCAAAGTATCCACTGTTACACAAAACTACCTTTGTGTATATTTACAGTATATACATCTTGGGAAAGAACAGTGCTTTAGCAGCAGAAATCTCAATTAGAAAAATTCAAATTTTTTTACACTCTGCATGTACATCTTATGCAAAAATATCTTCGGCAATTTTCAAAAACAATTCATCACACCAGCTATACCTGCCATACACATAACACTTCTGCCTAGCGTTACTTTGGTTAGGGAGAAATTCACTGAACATTTCTTTGTATACAGATGAGGAATGGGGAAATGGGGACAAATGCACAAATTAACGAAGCTGATTTCCTCCAGGAAAAATGCAGAAGTTTGAGACAGTGAACTACTGAAGCTGATTTCCTCCAGGAAAGATGCAGAAGTTTGAGACGGTGTGCTACTGAAGCTGATTTCCTCCAGGAAAGATGCAGAAGTTTGAGACGGTGTGCTACTGAAGCTGATTTCCTCCAGGAAAGATGCAGAAGTTTGAGACTGTGTGCTACTGAATCAGATTTCTTCCAGGAAAGATGCAGAAGTTTGAGACTGTGTGCTACTGAATCAGATTTCTTCCAGGAAAGATGCAGAAGTTTGCGCTACTCCCCGCTGCCCTTCTTCTTGCCTGCCTTGCCTGTGCTCTGCAGCTGGGACGCCATCGTGGCCTTGATAATGTCCCTCAGGGCACCACCCTATAACACACAACAGTGATAACATGTGATAATGTCCCTCAGGGCAGCACCCTATAACACAACAGTGATAACATGTGATGATGTCCCTCAGGGCACCACCCTATAACACACAACAGTGATAACATGTGATAATGTCCCTCAGGGCACCACCCTATAATACAGAACAGTGATAACATGTGATAATGTCCCTCAGGGCAGCACCCTATAATACAGAACAGTGATAACATGTGATGATGTCCCTCAGGGCAGCACCCTATAACACACAACAGTGATAACATGTGATAATGTCCCTCAGGGCACCACCCTATAACACACAACAGTGATAAGTGATAATGTTCCTCAGGGCACCACCCTATAACACACAACAGTGATAACATGTGATAATGTTCCTCAGGGCACCACCCTATAACACACAACAGTGATAACATGTGATAATGTCCCTCAGGGCACCACCCTATAATACACAACAGAGATAACATGTGATAATGTCTCTCAGGGTGGCAAACTGAAATATACAAGTGTTACCAAACCAACAAACTCTGAGTAGATAAACCCCATTAGCTTTTTTTCTTCCATTACCTGTATTTGTGGCACTAGTGTGAATCATCTCTTAAATAAAATGCCTTCATAAGCCGTCTTGGCAGTTAACAGAACATCTTGGTCTGAGAAAGCTTTCCACACCATGTTCTTTGGTTATACTTAAAGTACTTATTGTAAATCAGAGCTGATGGTAGAGAAGCTCACCTGGTTGTCGGGCGTCGGCTGCATGCATTTAAGCTTGTAGACGGTGACTTGTCCATCACTGGCACCTACCAACACGCACTGCAGGGGGGGGCGTCAAAATACACAAGTTAACAGGTTATTCAATGAAACTCTGTGTGTGTGTGTGGGGGGGGGGGGGTACTTATACTAGAGTTCGAACTGGAGTTCGAGGTTTGTTTTGTATTAACATCCATTTTTATCCAGTTGTTGAGATTGAATTGAATTACATCAGAGTTCTGTGAAAATTATTGGTGTTTTTGTTAGTTTGTACTTACATCGGAGTTGAGAGGTGGCTAAGTTTGTTTGTTTGTTAGTTTGTTGTACTTACATCTGAGTTGAGAGCGAAGGCTATGCAGGAGAGATTGTTGTACTTACATCGGAGTTAAGAGCAAAGGCTATGCAGGAAAGTTTGTTGTACTTACATCGGAGTTGAGAGGCTATGCAGGAGAGTTTGTTGTACTTACATCGGAGTTGAGAGCGAAGGCTATGCAGGAGAGTTTGTTGTACTTACATCGGAGTTGAGAGCAAAGGCTATGCAGGAGAGTTTGTTGTACTTACATCGGAGTTGAGAGCGAAGGCTATGCAGGAGAGTTTGTTGTACTTACATCGGAGTTGAGAGCGAAGGCTATGCAGGAGAGTTTGTTGTACTTACATCGGAGTTGAGAGCGAAGGCTATGCAGGAGAGATTGTTGTACTTACATCGGAGTTGAGAGCGAAGGCTATGCAGGAGAGCTTGATGCCGGGGTTTGGCACGTTCACGATGATGGGATCCAACCTGCAGAAAACAGACAAAACAGAGTTCTAACACATATCCCCTGGCAGTAAAGAGGCATGAACTTCATAGTGCTGTTAACAAAGTCACAGACCCTACTTTGGGCTGTGCTTTTACTGAAAGAAGAACAGAAGCCTTACGTGCTGACAGAGAGAGCAGAAGCCTTACGTGCTGACGGAGAGAACAGAAGCCTTACGTGCTGACGGAGAGAACAGACGCCTTACGTGCTGACGGAGAGAACAGAAGCCTTACGTGCTGACGGAGAGAACAGAAGCCTTACGTGCTGACGGAGAGAACAGAAGCCTTACGTGCTGACGGAGAGAACAGACGCCTTACGTGCTGACGGAGAGAACAGAAGCCTTACGTGCTGACGGAGAGAACAGAAGCCTTACGTGCTGACGGAGAGAACAGACGCCTTACGTGCTGACGGAGAGAACAGAAGCCTTACGTGCTGACGGAGAGAACAGAAGCCTTACGTGCTGACGGAGAGAACAGAGAGAACAGAAGCCTTACGTGCTGACGGAGAGAACAGAAGCCTTACGTGCTGACGGAGAGAACAGAAGCCTTACGTGCTGACGGAGAGAACAGAAGCCTTACGTGCTGACGGAGAGAACAGAAGCCTTACGTGCTGACGGAGAGAACAGACGCCTTACGTGCTGACGGAGAGAACAGAGAGAACAGAAGCCTTACGTGCTGACGGAGAGAACAGAAGCCTTACGTGCTGACGGAGAGAACAGAAGCCTTACGTGCTGACGGAGAGAACAGAAGCCTTACGTGCTGACGGAGAGAACAGAAGCCTTACGTGCTGACGGAGAGAACAGAAGCCTTACGTGCTGACGGAGAGAACAGAAGCCTTACGTGCTGACGGAGAGAACAGAAGCCTTACGTGCTGACGGAGAGAACAGACGCCTTACGTGCTGACGGAGAGAACAGAGAGAACAGAAGCCTTACGT
Organism: Branchiostoma floridae x Branchiostoma belcheri; assembly: GCA_019207045.1. Lineage (NCBI taxonomy): Eukaryota > Metazoa > Chordata > Leptocardii > Amphioxiformes > Branchiostomatidae > Branchiostoma > Branchiostoma floridae x Branchiostoma belcheri. The sequence goes on along the minus strand of CM033037.1, from coordinate 71,379 downwards.
GCTGACGGAGAGAACAGAAGCCTTACGTGCTGACGGAGAGAACAGAAGCCTTACGTGCTGACGGAGAGAACAGAAGCCTTACGTGCTGACGGAGAGAACAGAAGCCTTACGTGCTGACGGAGAGAACAGAAGCCTTACGTGCTGACGGAGAGAACAGAGAGAACAGAAGCCTTACGTGCTGACGGAGAGAACAGAAGCCTTACGTGCTGACGGAGAGAACAGAAGCCTTACGTGCTGACGGAGAGAACAGAAGCCTTACGTGCTGACGGAGAGAACAGAAGCCTTACGTGCTGACGGAGAGAACAGAGAGAACAGAAGCCTTACGTGCTGACGGAGAGAACAGAAGCCTTACGTGCTGACGGAGAGAACAGAAGCCTTACGTGCTGACGGAGAGAACAGAAGCCTTACGTGCTGACGGAGAGAACAGAGAGAGCAGAAGCCTTACGTGCTGACAGAGAGAACAGAAGTCTTACGTGCTGACGGAGAGAACAGAAGCCTTACGTGCTGACGGAGAGAACAGAGAGAGCAGAAGCCTTACGTGCTGACAGAGAGAACAGAAGTCTTACGTGCTGACGGAGAGAACAGAAGCCTTACGTGCTGACGGAGAGGTCCCAGATCTCCACGGCTCCTTCGTTCACACAGCCGAACACAGTGGAGGAGGCGGGCGACCAGCAAACATCGTACACCGAGCGCTGCCGAGGGGGAAAATCATTTATACACTCGTTATCACAGAAACGTCGTACACCGAGCGCTGCGAAAACATTTGTACACTTGTTATCACAGAAGCAAAAGTCCCAGAAGACCCCATATACCCTACTCCAAACTTGTTTTGGGCTGCAGGAAACTGAAACTTCTGAAGTTTCTTACCGTGGAAGAGAAGAAGTTGATGGCCGGTGACGTCATGTCATGTGACCAGAGTCGGACGCTCCAGTCTGCGCTGCAGCTCAGGAAGATGTCGGGCGCAAACGGAGACCACGTGATCTTGTAGACGGGACCCTGCACAGAACAGGACAAAAACAGGACAGAATCAGATGGGACCCTGCACGGAACAGGACAAAAACAGGACAGAATCAGAACAGAGACCACGTGATCTTGTAGACGGGACCCTGCACAGAACAGGACAAAAACAGGACAGAATCAGACGGGACCCTGCACAGAACAGGACAAAAACAGGACAGAATCAGAACGGAGACCGCGTGATCTTGTAGACGGGACCCTGCACAGAACAGGACAAAAACAGGACAGAATCAGAACAGAGACCACGTGATCTTGTAGACGGGACCCTGCACAGAACAGGACAAAAACAGGACAGAATCAGACGGGACCCTGCACAGAACAGGACAAAAACAGGACAGAATCAGACGGGACCCTGCACAGAACAGGACAAAAACAGGACAGAATCAGAACAGAGACCACGTGATCTTGTAGACGGGACCCTGCACAGAACAGGACAAAAACAGGACAGAATCAGACGGGACCCTGCACAGAACAGGACAAAAACAGGACAGAATCAGAACAGAGACCACGTGATCTTGTAGACGGGACCCTGCACAGAACAGGACAAAAACAGGACAGAATCAGACGGGACCCTGCACAGAACAGGACAAAAACAGGACAGAATCAGACGGGACCCTGCACAGAACAGGACAAAAACAGGACAGAATCAGAACAGAGACCACGTGATCTTGTAGACGGGACCCTGCACAGAACAGGACAAAAACAGGACAGAATCAGACGGGACCCTGCACAGAACAGGACAAAAACAGGACAGAATCAGACGGGACCCTGCACGGAACAGGACAAAAACAGGACAGAATCAGACGGGCCCCTGCACGGAACAGGACAAAAACAGGACAGAATCAGAACAGAGACCACGTGATCTTGTAGACGGGACCCTGCACAGAACAGGACAAAAACAGGACAGAATCAGAACAGAGACCACGTGATCTTGTAGACGGGACCCTGCACAGAACAGGACAAAAACAGGACAGAATCAGACGGGACCCTGCACAGAACAGGACAAAAACAGGACAGAATCAGACGGGCCCCTGCACGGAACAGGACAAAAACAGGACAGAATCAGAACGAAGACCACGTGATCTTGTAGATGGGACCCTGCACGGAACAGGACAAAAACAGGACAGAATCAGATGGGACCCTGCACGCAACAGGACAAAAACAGGACAGAATCAGAACGGAGACCACGTGACCTTGTAGACGGGACCCTGCACAGAACAGGACAAAAACAGGACAGAATCAAACGGGACCCTGCACAGAACAGGACAAAAACAGGACAGAATCAGAACGAAGACCACGTGACCTTGTAGACGGGACCCTGCACAGAACAGGACAAAAACAGGACAGAATCAGAACGGAGACCACGTGATCTTGTAGACGGGACCCTGCACAGAACAGGACAAAAACAGGACAGAATCAGACGGGACCCTGCACGGAACAGGACAAAAACAGGACAGAATCAGAACGGAGACCACGTGATCTTGTAGACGGGACCCTGCACAGAACAGGACAAAAACAGGACAGAATCAGAATGGAGACCGCGTGATCTTGTAGACGGGACCCTGCACGGAACAGGACAAAAACAGGACAGAATCAGAACGGCGACCACGTGATCTTGTAGACGGGACCCTGCACGGAACAGGACAAAAACAGGCAGCACAGAACAGGACAAAAACAGGACAGAATCAGATGGGACCCTGCACAGAACGGGACAAAAACAGGACATACAAAATAGCCAATTCACAAGATGAGAATTGAAGCAGGACAGAACAAGCCAGGCATAAGTGGTCACCAACATAATGATGTTGTAAAACATGACAAAGACGGGACTGAAACAGTACTGAAACAGCCCTTGCCAAGCGCCCAGTGTATGAGTCCAGGTACTGCTCGTTGTAGGAGCATAAACAGAACAGAAACAGGACAGAAACCGGACAGAAACAGCCCTTACCGTGTGCCCTGCGTACGAGTCCAGGTACTGCTCGTTGTAGGAGCAGAAACAGGACAGAAACAGGACAGAAACAGCCCTTACCGTGTGCCCAGCATACGAGTCCAGGTACTGCTCGTTGTAGGAGCAGAAACAGGACAGAAACAGGACAGAAACAGCCCTTACCGTGTGCCCTGCGTACGAGTCCAGGTACTGCTCGTTGTAGGAACAGGAACACTTGTGGATGTGGCCCTCCTCTGTCCCCGCCAGGTAGCTGCACAGGAAGTAATGGGGAATTATGGGTAGGCTGAACAGTGTAGTAGTATGGGTCGGTCATGGAGGCATTACAACTAATAGAATTACTGGATGTGACTTCACCATCATTTCCATGGCAACACAAAACCCTATTCCTTATCTAAAACTTCTCAGAAGAAGGGAAAGCGCAGGTTGACTCACATGTTGGGGTCCTTATTTAAAACTTCTCAGAAGAAGGGAAAGCGCAGGTTGACTCACATGTTGGGGTCCTTATCTAAAACTTCTCAGAAGAAGGGAAAGCGTAGGTTGACTCACATGTTGGGGTCCTTATTTAAAACTTCTCAGAAGAAGGGAAAGCGCAGGTTGACTCACATGTTGGGGTCCTTATTTAAAACTTCTCAGAAGAAGGGAAAGCGCAGGTTGACTCACATGTTGGGGTCCTTATCTAAAACTTCTCAGAAGAAGGGAAAGCGCAGGTTGACTCACATGTTGGGGTCCTTATTTAAAACTTCTCAGAAGAAGGGAAAGCGCAGGTTGACTCACATGTTGGGGTCCTTATTTAAAACTTCTCAGAAGAAGGGAAAGCGCGGGTTGACTCACATGTTGGGGTCCTTATTTAAAACTTCTCAGAAGAAGGGAAAGCGCGGGTTGACTCACATGTTGGGGTCCTTGGCGCTGAAGTCGAAGCAGAGTCCGGGGGCGAACCTGAAGATGAGACCTTCGCTCTTCTTACTTCCCTCCTTTCCTTTTGCCGCTCCTGTCGGCTTGGCAGCCGTGCGCTTCAGCTTCATCAGGTCTGAAACACAGGAGCAGTCTTAGAAACACAGGAGCAGTCTTAGAAACACAGGAGCAGTCTTAGAAACACAGGAGCAGTCTTAGAAACACAGGAAGGAGCTTCAGCAGTCCAACACTTTCACTACAGCTGACCCTAAGCTTCAGCAGTCCAACACTTTCACTAAAGCTGACCCTAAGCTTCAGCAGTCCAACACTTTCACTAAAGCTGACCCTAACAGCTTCAGCAGTCCAACACTTTCACTAAAGCTGACCCTAACATCTTCAGCAGTCCAACACTTTCACTAAAGCTGACCCTAACATCTTCAGCAGTTCAACACTTTCACTAAAGCTGACCCTAACAGCTTCAGCAGTCCAACACTTTCACTAAAGCTGACCCTAACAGCTTCAGCAGTCCAACACTTTCACTAAAGCTGACCCTAACATCTTCAGCAGTTCAACACTTTCACTAAAGCTGACCCTAACATCTTCAGCAGTCCAACACTTTCACTAAAGCTGACCCTAACATCTTCAGCAGTTCAACACTTTCACTAAAGCTGACCCTAACATCTTCAGCAGTCCAACACTTTCACTAAAGCTGACCCTAACAGCATCAGCAGTCCAACACTTTCACTAAAGCTGAACCTAACAGGAATTGGGGTTCCTTCTTCAATTTCTGTAATTTTGGAGGTAAAAAAACACATAAATTTTGTATAAAACCTGATGTATTTTCATGTACCTGACGCCTCGAGTCCCTTCCGGATGGACCACTGCACGACTCTGCCGTCAGCCGACACGGACACCAGAACCTCGCCACGCTCGTCGCCATGGGCACCCCGGTCTCGCTCCACCCACTTCAGCTGCCACACGGGGGCCGAGTGCTTCCCGCTGTTCTCACTAAGGACACACAACACACATCACTACAAACATACATACATACACCCCGGTCGCGCTCCACCCACTTCAGCTGCCACACGGGGGCCGAGTGCTTCCCGCTGTTCTCACTGCGGACACACAAACACACATCACTACAAACATACATACACACACCCCGGTCTCGCTCCACCCACTTCAGCTGCCACACGGGGGCCGAGTGCTTCCCGCTGTTCTCACTAAGGACACACAAACACACATCACTACAAACATACATACATACACCCCGGTCGCGCTCCACCCACTTCAGCTGCCACACGGGGGCCGAGTGCTTCCCGCTGTTCTCACTAAGGACACACAAACACACATCACTACAAACATACATACATACACCCCGGTCACGCTCCACCCACTTCAGCTGCCACACGGGGGCCGAGTGCTTCCCGCTGTTCTCACTAAGGACACACACACATGTTACACACAACGGTACAAACATACAAACATGTTACACACATCACTACAAACATACAAACATGTTACACACATCACTACAAACAAACACAAACATGTTACACACAACACAGCGGCCAGACCGGCACGTTTTGCTGTGTTCTCATTAGAGACAGACAGACAGACATGTTACACACAGCACATCATGTAAGAGTAAGAAAAGCTGTTAGATCACAGGACACGGGGGTAATGGGTACCTCACCACAGGTCTGAGGTTTTGTGTGTTCAACTTTGTCAGTAGGATATTACAAAAGCTGCGAATGGAACAAGCCAAGTCAACGGAATCTGGCCGAGTCTACTTCACAACAGGGGTGGGGAGGGTGGAAAACCTACCTGTTCTTGACATGGTCCTGTCCAGACTGACTGTGGAAAGCAGAAAAAAGCAGGGAAGAGTCATTAATGCATGCAGATGGCAGGGCAGCAGGGAAGAGTCATTAATGCATGCAGGTGGCAGGGCAGCAGGGGAGAGTCATTAATGCATGCAGATGGCAGGGCAGCAGGGGGGAGTCATTAATGCATGCAGGTGGCAGGGCAGCAGGGAAGAGTCATTAATGCATGCAGGTGGCAGGGAAGCAGGGGAGAGTCATTAATGCATACAGGTGGCTGGGCAGCAGGGGAGAGTCATTAATGCATGCAGATGGCAGGGCAGCAGGGAAGAGTCATTAATGCATGCAGATGGCAGGGAAGCAGGGGGGAGTCATTAATGCATGCAGATGGCAGGGCAGCAGGGGAGAGTCATTAATGCATGCAGATGGCAGGGCAACAGGGGGGAGTCATTAATGCATGCAGATGGCAGGGCAGCAGGGGAGAGTCATTAATGCATGCAGATGGCTGGGCAACAGGGGGGAGTCATTAATGCATGCAGATGGCAGGGCAGCAGGGGAGAGTCATTAATGCATACAGGTGGCAGGGAAGCAGGGGAGAGTCATTAATGCATACAGGTGGCTGGGCAGCAGGGAAGAGTCATTAATGCATGCAGATGGCAGGGCAACAGGGGGGAGTCATTAATGCATGCAGATGGCAGGGCAGCAGGGGAGAGTCATTAATGCATACAGGTGGCAGGGAAGCAGGGGAGAGTCATTAATGCATACAGGTGGCTGGGCAGCAGGGGAGAGTCATTAATGCATACAGGTGGCAGGGCAACAGGGGGGAGTCATTAATGCATGCAGATGGCAGGGCAACAGGGGGGAGTCATTAATGCATGCAGATGGCAGGGCAGCAGGGGAGAGTCATTAATGCATGCAGATGGCAGGGCAGCAGGGGGGAGTCATTAATGCATACAGGTGGCAGGGAAGCAGGGGAGAGTCATTAATGCATACAGGTGGCAGGGAAGCAGGGGAGAGTCATTAATGCATACAGGTGGCTGGGCAGCAGGGGAGAGTCATTAATGCATACAGGTGGCAGGGCAACAGGGGGGAGTCATTAATGCATGCAGATGGCAGGGCAACAGGGGGGAGTCATTAATGCATGCAGATGGCAGGGCAGCAGGGGAGAGTCATTAATGCATGCAGATGGCAGGGCAGCAGGGGGGAGTCATTAATGCATGCAGATGGCAGGGCAGCAGGGGGGAGTCATTAATGCATACAGGTGGCAGGGAAGCAGGGGAGAGTCATTAATGCATACAGGTGGCAGGGCAGCAGGGAAGAGTCATTAATGCATACAGGTGGCAGGGCAGCAGGGAAGAGTCATTAATGCATACAGGTGGCTGGGCAGCAGGGGAGAGTCATTAATGCATACAGGTGGCAGGGCAACAGGGGGGAGTCATTAATACATACAGGTGGCAGGGAAGCTTCAGAAGACTTGCATCTTATATTAACAGACATGTAAGCTGTCCAGCACAGGTGAGGGTAGGTAAACACAGGTGAGAACAGGTGCAGACAGGTGAGAACAGGTGAGGGCAGGTAAATACAGGTGAGGACAGGTAAACACAGGTGAGGACAGGTGAGGAGGGTAAACACAGCTGAGGACAGATGAGACACAGGTGAGGACAGGTGAACACAGGTGCAGACAGGTTAGGACAGGTGCAGACAGGTGAACACAGGTAAGGACAGGTGAACACATGTGCAGACAGGTGAAACACACTTACAAGCTGTCCAGCACAGGTGAATCTTCCTGGCTCCTCACATTATAGATGGCAACAGTTCCATCATACAGCCCCACCTAGCAAACATGGGAGGAACTGCAGCTTCAGACCTGCAACTTACTTCCACAGAACAATCTGAAATGTTGACTAAGATATCACAGAGCTAGGTTTCAAATTCATGGCTTTAGTTTTCTGGGCCGACCCCACTTTCCTGTGCACACAAGAGAAGTTACTCATGGCCAGCAGGCTGGTGTTCTGGTAGAGAAACTTATTCCTGCATGCTCCAGTTGTTCCACTGGAGGTTTGTTTGTTTGTTTGTTTGTACGTAAGTTACTCACGGCCAGCAGGCTGGGGTTCTGGTACAGTTGTTTGTTTGTTTGTTTGTTTGTTTGTACGTAAGTTACTCACGGCCAGCAGGCTGGGGTTCTGGTACAGTTGTTTGTTTGTTTGTTTGTTTGTTTGTACGTAAGTTACTCACGGCCAGCAGGCTGGGGTTCTGGTACAGTTGTTTGTTTGTTTGTTTGTTTGTTTGTTAGTACGTAAGTTACTCACGGCCAGCAGGCTGGGGTTCTGGTACAGTTGTTTGTTTGTTTGTTTGTTTGTTTGTACGTAAGTTACTCACGGCCAGCAGGCTGGGGTTCTGGTAGGAGAAGTCCATGCTGACCACCCCCGAGGCGCAGTGGTACACTCTCTCTGGGTACTGCAGCAACAACATCAGGAGGAAACATTTGTAAATGAAGTAGTTTTTGAAATGGATCTCACATTGTGGTTTTCAATAATAAACGCATTGTTGATAGTGTACATGGTCTCACCTTGGGGTTCTTGAGAGACCAGCAGCAGGCCAGCCCGCCCTTCTGGTCGTTGAACCCAAACTGGCCGTAACCCACGGCGATCAGGTCCTGGCAGAAAATAGCAAACAAATAAAGTTATGAAGCATATTATGACATGCTACTAATCATCTGAACCCTATACAAGATTTAGTTACTAAAACTATCAACTTTTTCTGTCTTAACATTTTTTCAACTTTGGACAACATTTCTGCAAAAATGGACAACATTTCAGAGTATAAAACAACACTGAACTTCCCAGGTCAGGAGCAGTCCCAAGGTGTGTGTTTGTTTGTTTGTTTGTTTGTGTACTAACCGGGTTGGCCTTGTTCCAGGAGAGACAGCTGACGTTCCTCCCGTCGGTTCTATGTTTGTTTGTTTGTTTGTTAGTTTGTTTGTTTGTGTACTAACCGGGTTTGCCTTGTTCCAGGACAGACAGCTGACGTTGCGCCCGTCGGTGAGCTCGCAGTGGTAGATCCAGAGCCGCTCCAGGTTGGGGCCCATCTGTGTGATGGAGACGGAGCCGGCCGTGGGAGGGGGGTCCTCGGGCACCTCACGGTCAACATCTGGGGGGGGGGGGATAAAACATCATCATCATCACACATCATCATCATCACATCATCATCACACATCATCACCGCACATAGTACCATCACCATCCATGCCCCGGTACTCGGTACATACCTGTGAGTTCGTCCATGCCCCTGTACTCGGTACGTACCCGTGAGTTCGTCCATGCCCCTGTACTCGGTATGTACCTGTGAGTTCGTCCATGCCCCTGTACTCGGTACGTACCTGTGAGTTCGTCCATGCCCCGGTACTCAGTACGTACCTGTGAGTTCGTCCATGCCCCTGTACTCGGTACATACCTGTGAGTTCGTCCATGCCCCTGTACTCGGTACGTACCCGTGAGTTCGTCCATGCCCCTGTACTCGGTATGTACCTGTGAGTTCGTCCATGCCCCTGTACTCGGTACGTACCTGTGAGTTCGTCCATGCCCCGGTACTCAGTACGTACCTGTGAGTTCGTCCATGCCCCTGTACTCGGTATGTACCTGTGAGTTCGTCCATGCCCCTGTACTCGGTACGTACCTGTGAGTTCGTCCATGCCCCTGTACTCGGTACGTACCTGTGAGTTCGTCCATGCCCCGGTACATACCTGTGAGTTCGTCCATGCCCCGGTACTCGGTACGTACCTGTGAGTTTGTCCATGCCCCGGTATGTACCTGTGAGTTCGTCCATGCCCCGGTACTCGGTACTGACCTGTGAGTTTGTCCATGCCCCGGTATGTACCCGTGAGTTCGTCCATGCCCCTGTACTCGGTACGTACCTGTGAGTTTGTCCATGCCCAGTACTCGGTACGTACCTGTGAGTTCGTCCATGCCCCGGTACTCGGTACGTACCCGTGAGTTCGTCCATGCCCCGGTACGTACCCGTGAGTTCGTCCATGCCCCGGTACGTACCTGTGAGTTCGTCCATGCCTCGGTACGTACCTGTGAGTTCGTCCATGCCCCGGTACTCGGTACGTACCTGTGAGTTCGTCCATGCCCCGGTACGTTTGTTTGTTTGTTTGTTTTATTGGGATCTCCATTAGCGATACCACCGAAGTGGTACCGCTATTCTTCCTGGAGTCCGATACCCGGTACGTACCTGTGAGTTCGTCCATGCCCCGGTACGTACCTGTGAGTTCGTCCATGCCCTGGTACGTACCCGTGAGTTCGTCCATGCCCCTGTACTCGGTACGTACCTGTGAGTTCGTCCATGCCCCTGTAAGTTGTTTGGGTACTGACCTGTGAGTTCGTCCATGCCCCTGTAAGCTGCCTGTTTGGGCTGGAAGATGTTCTGCACCACGACCCTCTCCATAACAAACAAGTCGTGCTGCAGACTCTCCGTCTGGAATACAACAACAAAACAGTCTACAAACAGAGCATAAACAGCACATAAACAGTACGGTATGCCCATAAACAGCACCAGAAAAGCATTAACCGTGCATACTGAAATAAAGCACAAAAGTAGCACCAGAACAAGACCCCTCCCATGACCTTGCGGAGCCTGACCTTGAGAATGGGATGGTCGGCATCGTCCATGACGGTCCCCTCCGTCTCCGGCGGGGCCTGCGGCGCGGGCGTCTCCGCCATCTCAAACTGCGACACCTGCACGCTGGAGCCCATCATGCTCGCGCGGCTCTCTGGAACACAGCGGGCATTTCAGCAAAACAGGCCGTGGTTGGCTAGTGGTCATGTGAGCTGGGAGACAGGCTGTCATTGGCTAGTGGTCATGTGATGTAGGAACCATGTTATGATTGGCTAAGTGGTCACCTGGGAATGTTGTGGTTGGTTTGTGGTCATGTGTTTTAGGTAAACTATAACAAATGAGTAAGGGAACATGATTGGTTTAAAGTGCCACTGTGCCCAGACAGCACGGACCCCCGTTGAATGGACCCCTCCAATGCCTGCCCCCCCTGTGACCTGACCCCACCTGTGCCCTGACCCCAGTGCCCTGACTCACCCCTCCCGCTGTGCCCTGACCCCGTGCCCAGACTCACCCCTCCCGCTGTGCCCTGACAGCGCCGACCCGTCTCATGGACCCCTCCACTGACCCCCCTGTGCCCAGACCCCCCTGTACCTTGCCCCCCCTGTGCCCTGCCCCCCCTGTGCCCAGACTCACCCCTCCCGCTCTGCCCAGAAAGCGCAGACCCCTGCCGCATGGACCCCTCCACCGACACCTCCTCCAGGTCTGCCTTCCTGCTGGTGGGTCTGCTGATGGTCAGGTCCTGATCCGCATCCCCCTCACCGGACTTCTCTGGAGGGCGGGAAACGGTTGGCATGACAACAGCATCACTTGGGGGAGGGGAGGCGTTGGCATGATTAAAGATGTTTTTGTTGTGTTCCACTGCAGGAAAGTCTTACCTTTGTCCTTTGCTGCCAGGTCCTGATACTGCAGGAAAGTCTTACCTTTGTCCTTGGCTGCCAGGTCCTGATACGTGTCATGCATGTCCCACTCGGAGGCATTGATGCCGGTGTCCTGAAGCACAGTAAACAATATAAACAATACATCATCATCACATGCTGGTGTCCTGAAGCACAGTAAACAATACATCATCACATGCAGGTATTGAGATGTACCATAAAGTAACTCAAGCAACTGGATACGATTTTAGATCAGTTAGATGTTTCAGGTAGCATTCACTTTGTTAATAACCTTTCATCCATTTACAATGGCCAGATCTTATCATGGAAGCTCATCTGTGTTGGTAGTTATCAATTCTAAACTTTCTTTTAACACAAAAATTACATGGATCAAATTTTCAACGACCACTGTAGCCTTCTTCAGGATCAATACTGAGAGAGTTACAGACACGTGATCTCATTAACACATGATCTCATTAACACATGATCTCATTAACACGTGATCTCATTAACACAAGATCTTGCAGATACGTCATCAACAATTGGTTGACCAGATCTGTTGAAGAGCAGGTTTTACCCAACACAGAGCTGCAGTCAAGGAATAGTGCCAAAAATAGTGCAGGCACTACTTGCAATTTGTGCTGTACAATACTATTTTGCCTGAACATTCATGTGGTAATTCTGAGGAAGTTGCAGCAAAGAAACAGTACAGGATCAACAAACAATACCCAGGCATTGATATGGTTACTTACGAGATGTTGGGTAGTTACAGCAGTAGATATGGTTACTTACGTGATGTTGGGTAGTTACAGCAGTAGAAACGGTTACTTACGTGATGTCAGGTAGTTACAGCAGTAGATATGGTTACTTACGTGATGTCAGGTAGTTACAGCAATAGAAACGGTTACTTACGTGATGTCAGGTAGTTACAGCAGTAGATATGGTTACTTACGTGATGTCAGGTAGTTACAGCAGTAGATATGGTTACTTACGTGATGTTGGGTAGTTACAGCAGTAGATATGGTTACTTACGTGATGTCAGGTAGTTACAGCAGTAGATATGGTTACTTACATGATGTCAGGTAGTTACAGCAGTAGATATGGTTACTTACGTGATGTTGGGTAGTTACAGCAGTAGAAACGGTTACTTACGTGATGTCAGGTAGTTACAGCAGTAGATATGGTTACTTACGTGATGTCAGGTAGTTACAGCAGTAGATATGGTTACTTACGTGATGTTGGGTAGTTACAGCAGTAGATATGGTTACTTACGTGATGTCAGGTAGTTACAGCAGTAGATATGGTTACTTACGTGATGTCAGGTAGTTACAGCAGTAGATATGGTTACTTACGTGATGTTGGGTAGTTACAGCAGTAGATATGGTTACTTACGTGATGTCAGGTAGTTACAGCAGTAGATATGGTTACTTACGTGATGTCAGGTAGTTACAGCAGTAGATATGGTTACTTACGTGATGTCAGGTAGTTACAGCAGTAGAAACAGTTACTTACGTGATGTTGGGTAGTTACAGCAGTAGAAACGGTTACTTACGTGATGTCAGGTAGTTACAGCAGTAGAAACGGTTACTTACGTGATGTCAGTAGTTACAGCAGTAGAAACAGTAAATGACTCACGATCAGCTCCACTTTGTCTGCCTGCACTTCCTTGTTTTTGGGTGCATCGTTGAAGGTCTGCATCCCCCGCTCCATATAACGGTCGTTCCCCACCCGGTTCTTACACAGCTGGGAAAACGGACAAAATCACATCAGCAAAACCTGAACATGTCGGGGAGACAACGTTGGGGTAGGCTGAGAAAGTGCAAGTAATGTTAGGAAGTGAAAGTCAAGTTTGGACAAGTCCACTAGCCCTATTGTCCAGGGCAAGTGAAATAGCACATCGGGCAAGCTCATGTCCTACCCCCTTGGGCAAGTAAGATTTTTCAATGAGTGAGATTTTGATATGCTTGTTACTTTTCACAGTCATGGCATCAAGCAATGGTCAACATAGAAATGTAGTGCCAATAATAAAAGAATTCCATTGCTGGAAGTGAAAATGCATAGAAAAAAGTTATTTGAATTTCAGGCAAGTGAAATTTATTTCGGGAAAGTACATAAAAAATTTACGTAAAAGTGAATTTTAGAAAACCTGTCCAACCCTGCAAAGTGATGATATAGGCTGAGAAAGAAGCCTGGAAAGCTGGCTGTGTTCTGTGTCTCACCTCCTTGTATTTGTCGTTCCTGGCCCGGATGGCGTCGGCATTCTCGCTGTCGTTAGCGACGCACGTCCCCACCAGATCCAGGATCCAGATCGTGTCGCTCTCCGTCAGTCGGATCGGCACCGAGCAGTCCAGATCAGCTTCTGTCAGAATCTCTCTCACTTCCTCACGCCGCGTCTTCACGCCTAACAAACAAACAAACAAACAAACAAACAAAGTCATCCTCCATTAGAACCTCCTCCCTCACTTCCTCAGGGCGCGTCTTCAAGCCTGAACAAAGTACTAAGCACATCTTCTTAATCACAAAATTTTGTGTCTTCACGCCTTGACAAAATGAGCTATTTTAATGTTATGGATGGAGTTGTGCTCCCTATTTCATGTAAAACTGCAGTAAGAGTTTCATGTTGGAAACGGATACTATATATTGGCTGTAAGTTCACATTGCTCATTTGTGTCTTCCCTGTCGTGACTTCCTGGACAGCCCAGGGCAAGGTCATGACTTACTGGACAGCCCAGGGCAAGGTCATGACTTACGGGACAGCCCAGCGGCAAGGGCATGACTTAATGGACAGCCCAGGGGCAAGGTCATGACTTACGGGACAGCCCATGGCAAGGTCGTGACTTAAGTTACAGGACAGCCCAGGGCAAGGTCATGACTTACTGGACAGTCCAGCGGCAAGGTCGTGACCCGCCTCAGAGATTTCGTCACCAAAGGACTGGTCTGTCGCTGTGGACTGTCCAGAGATCCGCGAGACGCTGCCCATCACCGACCTGGAACAGAAAAGTCAATCCTGAACATACAGACCATGCCCACGTCATTCTGGCCACACCTACATCATATCTCAGTTATCTCTGTAGGTACATACTGGCCACACCTACATCATATCTCAGTTATCTCTGTAGGTACATACTGGCCACACCTACATCACATTTAATGTTTTCTTCCACAAAGTAATAGAGGACCTGTACAGGTCACTCTTAGGGGTTGCCTCACCTTTCTCTCCTATTCAATTCGTCACCAAAGCAACCAGCACGTTCACATTTACACCAATAACAGTTGAATTTGTTACAGAACAACTTTCAAATGTCAAGGTAAAGAAGGCTACAGGCCTGGACAACATTGACAATAATTTGCTCAAGGTCGGTGCGCAAATACTCGCACCCTCCCTCACCAAGCTTTTCAACAAATCTCTAAGCACGGGGGAATTTCCGAAGAAATGGAAAGAAGCTAAGATAATGCCCATCCACAAGAAAGGGGATAAGACCAACCCTAGTAACTACCGTCCTGTGTCTATTCTACCTGGCATATCTAAGATATTAGAAAGAGCAGTACATAATCAATTATATGACTACCTGAACAAAAACAAACTTCTAACTCAATCCCAATCTGGTTTCAGAAAGTCCCACTCATGTGAGACCGCCCTACACTCAGTAGTGGAAGATTGGATTGACTCGATTGACAAAAAGCAGCAAACTGGTGTTATTTTTTGTGACTTGTCGAGGGCCTTCGACACGCTTGATCATGCCATTATGTTGCTTAAACTCAATGCTTATGGTGTAAATGAATTGTCTTGTAAATGGTTCAGGTCTTACCTGACCGGCAGGTCTCACTGTACTTGCCTCAATTCAGCACTGTCCGAAATATCGCACGTGACTTGCGGCGTACCACAAGGATCCATCCTTGGGCCGCTCCTGTTTATTTTGTACATCAATGATCTTCCCAACTGTATTCAGTCATGCAGGGTAGCAATGTACGCTGATGACACTATCATATACTTTGCACACCGTAGCCTGGAGACAATAAAGCAGGCAATTCAATGTGACTCTACTCTACTTGTGCAGTGGTTCACTGCCAATAAGCTCTCCCTAAATCCAACAAAATGCAAAGCTATGCTTGTCGGAACACAGAGGTCAAAAGCCGCATACAGTAATTTGCATCTCACATTAGCAGGGTCTAACCTTGATCAGGTACACACATTTAAGTACTTAGGTGTAGTACTTGACAGTGCTCTACAGTGGAATGATCACATCAGTCATGTCACAAAGAAACTCTCCCAAGTTATTGGTATCATGAAGTGTCTCAAGCCTTTCATCAACAAACAGGCCTTACTGACAATATATTCATCACTTTTCCTTCCACACTTACAGTACTGTAGTACTGTCTGGGACCAAGGTAGCAAGGTTTACATGGACAAACTACAGAAACTCCAAAACAGGGCAGGTAGGGTTATCCTGGGCTGCGACTTGTACACACCCAGTGAAACCATTATGCATACACTTGGATGGACCCCCGTGGTGGACATCCTTAAGAGGAATAAAGCGGTACTTGTTTTCAAGGCATTGAACGGAATGTCCCCTCCCCACATTTCAGGCCTATTCACAGAGCTAAGGGGGGTTCATTCTCACAACACACGACTCAGAGCACAGGGTGGACTACAACTACCCAAAGCTCATCTTCAGTACAAAAAGAAATCCCTTTCATGTAGTGGTGCGGTATTATGGAACTCACTTCCAGCTAGAGTGAAAGCAGCAGCCTCTGTTGAGTCTTTTAAACACATGTATAAAAAGGAATGCCTTACCACTTAACAGTTTATTTTGTTTTGTTTATAAATCATTGATATGCAAATTCCATTCTACCTTATTTACTTTACTTATCATCATGAGTTTGCTTGTATTGGCTGTATATATTTTCTTTGGTTTGTTGTATTATACTTTATGTTTGATGTATTTAAGTGTACTGAACCTTTGTTTTATGATGTAACGCAGGGCACATTGAAAACCGCCGTAGTGGCGATATGTCGTCCCTGGCTAAATAAATAAATGAAATGAAATGAAATATCTCAGTTATCTCTGTAGGTACATACTGGCCACACCTACATCATAGCTCAGTTATCTATGTAGGAATAAGAACTAGATACAGAACATCACACCCAGTTATGTAAATCACACAGCAGAAACTAAAAAGACGTGTCGACATGTCGACTCGTGTTTCATGTCTTGTTCCCAAGATGGGAGAAAGGAGCTACAGAGGTTCTGCTTTGGCCTGTAGTTTCCATGACAACTTGAGTTTGCTACTCACCTTGAGAAAGGCGCTCCGAACACGCTGGCCGTTCCTGTGCCAGTCTGGTAGATGGAAGCCTGCGACATGAAGTCTGTCGGCTGAACAACAAACAAACAAACAGACAAACAGACAAACAAGTCATTTCAGGAGTTAGTCTGGGATGAAAGTTGTAAATGAAAGTGATAGCTGATCAGGGGCATGAGTCAAGATTTCTCATTGGCAGGGCTTTAGCCAGCTCGAGATTTTTTTCCGTCAGCCAATTCCCATTGACGGAAAATTCCTGTCAAGAATCTTTTTTTTTCCGTCATCGCGTAAAAATTTCCGTCATTGACTGCAAAAATGTCTACCTCGTCCGATATAAATGTTGTCATTGGGAGAAAATATGACACCACGCTGACGTTTTGTAATAATGTGAACAGTAAAACATCGTTTCTTTGCGTTTTCCCCGCAAAAACACGGCGCTAAAATCAACTCGCGGGGTATGCAAATCTAACATTACATATTCTCAATACGCACTGTTGATTGGTTGATCGTAACATCTGGAGGGGCGTCTCCTCAGATCCCGCCCTCTGATTGGTAAAGCTATGGATACCGACCCACGATGCACCGCGCGCACCAGCGTTCAAATATTTGATTTGTTTGAAAATGTTACATTTGTAAAGGCAGGAGAACGCTATATTTTTCTATAACACGACAATTTTCTAATTAAGAACACAATTACTGAAAGACTCTTTTGAGAAAACATGCATTCATATACGGATTTATGGTGCATTTGGGGGAATTTGGGCGTTCAATTAACCCGGAAGTGTGCCAACAACAACGTGGCGTGGGTATCTCATCTGTGTCGCTGCAAAATTAGCGTTTTCTCGTCAAAACAAAAACAAAATTCCCGCTGAAGAGAACCGTGCAACATTTTAGATCCTAAAGATTATGTTTTTGATCAAACTATTTGTGGATAGCATGATGTGCCGGTTCAGTTTAGCTGCGAATGGCACTTTGCGTTGTCGCAAGCGGCGCGGCTGGGCGAGCGAAAATTATAATTTGTACGGCCAGCCCCGGCACGCTAGCGTACAAGTTAGGTTTTGATGAGTGTCAAGATTCCAAACAAAGTTCGTAGAATGCACTGTTCTTGGAGTGAGACCTTGAAAAACGGGTTTTTAATGAGATTATCGTATGCGAAAGGGTGCCGACACACAATCGTCAACAATCATGACAATAGCAAAACAAACAGTGTGTGGCTTTCCGACAATGGGCTGTCCGGGCGTCCCCAAGCCGTAGCTTCCCTCTTTTCAACTTGGCCTTCTTGCTTCAATCAACGATTTTTTTTCCGTCAAGGTTGACGGATTGGTTGAAATTTTTTTCCGTCACACGCAGCAAATTTCCGTCAATTGACGGAAAAATGGACGCTGGCTAAAGCCCTGCTCATTGGCCAAACAGCTGTAGAGAACAGAGCTCATGTAAAAAGATTTCTGACTGGCTGATCAGGGAACAGAGCTCATGTAAAAAGATTTCTGACTGGCTGATCAGGGAATAGGGCTGTTGTAACAAGATTCCTGATTGGCTGAACAGGAACAGAGCTACTGTAAGGAGCCATCTGATAGGCCAGATGTATTTACCGTTCCCACGGAGCTTGAGTCGGCCCCGCCCTGCCCGAACAGTTTGCTGCCAGAGTGGTGCGGCGCGTTCGGGTCCACGATCAGCAGCGGCTGCGGAGTCACGTCGTTTCCGGCGTCGTCAAGGACAACCACGTTCGGCCCCTTGCTGCGCTGCGTCACCCCGCCCTTCCCATCATCCAACACCACGCTCTTCTTGCTGGTCGACCCCGCGACCTGGCTGCGCGTGGAGCCCACCATCATGGAGCTCTTGGTGTGCTGGAAGGTGCTGCGCAGCATGCTCTTCTGGGGGGCACCCCTAAACAAACAAACAAACAAACAAACAACAAATAAACACATAATCATGGAGCTCTTGGTGTGCTGGAAGGTGCTGCGCAGCATGCTCTTCTGGGGGGCACCCCTAAATAAACAAACAAACAAACAACAAATAAACACATAATCATGGAGCTCTTGGTGTGCTGGAACGTGCTGCGCAGCATGCTCTTCTGGGGGGCACCCCTAAATAAACAAACAAACAAACAACAAATAAACACATAAGCACAGCTCTGTGTAAGGTCCCATAATCACAGCTCTGTGTAAGGTCCCATAAATAATAATCACAGCTCTGTGTACGGTCCCAAAATCACAGCTATGTGTACGGTCCCATAATCACAGCTATGTGTACGGTCCCAAAATCACAGCTATGTGTACGGTCCCATAATCACAGCTCTGTGTACGGTCCCACAATCACAGCTCTGTGTACGGTCCCACAATCACAGCTCTGTGTACGGTCTGAGAATCACAGCTCTGTGTACGGTCCCACAATCACAGCTCTGTGTATGGTCCCAGAATCACAGCTATGTGTACGGTCCCAAAATTCACAGCTCTGTGTACGGTCCCATAATCACAGCTCTGTGTACGGTCCCACAATCACAGCTCTGTGTACGGTCCCAGAATCACAGCTCTCTGTACGGTCCCAAAATCACAGCTCTGTGTACGGTCCCATAATCACAGCTATGTGTACGGTCCCACAATCACAGCTCTGTGTACGGTCCCATAATCACAGCTATGTGTACTATCCCACAATCACAGCTCTGTGTACGGTCCCATAATCACAGCTATGTGTACGGTCCCACAATCACAGCTCTGTGTACGGTCCCAGAATCACAGCTCTGTGTACCATCCCAGTTGGTTATGTGTCTGTTCTAAATTCCAACGCCGTTCAGGCTACCATTTTGTGTATGTCTGTTTAATATGTTGAATCAAAAAGGAAAGGAAAGGATGTTTCTCACTTCGCCCCCCTCCCCCTTTGGTGCCACTACGCTAGGGAACTGAAGTTCGATCTCGATCCAAGAGAATGAAAATAAGAAAATCTCGGCATTTCTTTACCCTGCCATGCTGGGCGCCTTACTCCTTCCTTTAGCCGACGCTGACATCCTGTAAAACTCCAGAAAGGGCCACAGACGTCTTCACGAAACCGCTAGAAGTCGGGAAAGCTAATGTTGATGTTGCTATGAGCACCCGCATAAATTAACTGTTGAGGTCAATAGTTTGAGAAGTAAGCGAACCTCTAATTGGTCAGTTCAATCTGCCGCATTGAGTCGGGTTTCTTCCTGTCTTGATACAACTAGAGATATTTTTAAAGTGAACGTTATAAATTTTGCTACGCATAATATTTAGAGCCCAACAGAAGCAATTACGTGGAAAATTTGTACTTTATACTGTAGATGGAAGACACCAAATATCCAGCCTAGTGATCAGCCATCCAATCACAGCAGGCGTAACAACCTAATAATCATGTAAATAACATCCGGGTCACCTTTGCTATCCCATAATATTATTCAACATGGCGGAGGTATAGTCGGAAAATTTCCATTTGACGAATTTTTGTGAAAATTTTTACATTTTAGTGAAATTTTACCGGTAGTTTTGGACCTGAACGGTTTTGTAGGGGGTTACATTCGATAATCTGCCGTTCTGCGGGCGGAAAGGCGCCGATGAGGCTCGTAGTTTGCGCCCGACATGTCCGGCGTTTCCACTTTCGCCCGCCTCGTATTTTGAACTTTTCTTTGACATTTCCGTTTTTTCCGTCTGAGGTGATCTTTTCAGCACTTTGATTAACAGCAGATGTGTCGTTTTTGTTTTCCAGACCGTTCCGGGAGATTCGAGTCCAGGTAAGAATTGTTTGGTGCGATTTACTCACTTTTCGTCAATATGCAAATAAGGCGGGGACCCGGTTCCTACCTTAGTCGGCAAAAAGCTGATTTGTTCAGGAAGTAATGATTTTGGAGGGAAGTGCGGCGTCAGGCTTACACGTAGGCGGGCTACCGACAGATTTCCGTGCCGAAGTTGTCTTGGTTGTCTTTTGTTTTTGTGAAATGATCGCTTTTCTGAATTGTGCCGCTGATTAATTATTCATGAGCCCCGTCCGCAGTGGTCTATCCTTATTCGGGACGCTGGGCAAACCAACATTTTCGTGCGCGCGCGTCAAACTCACTTACCAAAGACTTAAAGCCAGGAGACGCTCCTTATTAGAGCTCGTCGCTTTGCTGTGTCTTCTTACAGTTTGGCGTTTTCGGTTCGACGTTTCTCGAGAAAAGAAAGGTGTAACAGACATGGTTTTATGCACGAAAATTTTACTTTGTATGTTTATATACTGTTCAAAGTTGAAAACACAGATAGGTATTTTGACCAACTCTCCAACAGGAATCTACCGTTTTTTTTAAATATGTGTTCAGTATTCGACTTAGTTCAATAACCTTAATGTTTTTGTAACAAGTTATGGCATTTTAATTCTTACAACTTCATTTGATAATTGCATGTCTGAACCACTGCTGAATCTTACTGTGGTTTACCCACCATCAGCACAGGTGTTTGTAAACCTGTTTTGGGGGCAACAAGTCCTTAAAGTAATACTTTATCTAATTGAAATTATACCTGCCAAATGATCAGCAGGCAGACAACACAAGTTGGAAGTAGTTGGTAAAGATTTATGGTTCAGATTTCACACTTCCGGCATGTGAAAATGGTTGGTTGTTTATTAAAGCAAATTGTAGAGTCTAATTCACATGTTAGGTTGGAAAATGAAGTTCTCATGTTATAGGCTTCACTCAGTTTCGTTGCCTTTCGGTATGTAAGAAAAAAAAGGTTTGACGATGTTCACGTGTTCCTTACCATTTCTAACATTTTTGTGGTCTTGCTGTTTGCTGTTTTCAATGTTGCTGAGAGTCATGCTGTCCCTATGTGGACAAAGCTGTGATTCAATATCAGTACCATCTTATGATAAATCTGTCCAGATACTCTCATGTCCCTAATAAACATACCTTCCGGAATAAACATACCCCCCGGAAAATGACCAAATTGACATGTAGACTGTGTCCATGCTACTTCTGTTCAAGGGAAAGAAGATAATAAGCAGGTAGGTTATTTTCATTTACTTATACCTGATCACCAAATCAGTTAAATATAGCTGTATGAATAATGAATATTGAATAACTATAGATATCTTGTTCAAATTATAATATTTTCTCCATTTTCTAATGAAAGGTATACAGACTCCTAACCGGGGGCCAACAGTGCTTTCAAATTCAACAAGATAAAATTTACATGATACATGAATTTTCTACTCAGAACTTGAAGCAAGTAATCAATAAATATTTTTGTACATTACTTAAAATTACTGGCATATCAATAAAATCATTATAAATATAGCTCCAAGTACTCAACCATATATGTTTTAGACATAGCCACCGATTAAAACACACATCAACACTCCCAAAATGGACACAAACTGTTCACAAAGTTTTTGTGAGAGCTCAGCATTCAGGCCACAAATACTAAATATGTTACAGATTATATTTTGACACTAGAAACCGCTAAAATTAGAAAATTTTATGATCATTTCTGAAATTCAACACTCTGAAAATATATATGACATTTTGTGCCCATCATTACACCGAAATAAAATCATTTTCACCCGTTTATGGCCTCATTCTAGTGATTCGAATCTGCCTCGCAACAGGATGCTAGCTTTACTGTCAGTGCGTGTTATTCCTGGCAGCCATGTTGGATCAGTTTCGGTCTTTTTCTTCAAGTTTAAAGCTGTTTTTACGGACGGATTTCTGCTGTTTTTGGAGAATTTGCGGCCCCAAAACTCACATTACAAGGGAAAGAAGGTTCTAATTGTTGTTTCTTATGTGAAGGAATTATTCGTCCGCCCTGTTGACGCTGCCGATAGCGCATGGAACCACATGGTCGGAAATATACTGAACCTGTACATGCTAAAATTATGTGATCAGTGTGTTCATTTCGATGTAAATAGAGACTGTAAAAGTTGTTTATATAAAAAATTGTGCTTCAAAACGTCAGTGTGGCGGCTTATTTTCCCAATAATAACATTTATTTTGTACATTCATAGCGAAATCGACCGATATTTTACATAATCGCTAGGATGTTTGGGTCACAGTGGAGGGGAAATCCGAGCCGCTTCGGCCAAAAATAGTGAATTTTGAGCAAAAATGCCGCGGACATATGGACAGAAAACCCCAAACTTTTTATTATGCGGTTGTCCCTGGTTAGCAAAGCCCCAATTTTCAAAAAATAATAAACGTACCGTCCCAAATAAGAACGTACCGGGTGGAATTTTCCTGGGAAAAAAATAAACGTCCCGGTACGTTTATTAGGGACATGAGAGTATGCAGCTTGTACTCTTCAGTACAAACCTGGTGTGTTATGCCGGTCCAACAAGAAAAATGGTTTTATGCCGGAACACTGAGACCCCGTTCACACTCAGAAAAACGATTCGAATAAAACATGTTATCCAAATAAAACTTAGCAGTGTGATCGCTCCCAAATCAATTGGATTTCCTCGAAATGAATCCTTCGCGATCCACCTCAGGGAGGTAGATAGAACTGGGGCAAGTGGATAGAACTGCGCTGCGTGGAGTCCGATCCGTGCAATTCGGCTGTGTGAACGCGCAATTGGATAGGATTCCGCTAGTTTCGGGTTCATCCGGGAACTTGGGGTCATAGTTTGCATCGCGGGGGAAATACAACACACGCCAGACCCCTTCGTTTTTCAGCTAGCATTTTCCACCATGTTTTACTTCCAACAACAATGAGCGGAAAGAAAGGGAAATCTTTATCATTCACCTAGTGGACACTGGAACAAAGTTCCTCATTTCCATTTTGGGGGCGGGAGACGCAGAAAAAGCTCTGGAAGGTCTATAAAACAGGGACATTTATGAAGATATATCCAAAGGAATGGCGGAGCAGGGAGCTGAGAAATCCCTCGACCAGTGCAGAAATAAAAAGTGAAGAATCTCACCGCCAACTACCACAAGACGTAGCGATAAAAATTTTTTTCAGATAAATGTTTTATTCAAATTGTTTTGAGTGTGAACGGGGTTTAACCCTGTGGTTACCATGGTTACCGTTACAGAGTCGGACTGGAGTTTAACCCAGTGGTTACCATGGTTACCGTTACAGAGTTGGACTGGAGTTTAACACTGTGGTTGCCATGGTTACAGAGTCGGACCTTGAGTTTAACCCCGTGGTTACCATGGTTACCGTTACAGAGTTGGACCGTGAGTTTAACCCTGTGGTTACCATGGTTACCATTACAGAGTTGGACCGTGAGTTAAACCCCGTGGTTACCATGGTTACCGTTACAGAGTCGGACCGTGAGTTTAACCCGTCTGCGGAGATGCTGATCGATGAGATTGATGACGAGCAGACTCTTGAGGAGGAAGAGGCGCAGGACAGCGGCGACAGTAACGAGGTCGCAGAGCTGGAGAAGGTCAGTTTGTGCTGTGTGTGCTGTCTGTGTGCTGTTCCTTATCAGTCTGTGTGCTGTTGTGTGCTGTCTGTGTGCTGTCTTTGTGCTGTCTGTGTGCTGTCTGTGTGCTGTCTGTGTGCTGTTCCTCATCAGTCTGTGTGCTGTCTGTGCTGTTGCTCATCATTTCAAATGGAAACAGATTTCACATAACCTGACAAAATCAATGAAAAGCAGATGCTATTGCCTATATATGTATATATGTATTGAATCAAGTTTTATCAGTGGGATGTCCTCTGATGTGTGTTTGGAGAGTTTTGTAAGTAGGATGTCCTCTGATGTGTGTTTGGAGAGTTTTGTAAGTAGGATGTTCTCTGATGCTGATGTGTGTTTGGAGAGTTTTGTAAGTAGGATGTTCTCTGATGCTGATGTGTGTTTGGACAGTTTTGTAAGTAGGATGATCTCTGATGCTGATGTGTGTTTGGAGAGTTTTGTAAGTAGGATGTTCTCTGATGCTGATGTGTGTTTGGACAGTTTTGTAAGTAGGATGATCTCTGATGCTGATGTGTGTTTGGAGAGTTTTGTAAGTAGGATGTTCTCTGATGCTGATGTGTGTTTGGACAGTTTTGTAAGTAGGATGATCTCTGATGCTGATGTGTGTTTGGAGAGTTTTGTAAGTAGGATGATCTCTGATGCTGATGTGTGTTTGGAGAGTTTTGTAAGTAGGATGTTCTCTGATGCTGATGTGTGTTTGGACAGTTTTGTAAGTAGGATGATCTCTGATGCTGATGTGTGTTTGGAGAGTTTTGTAAGTAGGATGTTCTCTGATGCTGATGTGTGTTTGGACAGTTTTGTAAGTAGATTCTGATGTTTGTTGGTTTGGCAGGAGGGCGACATGCCGTTGGAACAGCTGCTGGCCATGTACGGCTATTCCGACGAGGGGCCGCACCCCCCCAGCAGTGACGGGGAGGCGGAGTTCCCGCCGCCAGACCTGACCCCTGACCTGACGCTCGACAAGGAACAGATCGCCCGAGATCTGCTGCCCGACGAGACGCCTGAGGACCGAGAGGCGTCGTCTTCACTCGAGTTCTTAGCAAGGCTGGACGGGGAAGGAGAGGCCAACCACAGGACATTAAGACGTGAGTAACAAACCACAGGACATTAAGACGTGAGTAACAAACCACAGGACATTAAGACGTAACAAACCACAGGACATTAAGACGTAAGTAACAAACCATAGGACATTAAGACGTGAGTAACAAACCACAGGACATTAAGACATGTGTAACAAACCACAGGACATTAAGACATGGGTAACAAACCACAGGACATTAAGACGTAAGTAACAAACCACAGGACATTAAGACATGTGTAACAAACCACAGGACATTAAGACATGGGTAACAAACCACAGGACATTAAGACGTTGATGATGATGATGATGATGACTGGTTTATTCAAACACATATAATATACATGACCCAGATAGCAGCCCTAAGGCTGAATTGATAGGCACATTTACATTTAAAATTGCAATAAAATACATATTGTCATCATTAAAACAGGCATTCTACCGACTAACACCATTAAGCAATCTAAAAACTATTCACACAGAGTCATCGTTTAGCAGGGAAACCATATAGTTAATCGGGCTAAGATTAACAAACCACAGGACATTAAGACTTGGGTAACAAACCACAGGACATTAAGACATGGATGTCTAATCTTCATCGACATATTAAGATATGAGGTTTCAGCAAGCCACAGATTATTAAAACATGAGTTCCTCACACATTATAGAACATTGAAAGGTCATACCTTTTTGACAAACCACAGAACATAATTTGTGACTACAGTGTTGGTAGTGTTCTGATTATCGGTGCTGTTGCGACTACAGTGTTGGTAGTGTTCTGATTATCGGTGCTGTTGCGACTACAGTGTTGGTAGTGTTCTGATTATCGGTGCTGTTGTGACTACAGTGTTGGTAGTGTTCTGATTATCGGTGCTGTTGTGACTACAGTGTTGGTAGTGTTCTGATTATCGGTGCTGTTGTGACTAGTGTTGGTAGTGTACTGATTATTGGTGCTGTTGTGACTACAGTGTTGGTAGTGTT
The DNA here is from genome assembly GCA_019207045.1 of Branchiostoma floridae x Branchiostoma belcheri. Classification (NCBI taxonomy): domain Eukaryota; kingdom Metazoa; phylum Chordata; class Leptocardii; order Amphioxiformes; family Branchiostomatidae; genus Branchiostoma; species Branchiostoma floridae x Branchiostoma belcheri. Next base: position 45,456 of record CM033037.1, on the reverse strand, counting down.
CTGATTATCGGTGCTGTTGTGACTACAGTGTTGGTAGTGCTCTGATTATCGGTGCTGTTGTGACTACAGTGTTGGTAGTGTTCTGATTATTGGTGCTGTTGTGACTACAGTGTTGGTAGTGTACTGATTATTGGTGCTGTTGTGACTAGTGTTGGTAGTGTACTGATTATTGGTGCTGTTGTGACTACAGTGTTGGTAGTGCTCTGATTATCGGTGCTGTTGTGACTACAGTGTTGGTAGTGCTCTGATTATCGGTGCTGTTGTGACTAGTGTTGGTAGTGTACTGATTATTGGTGCTGTTGTGACTACAGTGTTGGTAGTGCTCTGATTATCGGTGCTGTTGTGACTACAGTGTTGGTAGTGCTCTGATTATCGGTGCTGTTGTGACTAGTGTTGGTAGTGTTCTGATTATCGGTGCTGTTGTGACTACAGTGTTGGTAGTGTACTGATTATTGGTGCTGTTGTGACTAGTGTTGGTAGTGTACTGATTATTGGTGCTGTTGTGACTACAGTGTTGGTAGTGTTCTGATTATTGGTGCTGTTGTGACTACAGTGTTGGTAGTGTTCTGATTATCGGTGCTGTTGTGACTACAGTGTTGGTAGTGTACTGATTATTGGTGCTGTTGTGACTAGTGTTGGTAGTGTACTGATTATTGGTGCTGTTGTGACTACAGTGTTGGTAGTGCTCTGATTATCGGTGCTGTTGTGACTACAGTGTTGGTAGTGTTCTGATTATCGGTGCTGTTGTGACTACAGTGTTGGTAGTGTTCTGATTATCGGTGCTGTTGTGACTACAGTGTTGGTAGTGTTCTGATTATCGGTGCTGTTGTGACTACAGTGTTGGTAGTGTTCTGATTATTGGTGCTGTTGTGACTACAGTGTTGGTAGTGTTCTGATTATCGGTGCTGTTGTGACTACAGTGTTGGTAGTGTTCTGATTATCGGTGCTGTTGTGACTACAGTGTTGGTAGTGTTCTGATTATCAGTGCTGTTGTGACTACAGTGTTGGTAGTGTACTGATTATTGGTGCTGTTGTGACTACAGTGTTGGTAGTGTTCTGATTATCAGTGCTGTTGTGACTACAGTGTTGGTAGTGTTCTGATTATTGGTGCTGTTGTGACTACAGTGTTGGTAGTGTTCTGATTATCGGTGCTGTTGTGACTACAGTGTTGGTAGTGTTCTGATTATCGGTGCTGTTGTGACTACAGTGTTGGTAGTGTTCTGATTATCGGTGCTGTTGTGACTACAGTGTTGGTAGTGTTCTGATTATCGGTGCTGTTGTGACTACAGTGTTGGTAGTGTTCTGATTATTGGTGCTGTTGTGACTACAGTGTTGGTAGTGTTCTGATTATCGGTGCTGTTGTGACTACAGTGTTGGTAGTGTTCTGATTATCGGTGCTGTTGTGACTACAGTGTTGGTAGTGTTCTGATTATCGGTGCTGTTGTGACTACAGTGTTGGTAGTGTTCTGATTATCGGTGCTGTTGTGACTACAGTGTTGGTAGTGTTCTGATTATCGGTGCTGTTGTGACTACAGTGTTGGTAGTGTTCTGATTATCGGTGCTGTTGTGACTACAGTGTTGGTAGTGTTCTGATTATCGGTGCTGTTGTGACTACAGTGTTGGTAGTGTTCTGATTATCGGTGCTGTTGTGACTACAGTGTTGGTAGTGTTCTGATTATCGGTGCTGTTGTGACTACAGTGTTGGTAGTGTACTGATTATTGGTGCTGTTGTGACTACAGTGTTGGTAGTGTTCTGATTATCAGTGCTGTTGTGACTACAGTGTTGGTAGTGTTCTGATTATTGGTGCTGTTGTGACTACAGTGTTGGTAGTGTACTGATTATCGGTGCTGTTGTGACTACAGTGTTGGTAGTGTTCTGATTATCGGTGCTGTTGTGACTAGTGTTGGTAGTGTTCTGATTATCGGTGCTGTTGTGACTAGTGTTGGTAGTGTTCTGATTATTGGTGCTGTTGTGACTAGTGTTGGTAGTGTTCTGATTATTGGTGCTGTTGTGACTACAGTGTTGGTAGTGTTCTGATTATTGGTGCTGTTGTGACTACAGTGTTGGTAGTGTTCTGATTATCGGTGCTGTTGTGACTAGTGTTGGTAGTGTTCTGATTATCAGTGCTGTTGTGACTAGTGTTGGTAGTGTTCTGATTATCGGTGCTGTTGTGACTACAGTGTTGGTAGTGTTCTGATTATTGGTGCTGTTGTGACTACAGTGTTGGTAGTGTTCTGATTATCGGTGCTGTTGTGACTAGTGTTGGTAGTGTTCTGATTATCGGTGCTGTTGTGACTAGTGTTGGTAGTGTTCTGATTATCGGTGCTGTTGTGACTAGTGTTGGTAGTGTTCTGATTATCGGTGCTGTTGTGACTAGTGTTGGTAGTGTTCTGATTATCGGTGCTGTTGTGACTAGTGTTGGTAGTGTTCTGATTATTGGTGCTGTTGTGACTACAGTGTTGGTAGTGTTCTGATTATCGGTGCTGTTGTGACTACAGTGTTGGTAGTGTTCTGATTATTGGTGCTGTTGTGACTACAGTGTTGGTAGTGTTCTGATTATCGGTGCTGTTGTGACTAGTGTTGGTAGTGTTCTGATTATCGGTGCTGTTGTGACTAGTGTTGGTAGTGTTCTGATTATCGGTGCTGTTGTGACTACAGTGTTGGTAGTGTTCTGATTATTGGTGCTGTTGTGACTACAGTGTTGGTAGTGTTCTGATTATCGGTGCTGTTGTGACAACAGTGTTGGTAGTGTTCTGATTATTGGTGCTGTTGTGACTACAGTGTTGGTAGTGTTCTGATTATCGGTGCTGTTGTGACTACAGTGTTGGTAGTGTTCTGATTATTGGTGCTGTTGTGACTACAGTGTTGGTAGTGTTCTGATTATCGGTGCTGTTGTGACTAGTGTTGGTAGTGTTCTGATTATCGGTGCTGTTGTGACTACAGTGTTGGTAGTGTTCTGATTATTGGTGCTGTTGTGACTACAGTGTTGGTAGTGTTCTGATTATCGGTGCTGTTGTGACTACAGTGTTGGTAGTGTTCTGATTATCGGTGCTGTTGTGACTACAGTGTTGGTAGTGTTCTGATTATTGGTGCTGTTGTGACTACAGTGTTGGTAGTGTTCTGATTATCGGTGCTGTTGTGACTACAGTGTTGGTAGTGTTCTGATTATCGGTGCTGTTGTGACTAGTGTTGGTAGTGTTCTGATTATCGGTGCTGTTGTGACTAGTGTTGGTAGTGTTCTGATTATCGGTGCTGTTGTGACTAGTGTTGGTAGTGTTCTGATTATCGGTGCTGTTGTGACTAGTGTTGGTAGTGTTCTGATTATCGGTGCTGTTGTGACTACAGTGTTGGTAGTGTTCTGATTATCGGTGCTGTTTTGCAGCGAGAACCAACGGGGAGGGATACTCGGAAGATGACGATGAAGACGATGAAGATTATGTTCCAGCCGACGACTGGAAAAAGGTAGGAATCAGTCATTGATGTGTAACCTGTAAGGTGTAATGTTTGTAACCTGTAAGGTGTAATGTGTGCCTGTAAGGTGTAATGTGTGCCTGTAAGGTGTAATGTGTGCCTGTAAGGTGTAATGTGTGCCTGTAAGGTGTAATGTGTGCCTGTAAGGTGTAATGTTTGTAACCTGTAAGGTGTAATGTGTGCCTGTAAGGTGTAATGTGTGCCTGTAAGGTGTAATGTGTGCCTGTAAGGTGTAATATGTGCCTGTAAGGTGTAATGTGTGCCTGTAAGGTGTAATGTGTGCCTGTAAGGTGTAATGTGTGCCTGTAAGGTGTAATGTGTGCCTGTAAGGTGTAATGTGTGCCTGTAAGGTGTAATGTGTGCCTGTAAGGTGTAATGTGTGCCTGTAAGGTGTAATGTGTGCCTGTAAGGTGTAATGTGTGCCTGTAAGGTGTAATATGTGCCTGTAAGGTGTAATGTGTGCCTGTAAGGTGTAATGTGTGCCTGTAAGGTGTAATGTGTGCCTGTAAGGTGTAATGTGTGTCTGTAAGGTGTAATATGTGCCTGTAAGGTGTAATGTGTGCCTGTAAGGTGTAATGTGTGCCTGTAAGGTGTAATGTGTGCCTGTAAGGTGTAATGTGTGCCTGTAAGGTGTAAGGTGTAATGTGTGCCTGTAAGGTGTAATGTGTGCCTGTAAGGTGTAATATGTGCCTGTAAGGTGTAATGTGTGCCTGTAAGGTGTAATGTGTGCCTGTAAGGTGTAATGTGTGCCTGTAAGGTGTAATGTGTAACCTGTAAGGTGTAATGTGTAACCTGTAAGGTGTAATGTTTGTAACCAATGGCAGGGCTGGGTGTGCCTGTAATGTAGGGTATTAAGGGGAGGGGAGGGCAGGGTTAGAGGTTGTACTGAAGTTGTTGGGGGAGGGATATAGACCAATAGAGGGAGACGTACTGAAGTTGTAGGGGAGGGATATAGACCAATAGAGGGAGACGTACTGAAGTTGTAGGGGGAGGGGTATAGACCAATGGAGGGAGACGTACTGAAGTTGTAGGGGGAGGGGTATAGACCAATAGATGGAGACGTACTGAAGTTGTAGGGGAGGGATATAGACCAATAGATGGAGACGTACTGAAGTTGTAGGGGGAGAGATATAGACCAATAGAGGGAGGCGTACTGAAATTGTTGGGGGAGGGATATAGACCAATAGAGGGAGACGTACTGAAGTTGTAGGGGGAGGGATATAGATCAATAGAGGTAGATGACTGAAGTTGTAGAGGAGTAGGGGTATGGATATAAAGGAAGATGTACTGATGTTGTTCTGTATTCCAGAATATCCAGGTTGGTCCTGACTACCAGGCGAAGGTGCCTGCCGGCTTGTGTGCGTACGACGAGTCCAAACCTGTCCCGTACGACAGCGAAGACAGGCTGCTCTGGGACCCCACCAGGCTGGACGACAAGCAAGGTTTGTGTGTGTGTGTGTTTGTGTGTGTGTGCGTGCGTGTGTACCTGTATGTGTGTGTGCGTGCGTGTGTTTATGTGTGCGTGTGTGTGTTTGTGTGTGTGTGTGTGCGGGTGTGGGTTTGTGTGTGTTTGTGTGCGGGTGTGTGTTTGTGTGTGTGCCTGTATGTGTATTATCATTTTTCCAGTTGAAAGTTACCAGGATGAGTATGTGTGCATTTGTTTATGGGATTTATCGTTTCTCCAGTGGAAAGTTACCTGGATGAGTACGCCTCGCTGGCCCCGGGGTCGCCGGGAATGGGCGCCGTTCCGGCGGGCGGGCATGTACGGGACGACGAACAGGTAACATGAGTCACCACAGGTCACAGGTCACCGTGATCCCACCAGCTTCGATTTGTTCTCATTAGGATTTATGAAAGAAACTAACTACTATAAATTGTTGCATGTTGGATAATTCTTCCTGTATACTTTAGAAAACTATGTATGAAAGAAGCTAACTACTATAAATTGTTGCATGTTGGATAATTCTTCCTGTATACTTTGGAAAACTATGTATGAAAGAAGCTAACTACTATAAATTGTTGCATGTTGGATAATTCTTCCTGTATACTTTAGAAAACTTGCAATTTCCAGGAACAAACTTGTGCTAACCCTCACACTGGCTAGCGACTGTTTCAGAACATTTGTTTACGCTTTTTGTTTCTTTACATTGTTTGTTTACATTGTTGTTGTGGCCAGGCGTTGTTCCTGTTGATGCAGTGTGAGGGAAACTTCCAGGAATGTTTGTTTATGCTGTTGTTTGTTTACATCGTTGTTTACGTTGTTTGTTGTTGCCAGGCGCTGTTCCTGTTGATGCAGTGTGACGGAGACTTCCAGGAAGCCCTCAGGAGGAAGAGGATGCAGTCGGTCACCCCTGCCAGTAGGTGGCGCTGCTGTACTGTGCACGGAATGTTTCATCTGTGGTGCCTGATTTAGTGCAGGGCTGATGTCCTTGGTTTAACTTTTAGTGCCTGATTTAATGCACAGCTAATGTCCTTGGTTTAACTTTTAGTGCCTGATTTAATGAAGAGCTAGTGTCCGTGGTTTGACTTTTAGTGCCTGATATAATGCAGGACTAGTGTCCGTGGTTTGACTTTTAGTGCCTGATTTAATGCGAGGCTAGTGTCCGTGGTTTAACTTTTAGTGCCTGATTTAATGCAGGGCTGATGTCTGTGGTTTAACTTTTAGTGCCTGATAATGTGGAGGGTTGAATTTTGCGCAAAGTTGTTGGCTGTTGCCCAGGTCCTCATGAATTCTGCTGTTCCTCTGCAGCTGAGGAGAGTTTGTGGTCAGAGGAAGACTGCCGGAACTTTGAGAGCGGGCTGAGAATGTACGGAAAGGACTTCCACATGATCCAGAAAACCAGGGTGAGTCTCGTCTTCACACTGCAGGGTCTGTCTGTGTGAGACCTGGGGCAGAGACCTGGGGCTCAGGCGGGGTCTGTGTGAGACCTGGGGCTGAGACCTGGGGCTCAGGCGGGGTCTGTGTGAGACCTGGGGCTCAGGCAGGGTCTGTGTGAGACCTGGGGCAGAGACCTGGGGCTCAGGCGGGGTCTGAGACCTGGGGCTCAGGCAGGGTCTGTGTGAGACCTGGGGCAGAGACCTGGGGCTGAGACCTGGGGCTGAGACCTGGGGCTGAGACCTGGGCTCAGGCAGGGTCTGTGTGAGACCTGGGGCAGAGACCTGGGGCTGAGACCTGGGGCTGAGACCTGGGGCTCAGGCAGGGTCTGTCTGCGTGAGACCTGGGGCTGAGACCTGGGGCTGAGACCTGGGGCTGAGACCTGGGGCTCAGGCAGGGTCTGTCTGCGTGAGACCTGGGGCTGAGACCCGGGGCTGAGACCTGGGGCTGAGACCTGGGGCTCAGGCAGGGTCTGTGTGAGACCTGGGGCTGAGACCTGGGGCTCAGGCAGGGTCTGTGTGTGTGAGACCTGGGGCTCAGGCAGGGTCTGTGTGTGTGAGACCTGGGGCTCAGGCAGGGTCTGTCTGCGTGAGACCTGGGGCACAGGCAGGGTCTGTGTGTGTGAGACCTGGGGCTCAGGCAGGGTCTGTGTATGTGAGACCTGGGGCTCAGGCAGGGTCTGTCTGTGTGAGACCTGGGGCACAGGCAGGGTCTGTCTGCGTGGGACCTGGGGCTCAGGCAGGGTCTGTGTGTGTGAGACCTGGGGCTCAGGCAGGGTCTGTCTGTGTGAGACCTGGGGCACAGGCAGGGTCTGTGTGAGACCTGGGGCTCAGGCAGGGTCTGTGTGAGACCTGGGGCTGAGACCTGGGGCTCAGGCGGGGTCTGTCTGTGTGAGACCTGGGGCTCAGGCAGGGTCTGTCTGTGTGAGACCTGGGGCTGAGACCTGGGGCTCAGGCAGGGTCTGTGTGAGACCTGGGGCTGAGACCTGGGGCTCAGGCAGGGTCTGTGTGTGTGAGACCTGGGGCTCAGGCAGGGTCTGTGTGTGTGAGACCTGGGGCTCAGGCAGGGTCTGTGTGTGTGAGACCTGGGGCTCAGGCAGGGTCTGTGTGTGTGAGACCTGGGGCTGAGACCTGGGGCTCAGGCGGGGTCTGTCTGTGTGAGACCTGGGGCTCAGGCAGGGTCTGTGTGAGACCTGGGGCTGAGACCTGGGCTCAGGCGGGGTCTGTCTGTGTGAGACCTGGGGCTCAGGCAGGGTCTGTGTGTGTGAGACCTGGGGCTGAGACCTGGGGCTCAGGCGGGGTCTGTCTGTGTGAGACCTGGGGCTCAGGCAGGGTCTGTGTGTGTGAGACCTGGGGCTGAGACCTGGGGCTCAGGCGGGGTCTGTCTGTGTGAGACCTGGGGCACAGGCAGGGTCTGTCTGTGTGAGACCTGGGGCTCAGGCAGGGTCTGTGTGAGACCTGGGGCTCAGGCAGGGTCTGTCTGTGTGAGACCTGGGGCTGAGACCTGGGGCTCAGGCAGGGTCTGTGTGAGACCTGGGGCTGAGACCTGGGGCTCAGGCAGGGTCTGTCTGTGTGTGACCTGGGGCTCAGGCAGGGTCTGTGTGAGACCTGGGGCTCAGGCAGTGTTTGTTCTGTTAGCTGCCCATGAAGTCATTTTATTGTTGGTTTGTTTGTAAGCTGCGTCTGGTTGACATGAAACGTTTGTTTGTTTGTTTGTTAGTTGCCAATGAAGTCCGTTGGAGACCTGGTTCACTTCTACTACTTGTGGAAGAAGACGGAAAGGCATGATATGTTTGCCAACCACGCGCGGCTCGGCAAGAAAAAATACAACTTCCACCCTGGCGTAACGTAAGTAAAGGCTGAAGTTTTGCCATTGGATTGTGCATTTTGTGTGTGAGTGTGTGTGTGTGTGTTCGTGTGATTGTGTGTGATTGTGTATGTATGTGTGTGTGCGTGTGTGTGTGCGTGCATGTGTGCGTGTGTGTATGTGTGATTCTGTATGTGTGTGTGTATGTATGTGCTTGTGTGTTCACCATGCGTGTATGTTTACCCAGAGACTACATGGACCGGCTGCTGGATGAGAGCGAGAGCCAGGCCTTGTGCGTGCGTGTGTATGTGCGTGCGTGCGTGTGTATGTGCGTATGTGTGCATGTATACATGTGTGTGTATATGTGTGTGAGTTCACCATGCGTGTATGTTTCCCCAGGGACTACATGGACCGGCTGCTGGATGAGAGCGAGAGCCAGGCCTTGTGTGTGTGTGTGTATGTGTGTGTGCGTGTGTGTGCGTGCGTGTGTATGTGTGTGAGTTCACCATGCGTGTATGTTTCCCCAGGGACTACATGGACCGGCTGCTGGATGAGAGCGAGAGCCAGGCCTCCTCCCGAGCCTCCAGCCCAAACTTCAGCTCCAGCCTGAAGCACAAACATCTGATCAGCAGCATGGGCTCCAGCAGCTCGGGTTACATCCCCTCACTCGCCGACTTTAACACAGGTAAGGCTCGGGTTACATCCCCTCACTCGCCGACTTTAACACAGGTAAGGTTTGGGTTACATCCCCTCACTCGCCGACTTAACACAGGTAAGGCTCAGGTTACATCCCATCACTCCCCTCACTTTAACACAGGTAAGGCTCGGGTTACATCCCCTCACTCGCCGACTTTAACACAGGTAAGGCTCGGGTTACATCCCCTCACTCGCTGACTTTAACACAGGTAAGGCTCGGGTTACATCCCCTCACTCCCCTCACTTTAACACAGGTAAGGCTCGGGTTACATCCCCTCACTCGCCGACTTTAACACAGGTAAGGCTCGGGTTACATCCCCTCACTCGCTGACTTTAACACAGGTAAGGCTCGGGTTACATCCCCTCACTCGCTGACTTTAACACAGGTAAGGCTCGGGTTACATCCCCTCACTCCCCTCACTTTAACACAGGTAAGGCTCGGGTTACATCCCCTCACTCGCCGACTTTAACACAGGTAAGGCTCGGGTTACATCCCCTCACTCGCTGACTTAAATAAAGTTAAGGCTCAGGTTACATTCGGTCCCTTTCTAACTTTATGAGAGTTTAGGCTCGGGTTACAGGCCTTTCTGCAGTTTTTTGTGTTTATGCCTGTTTGTGTCTAACATTGTGTGGTTATCTTGCAGGCACCCCAACAATCCCTGTCATCGACCCCAACCTAGCGACCTCCAGTGCAGGTGGATTTGACCTTGACGGCCTGGGAATCCAGGCTCTCAGCTCCCTGCTTAACAACGACCTTGGGGGAAATGACCTTCTGGACGGACAGCCGCTGAAGAAGTTCAAGTCCGACCCGGAAGCAAGCGGGGGTTTGCACAGCTCTCGTGCTAACCACATATTTGATGGTGGGGAGGGGGGCGGTAAGCAAGGTCACGAGGTGACCTTCACAGGGATCGGCACGGCTGCCATGGCGACCATCTCGTCGGGCGGGCTGCACACGGAGAGCCTGCTGATGACGAGTGCGCTGCGGCCGGGCGCGGCCAGCGTGGAGTCCTGCAGTCAGTAATGTTAGCTGGGGGGGAGGGGGGCAACACGTTACCTCGCGGGCAGCCGAGATGTACATATGTGAATAACGGCTTCCCAGTCAAGTGTTACAGGAGGGAGGACAAAAGGCCAGGATCCAATGCTTCAAATATTCACATACTCATGGAACCAACGCTTCAAACATCCATACACTCTTTTTTTTAAATTTTGGGCTCCACTAAGTTCTCAGAAAACAGCTGAACTTTCCAAATTCTCATCTGTAGGTTTGTGCAATCATGAATCTTGCCACGTATTTTGCTACACTGTTTGCTAAAACTGGTAACATGAAGTGACAAAATGTAGGTACAACTGGCAACATGCAGAAAGTTCACCTGTATGATATGGCAAGGAAAACTTTGGAGAATTTGCAGAAAACTTGCTGTTATATAAGGGCACAGCCTCCAGTACCCGTAGCCTGTTCCAAGTTTCATTTTTCTTCTAAAGCTGTTTTCAAAACAACTTAGTTGTCCTTTTTCTAAAACCTAAGCTTTTGGTATTTAAAGACCTGTCCTTTCACAGATTATGGAATTACTTTAGAAATTCGGTAATTGTTGAATGGAAACAAAACCTTTCTGCCCATGAGCGGAGCTGTGAAGCCATCGTTCTGGCATAATTCTGTGCTTTGTTCTGGAGTGGGAGGGTAGTCTGACTGTTACCCACCAACCTGCAAGGAAATGTTCTGGCCAAGGTAAATTAAACTTACATGCAAAACTAATGAAGAAACAAATTAATTTGTGTGTAGATGGGATAAGATGCATGAAGGGATTCAGATTTCTTTAAGTGTTTATGTCTACAATTGTTTTGTATTTCATATTTTGTACTAGTTTGCCAGCATATTGTTGACTGCATATACTTGTGTTTCTGCAATGGGCTTTAGCTGGTCCTCCCTAGGTTTTACCACATGTACAAGGATGTGAATTGTAGGAAGCTAGGCTGTTTTTTTCACCTAAACTTGTTTCTGTGACAGGAATTTGTTATTTAAAATGAAGCAGATGAAAATTATGGAAAATATGCAAAAAGAGAAGACCTTTATTTTAGTAACTGTACATAGATGAGAATGTGGAAGAGGTCTGATGGAGGAAACCAAAAATCTGATGTGTACATTTTACTGTAGCTCCTGTAGAGACTAGTCTGCAGTTTCTTACTGAAACATCACTACAATGTAGTTGTAAATGCTGATGGTGCTGATCATGAACTTATGCCAAGGTAGATACTTGTGTGAAACCACCAACCAAGGACAGGTTAAAGGTCAACTAAGGGCAGGTAAAGGTGAACTAAGGACAGGTTAAAGGTGAACTAAGGACAGGTTAAAGGTGACCTAAGGACCAAGTGTGCAGAACCCAAGAAGTAAAGTACCACACACTGTGGAGAAGGCTTGTACTGTTCATATTTTATGCAGCAGTTTCCACACCTCACCCACTGGGGTGCCGGGACCAACTTCCGTTCTGGAGGTGCTAAAATTGTATGTGAAGTAAAGCTAAAAGTGCCCACTGACAGTAAAGCTAAAAGTGCTACTGACTGTAAGAAATGGTAACTTCCAACTGACTGTAAGAAATGGTAACTTCCAAGTGAATGCTATGAGGATTCATATGGCAGGAAAGTACCCAGATGTTCACCTGGCCGTGATACTTCAGCACACCTGTCTGATGTTCACCTGTCCGTGATACTTCAGCACACCTGTCTGATGTTCACCTGGCCGTGATACTTCAGCACACCTGTCTGATGTTCACCTGGTCGTGATACTTCAGCACACCTGTCAAATGTTCACCTTTACCTGCCCTGAACCAGGTTAGACAGCAGCACTGATGCGTCTGGTTTGGTCACGATAACCTGTCCGCTAGGCGTAGCCAAGTCTCATAATGAAATGGTACTTTGTGCAAAATTAAAAAAAAAAGAAACTAGCTTTTACCTGGATAAGGCAGATTAAATGGAAAGTAGCCTCATAGCCATGTTTGTACAGTCTCACCTGCAGTCAACTTTCTATTCTCAACTCAGAAATGAGGAACTGTAGCAACAGGACCTACAGTGCTACACTGTAGCAGTTGGACAGGAACTGTAGCCACACGACCTACAGTGCTACATTGTAGCAGCTGAACAGGAACTGTAGCCACACGACCTACAGTGCTACACTGTAGCAGCTGAATAGGAACTGTAGCCACACGACCTACAGTGCTACATTGTAGCAGCTGAACAGGAACTGTAGCCACACGACCTACAGTGCTACACTGTAGCAGCTGAATAGGAACTGTAGACACAGGACCTACAGTGCTACATTGTAGCAGCTAAACAGGAACTGTAGCCACAGGACCTATAGCTATAGTGCTACATTGTAGCAGCTGAACAGGAACCGTAGCCACAGGACCTATAGTGCTACATTGTAGCAGCTGAATAGGAACTGTAGCCACAGGACCTACAGTGCTACATTGTAGCAGCTGGACAGGATTTGTAGCCACAGGACCTAGTGCCACTCTTAGCAGTTGGACTGGGACTGTAGCATACAGGACCTACAGTGCAACATTGTAACAGTTGGAAAGGAACTGTAGCATACAGGAGCAAAGGAGGGAGTTTACCTCATGTCAAATAAAATGGCCTTAAACAGGCACCACTTGAGAAACGTGTAGCAGTGAATCTGTGCTTGTATGGCTGGATGTGAACTTGTGCTTGTACGTCTAGCCGCGAATCTTTGCTTGTAAGTCTAGCCTTGAATGTGTGCTTGTATGTCTGGCCGTGAATGTGTGCTTGTATGTCTGGCCGTGAATGTGTGCTTGTATGTCTGGCCGTGAATGTGTGCTTGTATGTTTGGCCGTGAACTTGTGCTTGTACGTATCGCCTTGAATCTTTGCTTGTAATGTCTAGCCGTGTATGTGTGCCTGTGCGTCTGGCCGTGAATTTGTGCCTGTGCGTCTGGCCGTGAATCTTTGCTTGTAAGTCTAGCCTTGTAGCGTAGAACGGGTTGACTCGCAGAACGGGCTGACATGTAGAACGGGTTGACTCGCAGAACGGGCTGACATGTAGAACGGGCTGACGTGTAGAACGGGCTGACGTGTAGAACGGGTTGACTCGTAGAAAAGGTTGACTCGTAGAACGGGCTGACTCGCAGAACGGGCTGACGTGTAGAACGGGCTGACGTGTAGAACGGGCTGACGTGTGGAACGGGCTGACATGTAGAACGGTCTGACGTGTAGAACGGGCTGACGTGTAGAACGGGTTGACTCGCAGAACGGGTTGACTCGTAGAACGGGTTGACGCGCAGAACGGGTTGCTTGTAATGTCTAGCCGTGTATGTGTACCTGTATGTCTAGCTGTGAATCTGAGAAGGATGTGCATGTGAGAATGGTGGTATCTGCAGATCTGAAGGTCAAGTCTGAAAAGCGGATTCATAGCATCAAATGGCTAAATGAATACCAGCTCGTGTGTTTGTTTAGATTTTATGAAGAATAAACGTCATGACACAGTAACAACAAACGAGATCATATAAACAGCAGATTTTTACTCAGCATCAAGTCCCACGCACCATCTGTACAAAACATGGCAACCTTACATCAGAGACAGACTGCTTGTAAATAGACCCTTCACTTCAACTTAGACGAAAACTGTACTGATGCTTGTTTGCAACAGTTTATGATGGTCTCAATAAGGTTCCTTCTCGATCCACTAACTCTCTTATCTCCTATGTAAAGGTAACATCAAGCCTTTATCCTACACACAGCACGACAGTTCCTATTAGAATGGCACCAGCAGAGTATATACACTCCTTAGACAACGGAGCCTCAGATCAGAAGTTTGTGTCTCTCTTTCAACCTCCTCGGCATCGCCCACAGCTCCAGACTTCCATGAGCAGGCTGGTGTAAACAATGCCTGCAGTGGCAGTTCCGTGTGGTTTGGTTTACTGTACTTGAATAGGCATCTCCGAAACTGTCCGTTTCTTTTACACATGACGTCAATGCGCGTCGCCCCTAGTGATGACGTCAGTGCGCGTCGCCCCTAGTGATGAGCGACGGTAAGGCATCGGCGAACTTCTCGTCGTCGTCCGTGCCGCACTCCCAGCGGCACACGGTGCAGTCCCAGGACACGCTGAGCATGCGCGGCGAGTACGGGTGCCACGACACATCCCGCACACACGACCTGTGACCTTTCAGCCTGGCCGCGACCTCCCCCGTCAGCACGTCGTACACAAAGATGTCGCCGTTGGCGCTGCCGGTGTAAATGAACCGCTGGCCGGTGGTGAAGTCTGGCGAGAAGTAGCACCTGATCAGGGTCCGCAGCACCACGTGACCTGCGTACGTCATGACCGCGGTGTCGCCAGGCAGCCGCGGGGCCGTGACGCGGTCGGACGGCGTCCTCTGCCAGCGGTAGTCCCAGCGGTGCATGGACCGCAGCTTGCTGATGGAGGGCTTGACGGTGGCGGCGGGCGAGAGCTTGCGGATGTCCCAGAGTTTGATGGTCTGGTCCTTGGAGTTGGAGATGAGGAAGCGGTTGTCGCCGCGGGAGTGGATGTGAGTGATGCCGTCGAAGTGGCCCAGCAGGATGCCGACTTCCCGCGGGTTCTCCTCGCTCAGCATCCGGCGGTCCCACACCTTCAACAGCCCGTCATCTCCCCCGGAGAACAGGATCTGAGACGACGCGTCCGCAAACGTCACGGCGTTGGCGTCGTTACTGTGGCTGTGGATGCAGAGCGTCCGCTCCTGCCGACGCCGATCAAACACGTACAGGCACCCGTCGTTCGCGGCGCCCATGATCTCGCTGTCGTCGTGCGAGAAGGTGAGGGAGAAGACGCAGGAGGCGAAGCCGTCGTGAGAGAACGGCAGCTGGTGCACGCTGCCCTCCTTCTTCAGCACCTCGCACACGTAGATGCTGTCCGACCAGCCGGAGTACACCACGTAGCGCCCGTCCGAGCTCAGCGCCGTGTCCAGGATGCTCCACTCGATGTTCGGCGCCTGGATGGTCCTCTTCAGGCGGAAGCTGCCGCGGCGCGTGTCGTACACGCGGATCCGCTGGTCCTGGCAGGCGGTGAGGAAGACGTTCCCGTCCCGCGAGTACTGCCCGCAGAACGCCTTGTAGCCGTACTTGGCTTGGAGGTTTGGGACATTGGGGATGAACCTGGAGCCGATGGAGGCCCGGTGTCCCGGGGAGAAGCCGGGGTTCCGCTGACACAGGCCGTGCTCCCGCCGCGACACCAGTTGTGGGACCGTCCTGCCCGTGACGTCGCCGTACCTGTGCCCGACTTTCCCCAGCCTGCGCAGCGCCACCTGCCGGAAGCCGCTGTCCTGCAGCCGGGACGTGTCGCAAACCTTCGGCCGCAGCGACAGCCCAGCCTCCTCCAGGAAACTCGCCCAGTCCAAGTTGCCGGGATCCTCCAGGTCAAACTCACTCACGTCCGAGCCGGAAGCCGATTCGAACTCGGAGCTCCAGTCTCCACCGTCTATCACGTCAAAACCCCAGTCGGGATCGTCCTGCTCATCCTGCTCACCTGACATGGCGGCGTCTTCCCACAACCAGCCTGTCTCCGCTGATGAAGTTGTTATACCGCGAGCTGTTGCTGTTACCAAGCTGCTGTGCAATCCAACCAGCCAAACCGCAGGGACTTGACTAGAGCCGGTTCCAGGACAGCAGTGATCGCTGCTACAGCAGGACTCTGACAGCAGTGATCGCTCCTATAGCAGGACTGGGACAGCAGTGATCGCTTCTACAGCAGGACTGGGACAGCAGTGATCGTTTCTACAGCCGGACTGGGACAGCAGTGATCGTTTCTACAGCCGGACTGGGGCAGCAGTGATCGCTTCTACAGCCGGACTGGGACAGCAGTGATCGCTGCTACAGCAGGACTGGGACAGCAGTGATCGCTTCTACAGCAGGACTGGGACAGCAGTGATCGTTTCTACAGCCGGACTGGGACAGCAGTGATCGCTCCTACAGCCGAGCGGGACAGCAGTGATCGCTCCTACAGCCGGACTGGGATAGCAGTGGTCGCTCCTACAGCCGGACTGGGACAGCAGTGATCGCTTCTACAGCCGGACTGGGGCAGCAGTGGTCGCTCCTACAGCCGGACTGGGACAGCAGTGATCGCTTCTACAGCCGGACTGAACAGCAGTGATCGCTTCAATAGCCGGACTGGGACAGCAGTGATCGCTCCTACAGCCGGATTGGGACAGCAGTGATCGCTTCTACAGCCGGACTGAACAGCAGTGATCGCTTCAATAGCCGGATTGGGACAGCAGTGATCGCTTCAATAGCCGGACAGGGACAGCAGTGATCGCTTCAATAGCCGGACTGGGACAGCAGTGATCGCTTCAACAGCCGGACTGGGACAGCAGTGATCGCTCCTACAGCCGGACTGGGACAGCAGTGATCGCTTCAATAGCCGGACTGGGACAGCAGTGATCGCTTCAATAGCCGGACTGGGACAGCAGTGATCGCTTCTACAGCCGGACTGGGACAGCAGTGATCGCTTCTACAGCCGGACTGGGACAGCAGTGATCGCTCCTACAGCCGGACTGGGATAGCAGTGATCGCTTCAATAGCCGGACTGGGACAGCAGTGATCGCTCCTACAGCCGGACTGGGACAGCAGTGATCGCACACACAGACGGACGGAAGTCTAGTGAACCATGTGGTACCGATTACTTCACACTGCAGCCGTCTAACCGATGTTTGAAGCTGTTTTTCCCGGTAAACTCCTCCACCTTCCGGGTCTCCGCTGCAAAAATGTGTCATGACCTTTGGCCTCGGAAGATACCAATATTGTAGGTTAACGTAGTATAATTGCTAAGTACTAGATAGGTACTAATGATGACATAGATAGTTAAAGTATTATATACCTAATATCAAATATATTATTTGTTCAAATCCGAAACCAATAACGTCTTAGTATTATTTTTTTCACTATCATTAAAAGCGTTTATCCCCTGCTTGTATCTGGTATCTTCCCGGGTAAATATTTACCACAAAATGGCGGCGGTACGTTGTGTAAGTTGTGTGAAGCTGAGGAAACCGAGTTCTCTACCTCTTCCTGCCTAAGTTCTGAGCTGATTAGCAATGGCTGACAACAACGGAAGATGCGAGCAAACCAGTGAGTATATAGATACAGAGTTCTAGCTGATCTCGGCAGAGACAACAGGCTGGGAACATGACCTATTTGCTAGGATTCTGTAGAAGTGGTACTTAACGTTATAGTTATAAATTTTGTAACGCGTTTTCCAGATGTAACGTTACCTGGCAAGTCTGTCAGCTACATACAACAAAACGTTTGCTGATTGAATTTTCAGCACCTGTATTATCCTGGGGGGGGGGGGGGGGGGCTTGCTCCCCCAGGAAAATTTAAAATCTTGACCCTCTAAAACGCCATTTCCTGCGTTTTGAGGGGCGAATTTTGCTGCCAGACTATTAAAGCTATAAGTTTTGATGGCAATCACTGCTCCCTAACCCACCCCACCCCATCCCTCCTGTGCTGCCGACACTGCTACTGGCTGCATAAACCCCGATATATCATTATATTATATTATATTATATTGTATATAGATTTATGCACATATTAGTACATGATGATTTACTTATAATATTACTTCTGCACAGTTGAATTATTTGGGTCTACAACAGGAAATCTGTTTTTCACATCTACTTCATACTCCATTGTTTTTCTGGAAAAATCTTGAAATGAAAGTGACCTAATCGCATTTTGGCATTGGCTCATGAGTTCTTAGGAAAGCACCCAGCTCAGTGCTCTTACATGTAGAACAGTCAGTTCAGTTCTGTAGAACAGTTCAGTTCTGTAGAACAGACCACAGGAGTTCTGTAGAACAGTTCAGTTCTGTAGAACAGACCACAGGAGTTCTGTAGAACAGTTCAGTTCTGTAGAACAGACCACAGGAGTTCTGTAGAACAGTTCAGTTCTGTAGAACAGACCAGAGGAAGGAGAATTCTGCCGCAACAAGTTTGTACCCATCATCCCTTGCGCTTGAAACGAGCCTCGATGTCGTCAATGCTGCCATTTCCAGGGCCTGGCGATGTTTACTGATTACAAATGAAGAACTTAAACTTTTGACCTGCAGAGTTCAAGACAACCCAGCTTGTGATATTGAACAACTGCACACTGCATTCTCTTTAGTGTACTAGTAACCTTTTCTTCAGCTTTGCAATCTGACAATGATTCTCTAGACAGAACCAAACTTGTTCAGACCAGTTGTAGTCACCCTCCTGTACTTTTCTGTTCCAGACAACCCCAGGAAGAGAAAGTGTGACTCAGAAACGCCAAACCAAACAGGCACCAAGTGTGCTGTGGAGGACGGCTTCTCCTGGTGGACCTGCCTGATGTTGGGGATGCCGCACGAAAAGTCTCAGCCGCACACAGTGCCTGTCCAGTATCAGCAGCAAACAGTGCCTGTCCAAAACTCCCAGAACTGTTGAGCCATCTGTGCTGTTAGGCTGCTCTTATTATCTTTTAAAAGTGTTTGTTGAACGAAACAATTGCTAATATTGTGTAAGACTTCCCATGAAATTATATTAGAAACCTTTTACAATATTTTTACTGCCAAAAATTCTCAGGGATTTTATTTTAGATCAAAAGGTCTGAACTAATAATAATGATAATCTTTATTGCATGTATAAATAAAGTTTTCTAGGACTTGAGTAAAAAGAATCAATTTTTAAAACTTGTCAGCATAAGATTAAAGAAGAAATTTAATGTTCTGTCAAATCCCAAGTTTAGAGGACTTATCGTTGATTTTGTATCGTAATCGTAGACAGTATCGTTAATTTTTGCTAGTTCATTCGACATTCCTTTCTGTCTGCTGGGGTGCATTAATCTGTACTAACCACAAGGCCAAAGTTAAGGTTTATTAAGTAGAACTTTTGTACTGTGAGAAGCTGAAGACTTGGGGGAGGGGGGCACCCTCAGATGGAGGACTCAGACCTACAAACAGCTTCTCCTAGCAACAGTCATGTGATAGCAGAAGCCGGCTGTGATTGGCTGCCGGCGGAGCCTGAGAGGCCCCTGCCCAGTGACTGCTGTGGAAGTGGGTGTGTCTCTCCTAGCAACAGTCATGTGACAGCAGAAGCTGGCTGTGATTGGCTGCCAGCAGAGCCTGAGAAGCCCCTGCCCAGTGACTGCTTTGGTAACGGGTGTGTCTCTCCTAGCAACAGTCATGTGACAGCAGAAGCTGGCTGTGATTGGCTGCCGGCGGAGCCTGAGAAGCCCCTGCCCAGTGACTGCTTTGGTAACGGGTGTGTCTCTCCTAGCAACAGTCATGTGACAGCAGAAGCTGGCTGTGATTGGCTGCCGGCGGAGCCTGAGAAGCCCCTGCCCAGTGACTGCTGCGGTAACGGGTGTGTTCCGTGTGTGATGGACATCTATGAGCAGGAGATGCAGCTGTGGCGAGAGGAGTGCCGATCTGGCAGGGAAGGGAAACCCTCAGCACAGCGGGAAAGCAGCGATCCTCTGACTGTGAGTGCGGTTCTCATGCGTATTTGTATTTGCAGCACCAGAAGTTTAGTAAAAGAGGCACTTCTTTTACAGTCCGATATAGGCGCTGCTATCCCCTTGCACTAGATTTTATTGTAAGTTTTAATACAAAATAACCTAAATTCAATTCACAATCGATATTTGGAAGATTGCTTTTTCCTCCGACCTATGATGATCTTCCATTTTCACCCTTCCACTCACAACACCAGACCTGCAGGAACATGCCTGGATACCGCTTGTAGTGCTTAGGGGGGCCTTTTTTTCGCCGTGTTTCATTAATTGAGTGATTGCCTGCAGGCTGGGCCTATGCTGATTGATTGATTGATTGATTGATTGATTGATTGATTGATTGATTGATTGATTGATTGATTGATTGATTGATTGATTGCCTGCAGGCTGGGCCTGTGCTGAGTCCAGACAAGTACGTGACCTTTCAGCTGGAGAGCATCCAGAGGCTGACCCATGACACGACCTCTGACACAAATGTGTACACGTTCCACATTCCTGAGAACAGGCAGCTTGGGTTGGCCACGGGACAGCACATCATCTTAAGGTACAGCACATCATCTTAAGGTACAGCACAACATCTTAAGGTACAGCACATCATCTTAAGGTACAGCACATCATCTTAATGTACAGCACATCATCTTAAGGTACAGCACATCATCTTAAGGTACAGCACATCATTTCAAGGTACAGCACATCATTTTAACTTAAGGTATAGCACATCATCTTAAGGTACAGCACATCATCTTGAGGTACAGCACATCATCTTAAGGTACAGCACATCATCTTAAGGTACAGCACATCATCTTAAGGTACAGCACATCATCTTAAGGTACAGCACAACATCTTAAGGTACAGCACATCATCTTAAGGTACAGCACATCATCTTAAGGTATAGCACATCATCTTAAGGTATAGCACATCATCTTAAGGTACAGCACATCATCTTAAGGTACAGCACATCATCTTAAGGTACAGCACATCACCTTGAACTCGAATATGATACAAGTGGAGCATGAATATGATATGAGTGGAACATGAATATGATATCAGTGGAGCATGAATATGATATGAGTGGAATATGATATGAGTGGAATATGATATGAGCATGAATATGATATGAGTGGAGCATGAATATGATATGAGTGGAGCATGAATATGATATCAGTGGAGCATGAATATGATATGAGTGGAATATGATATGAGTGGAATATGATATGAGCATGAATATGATATGAGTGAACAACAAGAAGCCACTGTGAGAGGCTCTGACTTGTGTCGTTGGTTTGCTCAGGGGTTCAGTGGCCGGCAGGTCAGTGACCCGACAGTACACGCCCATCAGCCCGCCGGACGCCAAAGGCTACTTCCAGGTGCTGATCAAGGTGAGCATCATATAGCCTCCCTAACTCCTTCATATAGCCTCCCTAACTCCTTCATACAGCCTCCCTCACTCCTTCATACAGCCTCCCTCACTCCTTCATATAGCCTCCCTCACTCCTTCATACAGCCTCCCTCACTCCTTCATATAGCCTCCCTAACTCCTTCATATAGCCTCCCTCACTCCTTCATATAGCCTCCCTAACTCCTTCATACAGCCTCCCTCACTCCTTCATATAGCCTCCCTCACTCCTTCATATAGCCTCCCTCACTCCTTCATACAGCCTCCCTCACTCCTTCATATAGCCTCCCTAACTCCTTCATATAGCCTCCCTCACTCCTTCATATAGCCTCCCTAACTCCTTCATACAGCCTCCCTCACTCCTTCATATAGCCTCCCTCACTCCTTCATATAGCCTCCCTAACTCCTTCATATAGCCTCCCTAACTCCTTCATATAGCCTCCCTAACTCCTTCATACAGCCTCCCTCACTCCTTCATATAGCCTCCCTCACTCCTTCATACAGCCTCCCTCACTCCTTCATATAGCCTCCCTAACTCCTTCATATAGCCTCCCTCACTCCTTCATATAGCCTCCCTCACTCCTTCATATAGCCTCCCTAACTCCTTCATATAGCCTCCCTCACTCCTTCATATAGCCTCCCTAACTCCTTCATACAGCCTCCCTAACTCCTTCATACAGCCTCCCTCACTCCTTCATATAGCCTCCCTAACTCCTTCATATAGCCTCCCTAACTCCTTCATACAGCCTCCCTAACTCCCTCACTCCTTCATATAGCCTCCCTAACTCCTTCATATAGCCTCCCTAACTCCCTCACTCCTTCATATAGCCTCCCTCACTCCCTCACTCCTTCATATAGCCTCCCTAACTCCCTCACTCCTTCATATAGCCTCCTTCACTCCTTTATATAGCCTCCCTCACTCCTTCACTCCTTCATATAGCCTCCCTCACTCCTTCATATAGCCTCCTTCACTCCTTCATATAGCCTCCTTCACTCCTTTATATAGCCTCCCTCACTCCTTCACTCCTTCATATAGCCTCCCTCACTCCTTCATATAGCCTCCTTCACTCCTTTATATAGCCTCCCTAACTCCTTCATATAGCCTCCCTCACTCCTTCACTCCTTCATATAGCCTCCCTCACTCCTTCATATAGCCTCCTTCACTCCTTCATATAGCCTCCCTCACTCCTTCACTCCTTCATATAGCCTCCTTCACTCCTTTATATAGCCTCCCTCACTCCTTCACTCCTTCATATAGCCTCCCTCACTCCTTCACTCCTTCATATAGCCTCCCTAACTCCTTCATACAGCCTCCCTCACTCCTTCATATAGCCTCCCTAACTCCTTCATACAGCCTCCCTCACTCCTTCATATAGCCTCCCTCACTCCTTCATATAGCCTCCCTAACTCCTTCATATAGCCTCCCTAACTCCTTCATACAGCCTCCCTAACTCCTTCATACAGCCTCCCTCACTCCCTCACTCCTTCATATAGCCTCCCTAACTCCCTCACTCCTTCATATAGCCTCCTTCACTCCTTTATATAGCCTCCCTAACTCCTTCATACAGCCTCCCTCACTCCTTCATATAGCCTCCCTCACTCCTTCATATAGCCTCCCTAACTCCTTCATACAGCCTCCCTCACTCCTTCATATAGCCTCCCTAACTCCTTCATATAGCCTCCCTCACTCCTTCATATAGCCTCCCTAACTCCTTCATATAGCCTCCCTCACTCCTTCATATAGCCTCCCTAACTCCTTCATATAGCCTCCCTAACTCCTTCATATAGCCTCCCTAACTCCTTCATACAGCCTCCCTAACTCCTTCATATAGCCTCCCTAACTCCTTCATATAGCCTCCCTAACTCCTTCATATAGCCTCCCTAACTCCTTCATACAGCCTCCCTCACTCCTTCATATAGCCTCCCTAACTCCTTCATATAGCCTCCCTCACTCCTTCATATAGCCTCCCTAACTCCTTCATATAGCCTCCCTAACTCCTTCATATAGCCTCCCTAACTCCTTCATATAGCCTCCCTAACTCCTTCATATAGCCTCCCTAACTCCTTCATACAGCCTCCCTCACTCCCTCACTCCTTCATATAGCCTCCCTAACTCCCTCACATACAGCCTCCCTCACTCCTTCACTGCCTCACTATCATTATTCATATATATGATATAGCCTAAAGGTCATTAATGCTATCATATAGCCTATAGGTCATTAATGCTATCATCATTCATATATATGATATAGCCTATCAAAGTGAGCCAGGCAGGTTATTATTGTTATTTGTTGTGCAGGTGTACTAGACAGGTGTGATAACCAGGATGTTACCTGCTGTACAGGTGTATCAGACAGGTGTGATAACCAGGATGTTGTACAGGTATATCAGACAGGTTTGATAACCAGGATGTTACCTGTTGTACAGGTGTATCAGACAGGTGCAATAGCCAGCATGTTGTACAGGTGTATCAGACAGGTGTGATAACCAGCATGTTGTACAGGTGTATCAGACAGGTGTGATAACCAGCATGTTGTGCAGGTGTATCAGACAGGTGTGATGTCCAGGTACGTGCGCAGCTGGAAGGTTGGAGACAGGGTGGAGTGGAGAGGGCCCTTCGGGACTTTCACCTACCGAGCAAACCAGGTGAGGGAGATCAAAACAGTGCAGCCTGTAGTTGTGACTGTTCTTTGTTAGTAGTTGTGAGTGTTATTTCATAGTAGTTGTGACTGTTCTTTGATAGCAGTTGTGACTATTATTTGATAGCAGTTGTGACTGTTCTTTGATAGTAGTTGTGACTGTTATTTGATAGCAGTTGTGACTATTATTTGATAGCAGTTGTGACTGTTCTTTGATAGTAGTTGTGACTGTTATTTGATAGTAGTTGTGACTATTATTTGATAGCAGTTGTGACTGTTCTTTGATAGTAGTTGTGACTGTTCTTTGATAGTAGTTGTGACTGTTATTTCATAGTAGTTGTGACTATTATTTGATAGTAGTTGTGACTATTATTTGATAGCAGTTGTGACTATTATTTGATAGTAGTTGTGACTGTTCTTTGATAGTAGTTGTGACTGTTATTTCATAGTAGTTGTGACTATTATTTGATAGTAGTTGTGACTGTTCTTTGATAGTAGTTGTGACTATTATTTGATAGCAGTTGTGACTGTTCTTTGATAGTAGTTGTGACTGTTATATGATAGTAGTTGTGACTATTATTTGATAGTAGTTGTGACTGTTATTTCATAGTAGTTGTCACTATTCTTTGATAGCAGTTGTGACTGTTACTTGATAGTAGTTGTGACTATTATTTGATAGCAGTTGTGACTGTTCTTTGATAGTAGTTGTGACTGTTATTTGATAGCAGTTATGACTGTTATTTGATTCTTTGATAGTAGTTACCTTTGCCAGAATGGCTAAGGTTATGTTTTCGGTTTGGTGGTGTGGTTCTCCCCGTTTGTGAGCAGCATAACTCGAGAGGACTTTGATGGATGCAGCTGATATTTGGTGGGTGGGTAGGGGTGTGGAAGACGAAGGTCGAGTTCGATAATGGGCCTCCTAGCGGCTTGCTAAGGTACTGCAGCAGGACCTGCATGCTTGATATCTCGCGTTTCGGACATGCTGCGGTCGTGATTTTTGAGCGTTAGGGAGCCCTTAAAGCAGGGAGTGATTGCTGCGAGTTTGGGCCCCCTAGTGGCTTTCATGGAAGTGCAGGCGCCGGTTTAATTGCAAACTTTTGTCTGCGGACAGCATAACTCGAGAAGACTTCGACGGATGCAGCTGGTATTTGGTGGGTGGGTAGGGGTCTGGGAAACGAAGGGGGAGTTCGATAATGGGCCCCCTAGCAGCTTCCCTTGGTACTGCAGCGCAACTTCCGGGTGTGTTTTCTCATCTTCTAAACATGATATGGTCACGAATTTTGGGTGTTAGATAGCTCTTATGCTCAGGAGTTAGTAACATAAGTTTGGGCCCCCTAGTTGCCCTTATTCTTGGTCTACAGATTATTAAATCTTATGTGTACATAGCATGTATATACCCCATCATGTATAATGTACTGTCCCTATAAACAATTTTCTTGTAATCCTATGGTCTGGTTCATAGTCGTGTTGACCTCTTTTGCAGCAACTATGACCTTTGGGGTCACTTCTTGTCAATCTTACACTATAGGCTTGGGCATGAGGTAACCATTACACCCAAATATAGCCATAGTGCCAGAATGGCTATGGTTATGTTTTGTGCTTGTGAGTCTGTGTGTGTGTGTGTCTGTGTGTGTGTGTGTGTGTGTGTGTGTGTGTGTGTTAACAGCATAACTCAAGAAGCCTCGGATGGATCCCGATAATATTTGGTAGGTGGGTAGGGGTTGGGAAAACGAAGGTCAAGTTCGGTAATGGGCTCCCTAGCGGCTTGCTAAGGTACTGCAGCAGAAACTCAATTTTTTATATCTCATGTTCTGGACATGTTGTGGTCGCGATGTTTAAATGGTAAATAGCCCTTGGGGCAGAGAGTAAGTGCTGTAAGTTTTGACCCCCTAACGGCTTGTTTGGAACTGCAGCCGCCGATTTCCTTTCAAACTTTGGAGGAGAATAACTCGGGAACGTGTAGAAGGATCGTCATGATTTTTGGTATGTTTGTGACTGTTCTTTGATAGTAGTTGTGACTGTTACTTGATAGTAGTTGTGACTGTTATTTGATAGTAGTTGTGACTGTTCTTTGATAGCAGTTGTGACTATTATTCGATAGTAGTTGTGACTGTTATTTGATAGCAGTTGTGACTGTTCTTTGATAGCAGTTGTGACTGTTATTCGATAGTAGTTGTGACTGTTCTTTGATAGTAGTTGTGACTGTTCTTTGATAGCAGTTGTGACAGTTCTCTGATAGTAGTTGTGACTTCTTTGATAGTAGTTGTGACTGTTCTTTGATAGAAGTTGTAACTGTTCTTTGATAGTAGTTGTGACTGTTATTTGATCTTTGTTTATCTGTCATAAGAAACTGTTAGTGACTACACTGACCTCTGACCTCCCCAGTACCGCCATGTTGTGATGGTTGCCGCGGGAACTGGAATCACGCCCATGCTGCAGGTTGCTAGGCGTGTCCTTAGTAACGAGGAGGACGAGACGCTGGTGAGGCTGCTGTATGCTTGCAGACGGTACCAAGACATTCTTCTTAAAGACACGCTGGACAATATGGCCGCTTTCTGGAACTTCTCTGTGTCCTACTGGCTCAGTCAGGTAGGAACTCACTAACCCACTCCCTCACTCACTCCCTCACTCACTCCCTCACTCACTCCCTCCCTCCCTCCCTCCCTCCCTCCGTCCCTCCCTCCCTCCCTCCCTCCCTCCCTCCCTCCCTCCCTCCCTCCCTCCCTCCCTCACTCACACACACTCACTCACTCTCACTCAAACACACTCACTCTCACTCAAACACACTCACTCACTCGCTCACACACACTCACTCACTCTCAAACACTCACACACTCACTCACTCACACACTCACTCACACACTCCCTCCCTCCCTCCCTCCCTCCCTCCCTCCCTCCCTCCCTCCCTCCCTCCCTCCCTCCCTCCCTCCCTCCCTCCCTCCCTCACACACACTCACTCACTCACTCTCACTCAAACACACTCACTCTCACTCAAACACACTCACTCACTCGCTCATACACACTCACTCACTCACTCACTCTCACTCAAACACGCTCACTCTCACTCAAACACACTCACTCTCACTCAAACACACTCACTCACTCGCTCACACACACTCACTCACTCACACACACTCACTCACTCACTCACACACACTCACTCACTCACTCTCAATCAAACACACTCACTCTCAATCAAACACACTCACTCACTCGCTCGCACACACTCACTCACTCTCAAACACACTCCCTCCCTCCCTCCCTCCCTCCCTCCCTCCCTCCCTCCCTCCCTCCCTCCCTCCCTCCCTCCCTCCCTCCCTCCCTCCCTCCCTCCCTCCCTCCCTCCCTCCCTCACACACACTCACACACTCACTCTCACTCAAACACACGCACTCACACTCACTCACTCTCACACTCACTCATTCACTCACTCACTCACACACTCACACACTCGCTCACACACACTCACTCACTCTCACTCAAACACACTCACACACACTCACACTCACTCACACACTCACACATTTACTTACTCACTCACTCACTAACTAACCCACTCACTCACACTCACTCGCACACTCACTCATTCACTCACACACTCACACACTCACTCACTAACCCACTCACTCAAACACCCACTCACTCACACTCACTCACACACTCACTCACACACTCACTCTCACTCACTCACACACTCACTCACTCACACTCACATACTCACTCACACTCATTCACTCACTCTCACACACACACACTCACACACTCACTCACACACTCTCAGTCACTCACTCACTAACCCTCTCACACACACTCACTCACTCACTCACTCACTCACTCACTCACTCACACACTCACTCACCGACTCTCACTCTTGCTCCCCCCATACTATCTCACTCTCTCACTCACTCTCACTCACCTACCCACTCAATACTCACTACCTTATTCACTTAATCAGTCACCCACTCATTCACTCACTCGCTCGCTCACTCAACCACCCACCCACAGACCCATTCACTCATTCACTCACTCTCCCACTGGTGCAGTCAGGTTGATGTGCTTGTGCTTTGATTTAAAATTCCTGGGTAGGGCTGGGTCATTTCAACAAAAGGGTTTCCAAATCAGAATGTAAGGTTTCTAGCAAGGAATTTGTCTAATGATCTAATTTTTGTGCAGGAGAATCAGCAGAATTTTCACCCCAAATATGGAGATGAGATCCACCATGGCCGGCTGGACCGGGCTGTTCTGTCTGCTGAGCTGCCTCCCCCTGGAAGTGCAGTGCTGGTGCTGATCTGTGGAACCCGATCCTTTAACTCAGACATGGAGGAAAGCTTGAAGGCCTCAGGCTTCCCACAAACAGACATCTTCAGATTTTAGCTTCCCACAAACAGACATCTTCAGATTTTAGGCTTCCCACAAACAGACATCTTCAGATTTTAGGCTTCCCTCAAACAGACATCTTTAGATTTTAGCTTCCCTCAAATAGACATCCTCAGATTTTAGGCTTCCCGCAAACAGACATCTTCAGATTTTAGCTTCCCAGAAACAGACATCTTCAGATTTTAGCTTCCCACAAACAGACATCTTCAGATTTTAGCTTCCCACAAACAGACATCTTCAGATTTTAGGCTTCCCACAAACAGACATCTTCAGATTTTAGGCTTCCCACAAACAGACATCTTCAGATTTTAGGCTTCCCACAAACAGACATCTTCAGAATTTAGGCTTCCCACAAACAGACATCTTCAGATTTTAGGCTTCCTTCAAACAGACATCTTCAGATTTTAGCTTCCCACAAACAGACATCTTCAGATTTTAGCTTCCCAGAAACAGACATCTTCAGATTTTAGGCTTCCCACAAACAGACATCTTCAGATTTTAGGCTTCCCTCAAACAGACATCTTCAGATTTTAGCTTCCCTCAAATAGACATCTTCAGATTTTAGGCTTCCCAGAAACAGACATCTTCAGATTTTAGGCTTCCCAGAAACAGACATCTTCAGATTTTAGGCTTTATACGGACATTTTAATGGTTCCTGCTGTTTTTCGTAACTGATGACAGCAGATGTTTTGTATTTTTATGATGTCCTTTAGTTATAAACGTAGTATAAGGAACAGTTTTTCTGAACCTTGGTGCCTTGTGTCACTCCCAACTTGCTGTATAAATGTCTCAGTGAGGCCTTTCAATGTTTTGGAGCCGAAAAAAGCGTATTTTGTGCCATGGTTCATCAGCATTTTCCTTTCTTAGCAATGTATTTTTTAATACTTTGAGCAGAACAAAGCAGTTAACTGCAGGGTACAAAGAGTACAGAGGTCTCTATTTTCTGCAAAGGGACAGAGAAAGTTTTGCACAAGCTGCAGTTGACCAGAATTGGGTTTAGTAGTTTTTTGTCCTGCAGCCATTGATTTTCTCACGTGTTCCCCCTCCATTGAGTACAGTTCTAGCAGTCAAGCAGGATGTTTCTCTGAGTTTCTCTGGTAATTAGGAAGTTTCTCTGGTAATTAGGAAGTTTCTCTGGTAATTAGGAAGTTTCTCTGAGTTTCTTTGACAATCTTATCAGTTTTGGAGATCAGGTTAGCACGGCAACTCCCTGAGCTTAGTCCTAATGCCAACCTTTGACTCTGCTGTGATGTCATTTCGATTCTGTATGGTTCCAAGCTACTATTTTCTGTTATCATTGTTGGTGCTATTAAGCCTACAATTTCCTACGTCTACCCGGGTAAAGAATGATGTTCCTCATGTCATGTTACCTCTGGTCCGGGTACCAGAAAAACTGTAGATGCAATGGCTGTACAATATCATGTATGAAATATTTTGCAGCCAGGAGCTTTACTTTTCTACGTTTGTATGGAAGTGTCTTTTAAACTGTGAAAAAGATTAAAATAATGAATTAACAGACTGTGTTTCATGTGTTTCATTGTTGTATTTTTCTTGTAACGTCATGCTAAGTGTTAACATGGCAGCCATTTTACATTTTAAGCTTACAAAGGGTAGAGTCAGCTCTAACATCCAAGCTTATGATTCATGTAGGGTCAGCTCTAACGTCCAAGCTTATGACTCATGTAGGGTCAGCTCTAACATCCAAGCTTATGACTCATGTAGGGTCAGCTCTAACGTCCAAGCTTATGACTCATGTAGGGTCAGCTCTAACATCCAAGCTTATGACTCATGTAGGGTCAGCTCTAACATCCAAGCTTATGACTCATGTAGGGTCAGCTCTAACGTCCAAGCTTATGATTAGATAGGGTCAGCTCTAACATCCAAGCTTATGACTCATGTAGGGTCAGCTCTAACATCCAAGCTTATGACTCATGTAGGGTCAGCTCTAACATCCAAGCTTATGACTCATGTAGGGTCAGCTCTAACATCCAAGCTTATGACTCATGTAGGGTCAGCTCTAACATCCAAGCTTATGACTCATGTAGGGTCAGCTCTAACATCCAAGCTTATGACTCATGTAGGGTCAGCTCTAACATCCAAGCTTATGACTCATGTAGGGTCAGCTCTAACATCCAAGCTTATGACTCATGTAGGGTCAGCTCTAACATCCAAGCTTATGACTCATGTAGGGTCAGCTCTAACATCCAAGCTTATGACTCATGTAGGGTCAGCTCTAACATCCAAGCTTATGACTCATGTAGGGTCAGCTCTAACATCCAAGCTTATGACTCATGTAGGGTCAGCTCTAACATCCAAGCTTATGACTCATGTAGGGTCAGCTCTAACATCCAAGCTTATGACTCATGTAGGGTCAGCTCTAACATCCAAGCTTATGACTCATGTAGGGTCAGCTCTAACATCCAAGCTTATGACTCATGTAGGGTCAGCTCTAACATCCAAGCTTATGACTCATGTAGGATCAGCTCTAACATCCAAGCTTATGACTCATGTAGGGTCAGCTCTAACATCCAAGCTTATGACTCATGTAGGGTCAGCTCTAACGTCCAAGCTTATGACTCATGTAGGGTCATCAGCTCTAACATCCAAGCTTATGACTCATGTAGGGTCAGCTCTAACATCCAAGCTTATGACTCATGTAGGGTCAGCTCTAACGTCCAAGCTTATGACTCATGTAGGGTCAGCTCTAACATCCAAGCTTATGATTAGATAGGGTCAGCTCTAACATCCAAGCTTATGACTCATGTAGGGTCAGCTCTAACGTCCAAGCTTATGGTTAGATGGGGTCAGCTCTAACGTCCAAGCTTATGACTCATGTAGGGTCAGCTCTAACATCCAAGCTTATGACTCATGTAGGGTCAGCTCTAACATCCAAGCTTATGAATCATGTAGGGTCAGCTCTAACGTCCAAGCTTATGACTCATGTAGGGTCAGCTCTAACATCCAAGCTTATGACTCATGTAGGGTCAGCTCTAACATCCAAGCTTATGACTCATGTAGGGTCAGCTCTAACATCCAAGCTTATGACTCATGTAGGGTCAGCTCTAACGTCCAAGCTTATGACTCATGTAGGGTCAGCTCTAACATCCAAGCTTATGATTAGATAGGGTCAGCTCTAACATCCAAGCTTATGACTCATGTAGGGTCAGCTCTAACGTCCAAGCTTATGGTTAGATGGGGTCAGCTCTAACGTCCAAGCTTATGACTCATGTAGGGTCAGCTCTAACATCCAAGCTTATGACGCATGTAGGGTCAGCTCTAACATCCAAGCTTATGACTCATGTAGGGTCAGC
Source organism: Branchiostoma floridae x Branchiostoma belcheri (assembly GCA_019207045.1). Classification (NCBI taxonomy): domain Eukaryota; kingdom Metazoa; phylum Chordata; class Leptocardii; order Amphioxiformes; family Branchiostomatidae; genus Branchiostoma; species Branchiostoma floridae x Branchiostoma belcheri. The sequence goes on along the minus strand of CM033037.1, from coordinate 14,381 downwards.
TCTAACGTCCAAGCTTATGACTCATGTAGGGTCAGCTCTAACATCCAAGCTTATGACTCATGTAGGGTCAGCTCTAACGTCCAAGCTTATGACTCATGTAGGGTCAGCTCTAACATCCAAGCTTATGAATCATGTAGGGTCAGCTCTAACATCCAAGCTTATGATCAGATAGGGTCAGCTCTAACATCCAAGCTTATGATTAAGGTAGGGTCAGCTCTAACGTCCAAGCTTATGAATCATGTAGGGTCAGCTCTAACATCCAAGCTTATGATCAGATAGGGTCAGCTCTAACATCCAAGCTTATGATTAAGGTAGGGTCAGCTCTAACGTCCAAGCTTATGACTCATGTAGGGTCAGCTCTAACATCCAAGCTTATGACTCATGTAGGGTCAGCTCTAACATCCAAGCTTATGACTCATGTAGGGTCAGCTCTAACGTCCAAGCTTATGACTCATGTAGGGTCAGCTCTAACATCCAAGCTTATGACTCATGTAGGGTCAGCTCTAACGTCCAAGCTTATGACTCATGTAGGGTCAGCTCTAACATCCAAGCTTATGACTCATGTAGGGTCAGCTCTAACATCCAAGCTTATGACTCATGTAGGGTCAGCTCTAACATCCAAGCTTATGACTCATGTAGGGTCAGCTCTAACGTCCAAGCTTATGATTAGATAGGGTCAGCTCTAACATCCAAGCTTATGACTCATGTAGGGTCAGCTCTAACGTCCAAGCTTATGACTCATGTAGGGTCAGCTCTAACATCCAAGCTTATGACTCATGTAGGGTCAGCTCTAACATCCAAGCTTATGACTCATGTAGGGTCAGCTCTAACATCCAAGCTTATGATTAGATGGGGTCAGCTCTAACATCCAAGCTTATGATTCATGTAGGGTCAGCTCTAACGTCCAAGCTTATGACTAAGGTAGGTATTATTGCTAGATGTGTTCTGTGGGAGGGGCCGCCCATACCAGGAGGGCCCACCTGTACCGCCCGTACCAGGGTACTGGACCCTACATCGACGCAGCGTAAACACACATGCGGGACGGTTCGTCAACAGCTTGTTCTTCAATTACACCCTGCGGGAAAGCTGCCCGGTCCAGGTGACGGAAAAATTGTACAGCCTCTTAATACGTTTACCAAATACACCTGCGGGTACTGCCCGGACCAGGTAACGGTTGCCTCACATCACATCAGCACATGACCAAATACACCTGCGGGTACTGTCCGGACCAGGTAACGTTTGTCTCACATCACATCAGCACATGACCAAATACACCTGCGGGTACTGCCCGGACCAGGTAACATTTGCCTCACACCACATCAGCACATGACCAAATACACCTGCGGATACATCCCGGACCAGGTAACGTTTGCCTCACACACATTTTTTTTGGTTCTCCTGTCGATTGGACAGATGAGGGGGAAGACAGGCTTTTTGCCTGTTTGCCTGACCTGCACATGACTTTTTATGGTGAAGGAGGGGTGTGCAATTCCTTCTCCACCCTCTCGTCTACTGGAGCACTAAGTTTCACAGGGGCAACTGTATGCAACGTGTGAGGCGGCTGCAGCAGATGCAGCTTTGTTGTTTGGAGTATCCGTCTCCTAGGAGGACTTCCAGCCAAGGATGTAAGGGGTTCCTCCTACCCCCGACTCGTGTGCCAAGGCGGGTGCCGCTCATGCCCGAACATGCCTCTAAGGCCTGTCTCGGCCACAAAGCCCCACCAAGGCCACACAACGCCACTAGCCGCAGCTAGATACTCATTTACACGTGAGTTAAGTGAGGAAAGTCGTGTAAAGCAAGGGCACAAGATCGGTGACACTGAAGCTGGATTCGAACCCGCAACCTCTCGGTCTCGAGCCTCAAATGCTGCCACTGCGCCGTGCGGTCTCACACCACATTAGTACATGACCAAATACACCTGCGGGTACTGCCCGGACCAGGTAACATTTGTCTCACAACAGCAGCACATGACCAAATACACCTGCGGGTACATCCCGGACCAGGTAACGTTTGTCACACAACAGCAGCACATGACCAAATACACCTGCGGGTACATCCCGGACCAGGTAACGTTTGCCACACATCACATTAGCACATGACCAAATACACCTGCGGGTACTGTCCGGACCAGGTAACATTTGTCTCACAACAGCAGCACATGACCAAATACACCTGCGGGTATTGCCCGGACCAGGTAAGGCCTAGGTCACATTTCCTAACCGGGCCCGGCGCCCGGCCGGGATTTTTGCGGAAACGAAAAATTTAAGTTTAAGCCAATAAATATGCGCAATGTATGCTGTTGAATTATTTCGGTCCGTTTTGTGTTGTTGTTGTCTTTTATATCCTACGTAGCCCCTTTGTGGAAATGTGACCTTAGCCTAACGTTTGCCTCACATCACATTAGCACATGGCCAGATACACCTGCGGGTACAGCCCGGACCAGGTAACGTTTGCCTCACATAACATCAGCACATGACCAAATACGCCTTCAAGTAGGTTGAGAGCCTCAAATCTGTTTTGGACTTCAACGTTGAAGGTTTCCCGTACTGTTGATGACTGAAGTGCCTCTAGGTTAAGGAGTCTAGATTAAGGAGAGTTCTTCGTTTACTCCTGCCACACTTCTTTATCCTGAGCCTGAGGCTTGCCCCCGCCATGTTGTGGTGAGATCCACAGTCAGGTCCATGGTAGGCGCGGGAGTTTGTGACGCACTTCCTCCATCTCTTACTGATGAGGATGAAGTCGATCTGGTTCCTGTACCTGCTTCCTGGGGACAGCCATGTGTAGCGCCTCCTCTCATGTTGCTTGAAGGCTGTGTTGGTTATGAAGAGACCGTTCTCTTGGCAAAATTCCACCAGCCGTTCCCCTCTGTCGTTGGGAGTTCCTAGGCCGTAAGGTCCGCAGACATCATCTTCAAGCCTGTCTGCACCTACTTTAGCATTGAAGTCCCCCAACACCAAGGCCATGTCCTGGCTTGGGCACTCAAGTAGTAGTTGTTTGACTTCTTCATAGAACCTATCCACTTCCTCGTCTGGGGCATCTGTGGTTGGGGCATACACCTGTACCATGTACATGTTGAATGGAGATGCCTTCATGCGCACTAGCAGGATACGTTCATTCACCGCTTTGTAGGAGATCATGATTTTTGCCACTGCTTTGGATCGTAAGACCGCCACTCCTGCTCTGTGTATTTTTCCCCTGAGTAGATAACCATCTCTCCATCTGTGGTAGAGAAGAAACCAGATCCAGTCCAGTGGGTTTCGGCGACACCGAGAACATTGATGCCACACCTTTCCATTTCCCTCAGTAAGATAGCAAGGCTAAGACAGAGTTAATGCAAATGAGTCAATTAGCTCCTGTTGTTTAGTCGCAGGAGCTAAAATTGGACCTTCAACAAAGCCCCCAAACCCTCGGACCACTCTAAGAAAACAGCCAAGTGCAAATCATTGACCGACAGAAAGAAAGCCAACATTACCATCCCCTTTGTCCAAGGAGTTTCGGAAAAAACTCAGACGGATCTTCCAAAACTTCAACATCGCCACTCACTTCAAACCTCACTGAAGCCTCCGACACAAACTGGTGCATCCAAAAGATAGACCACAGAAAGGTACTAAAGCCAATGTAATCTACAGACTCAAATGTGAAGAACCAAACTGCAACAATACGTACATTGGTTAGACTAGCCGGCCACTAAAGGCAAGATACCAAGATTATTGCAAACCCAAGGCCAACGGCTACTTTTCTGCTATTTTCAACCACCTAGAGCACAACCAAGGACATTCCTTCAACCTCCAATCCACAGACATCCTAGACAGCGAAGCCCGCTGGTTTGAACGGGGAGTTAGAGAGGCCTTATATGAGAGAATATACAATCCCACCCTCAACAGAAAAGGGGGGCTACGTATGGAAATTTCCGGCACTTGGGACATAGCACTACCACTCCACCCCCCGCGCAACAAAACTTTTGACCCAGTGAGACCTGAGGTGACCCTGTGAAGCTGACACGGTGAAACTTGAGCTGACCCTGTAAAGCTGACCCAGTGAAATCGGAGCTGACACTGTAAAGCTGACCCAGTGAAATCGGAGCTGACCCTGTGAAGCTGACCATTGCTAGCCTAACTGCTGACCCTAAGTGCTGGGGTTAGGGTTAGGGTTAGAGTTAGGGTTAAGATCAGGGTCAGGGTCAGGGTCAGGGATAATTCACAGTAGGACCAATGCCTTATCATACTTTCCCTGGGTAAGATTTTCAGGAGTTTAAGGCACTGGTGGTCTTGAATCGGCATGGGCCTTGAACAGGCACGGGATGGTCTTGAGCCGGCACAGGCCTTGAACCGGCACTGGTCTTGAACCGGCACTGGTGGTCTTGAACCGGCACTGGTCTTGAACCGGCACTGGCCTTGAACCGGCACTGGTGGCCTTGAGCCGGCACTGGTCTTGAACCGGCACGGGATGGTCTTGAACCGGCACTGGTGGCCTTGAGCCGGCACTGGTCTTGAACCGGCACGGGATGGTCTTAAACCGGCACTGGTGGCCTTGAACCGGTACGGGCCTTGAACCGGCACTGGTGGTCTTGCACCGGCACTGGTCTTGCACCGGCACGGGATGGTCTTAAACCGGCACTGGTGGCCTTGAACCGGCACTGGCCTTGAACCGGCACTGGTGGTCTTGAACCGGCACTGGTCTTGAACCGGCACGGGCCTTGAACCGGCACTGGTGGTCTTGAACCGGCACTGGTCTTGCACCGTCACGGGATGGTCTTAAACCGGCACTGGTGGCCTTGAACCGGCACGGGCCTTGAAACGGCACTGGTGGTCTTGAACCGGCACTGGTCTTGAACCGGCACGGGCCTTGAACCGGCACTGGTGGTCTTGAACCGGCACTGGTCTTGCACCGGCACGGGATGGTCTTAAACCGGCACGGGCGGCCTTGAACCGGCACTGGTGGTCTTGAACCGGCACTGGTGGTCTTGAACCGGCACTGGTCTTGAACCGGTACGGGATGGTCTTGAACCGGCACTGGTGGTCTTGAGTCGGCACTGGCCTTGAACCGGCACTGGTGGTCTTAAACCGGCACGGGATGGTCTTGAACCGGCACTGGTGGTCTTGAACCGGCACTGGTCTTGCACCGGCACGGGATGGTCTTAAACCGGCACTGGTGGCCTTGAACCGGTACGGGCCTTGAACCGGCACTGGTCTTGAACCGGCACTGGTGGCCTTGAGCCGGCACTGGTCTTGAACCGGCACGGGATGGTCTTGCACCGGCACTGGTCTTGCACCGGCACGGGATGGTCTTAAACGGCACTGGTGGCCTTGAACCGGCACTGGCCTTGAACCGGCACTGGTGGTCTTGAACCGGCACTGGTCTTGAACCGGCACGGGCCTTGAACCGTCACTGGTGGTCTTGAACCGGCACTGGTCTTGCACCGGCACGGGATGGTCTTAAACCGGCACTGGTGGCCTTGAACCGGCACGGGCCTTGAACCGACACTGGTGGTCTTGAACCGGCACTGGTCTTGAACCGGCACGGGATGGTCTTGAACCGGCACTGGTGGTCTTGAGTCGGCACTGGCCTTGAACCGGCACTGGTGGTCTTGAACCGGCACGGGTCTTGAACCGGCACTGGTGGTCTTGAACCGGCACTGGTCTTGCACCGGCACGGGATGGTCTTAAACCGGCACTGGTGGCCTGGAACCGGCTGTTATCTGCAGAGTGTTTGGGTGCAGTCTGTTGATAATCAGAAACAGTTTCATGTCGTATTGATAACGCTGCGCTAGTTCCACTGTATTGTAAATCGGCGCAATTCAGTTCTTTTACTGCAAAGCCGATGTGACACATGGTGTTTTTTTATCAATAAACCAATTACTACTACTACTACTACTAGTACTACATGAGCTCACTTGGCCTCACCTGTTGATGCAACATAAGCTCACCTGGCCATGTTGATGCAACATGAGACCAACTGGCCATGTTGATGCAACATGAGCCCACCTGGCCATGTTGATGCAACAATAGCCCACCTGGCCATGTTGATGCAACATGAGCTCACCTGGCCATGTTGATACAACATGAGCTCACCTGGCCATGTTGATGCAGCATGAGCTCACCTGGCCATGTTGATGCAACATGAGCTCACCTGGCCATGTTGATGTAACATGCAGTCTGTCGGTAGCCTTGTACTGACCGATTTCGGTAAGGCCATCGACGGAGTGTGCCAAACGATAGCGATTACAAAACTCGTGCAAATGGGTGTACGGTCCTCTCTTCTTGAGCTCAACATGATCTCACCTGGCCATGTTGATGCAACATGATCTCACCTGGCCATGTTGATGCAACATGAGCTCACCTGGCCATGTTGATGCAACATGAGCCCACCTGACCATGTTGATGCAACAGGAGCTCACTGGCCATGTCGATGCAATTAGCAGAGTGTTTATGTCTAGGCTTTTATCAGCAGTGTGTTTGGGTCCAGGCTGTTATCAGCAGTGTGTTTGGGTCCAGGCTGTTATCAGCAGTGTGTTTGGGTCCAGGCTGTTATCAGCAGTGTGTTTGGGTGCAGGCTGTTATCAGCAGTGTGTTTGGGTGCAGGCTGTTATCAGCAGTGTGTTTGGGCCCAGGCTGTTATCAGCAGTGTGCTTGGGTCCAGGCTGTTATCAGCAGTGTGTTTGGGTCCAGGCTGTTATCAGCAGTGTGTTTGGGTGCAGGCTGTTATCAGCAGTTTGTTTGGGTCCAGGCTGTTATCAGCAGTGTGTTTGGGTCCAGGCTGTTATCAGCAGTGTGTTTGGGTCCAGGCTGTCGATAATCAGCAGTTTGTTAGAGTCCAGGCTGTTATCAGCAGTGTGTTTGGGTCCAGGCTGTTATCAGCAGTGTGTTTGGGTCCAGGCTGTT